>LR738713.1:351410474-351424002 GCA_902687465.1 Secale cereale
TCCTTCTCTTCTCCTCCTCCTTCTCTCCTTCTCCTAGTAGGAATAGGAAAGGGGGGCTGAATCCTACTTGGACCGGGAGTCCAAGTAGGACTCCCCCCTTGGCGCACCCCCCCTTGGTCACCCTGGGCATAAAAACCGAAGACCGAACCCGAAAAGACCGAGACCGAACCCGAAAAGACCAAACTAGCAAAGACCGAATAAAAAACGGTCTGCAAAAATAGAAGACCGAACTAGGTATGGTCTATTTGGTCATGTTGTTTTGAGGATCGAATAGCCTGTATAGACTGAATTAAATGCCCATCCTAAGGCCCGCCTAGCCAACCCAATGGCCACACACAACTACACGATTACACGACCTCACGTCCTAACTTCACGATTCACAGGAACCAGCCGACACCTGATTCACTCACGTTCCTCCTTTTCTCTCCCACTATGAACCCTAGCCGCCGCCCACTGCCGCCCCGCGCACGCTCCTCCTACCGGTGGCCGGCGCCCTCCTCCCCCGCTCCCCTTCCCGGCGGCCACGCGCTGCCACCGGCGACCGTGAGCGGGAGCCCGCGCCGCGCTGACGACGACCCAGCTGACCCAGGTTCGTGCCCCCTCTCTCTCTCGAAATCTCCTTCTACCCCACGGGGGCGCCAGCTAGCTCGCGGTTTGCCGGGACTCCGTTGGGTGGCGGCGGCGGCCTCGCCTTCCCTCCCTTGCCGCCGCTCCTAGTTTGTTAGTTCCAATCCAGTAGAGATGTGGTCACCACGGTGGCAGCATTTACTCACCATTTTTGTTCTGCTTTGGTTCGGGGATATCCATCGTCGTCGGCGGTTACCATTAGTCCATTATACGTTGGATTGGATGGTAGTAATAAATTATTGGCTCCCCTCCCCTTAATTGCCCGACCATGCTTTCCCAAAACCAAGAAAGCCAAGAAACCAGCGGCTCATAGTACAGAGCATCCACATTCCACACAATGTTCAGAATGAGCCTTGGAATCGAGCCTGCACTTGTTGACCACAAATAGAACTCTGTACTGTACTACAGTTAACTAGAGGAGTGTCAAATGTTAGCATAAGATTATTGATGTAGTCATTTGGGTTGTTTTGCGAACATACTAATTTGTTTTCTATTTATTTTTGCACTTCAACTTCTATCCATGCAGCCTTATAAAAGAAACACTTTAAAATGGAACATTCAGAGTGCAGATTTGGGCAAGACAACTGAGTAGAATCACACTCTTTAGCAGCTTCAATACTTTAGTACTAGTAGAGAATTTGTATCTATAATCCTCTTTGTTATTGCAAGATAAATCATGGGTAGAGAATTCCTATGTACATAGTAAAGCATTTGTGCTTGTTTCCTAAGACTAGATATATACATGGTATATATCATTTTGGTAGCTGATACGAGATACAAAAATATGGGTTATATGCACTTTATGTTCTGATTTGCTCATGTCAATGTTGTTTGACAAACCAATGTCCTCTTTTTTGTAGATATTTCCTATACCGGAATCTAAATATGATGAGGAGTTGAATGAGAAAGATAGGTGCCAAAGGTGTTAATCTAGAAAGTGCTCAAGATGGCAAGCCAAAAGAATGGAAGCAAATGACGTCATGAAATCTTGTTATTGGACCATGAATTACGAATCTTCTTACTTTGTGTCGTATGAATCTTGTTACTTGCTGTCAAGTATAAACATGTATTGGTATTTTGTTACTTGCTGTCAAATATAAACATGTATTGGTACTGGAAGTAACTCATGTAGCAATTAATTTGGTCTGTTTGGTCGGGACCGAAGACCGAACAGTAAAGACGAAGACCTAATAGTGAAGAACCGAAAAGACCGAAATTATTTCGGTCTTCAATTCTGGAAGACCGAATTCTTGGAAGACCGAAAAGACCGAACCGAACAAACCAAAAAGACCGAACGCCCAGGCTGACCCCTTGGGACGGCCTCCTCCTCCCTCCCTCCCTCCTTTATATACGTGGGAGGGGGCACCCCAAAGACACACAAGCCAATCTTTTAGCCGTGTGCGGTGCCCCCCTCCACAGTTACACACCATGTTGCAGTACTTAGGCGAAGCCCTGCGCCGGTAATTCATCATCGTTGTCACCACGCCGTCGTGTTGATGAAACTCTCCCTCGTCCTCAACCGGATCAAGAGCTCGAGGGACTTCATCGTGTTGAACGTGTGCTGAACATGGAGGTGTCGTACATTCGGTACTTGGATCGGTTGGATTGTGAAGACGTTCGACTACATCAACTGTGTTACTAAACACTTCCGCTTTTGGTCTACGAGGGTACGTGGACACACTCTCCCCGCTCGTTGCTATGCTTCTCCTAGATAGATCTTGCGTTATCGTAGGATTTTTCTGAAATACCTCATTCCCCAAAAGTGGCATCATGAGCCAGGTCTATGCGTAGATGATATGCACGAGTAGAACACAAAGAGTTGTGGGTGATAATAGTCATATTGCTTACCACCAACGTCATACTTTGATTCAGTGGTATTGTTGGATGAAGTGGCCTGGACCGAGATTACATGACCGCGTTCATGAGACTGGTTCTACCGACGTGCTTTGGACATCAGTGGCTGGCGGGTGTCACTTTCTCCAACTTTAGTTGAATTGTGTGTGACTACGGCTGGTCCTTGTTGAAGGTTAAAACAACACTCTTGACGAAAACTTGTTGTGGTTTTGATGCGTAGGTAAGAACGGTTCTTACTAGAAGCCCGTAGCAGCCACGTAAAACTTGCAACAACAAAGTAGAGGACATCTAACTTGTTTTTGCAGGGCATGTTGTGATGTGATATGGTCAAGACGTGATGAATTGTATGTTGTTGTATGAGATGATCATGTTTTGTAAATTATCAGCAACCGGCAGGAGCCTTGTGGTTGTCTCTTTATTGTATTAATTGCGATCGCTATGTAATTGCTTTACTTTATCACTATTAGTTAGCGATAGTAGTAGAAGCAATAGTTAGCGATACGACCACGGCGCTACGATGAAGATCATGGTGTCAAGCCGGTGACGATGGAGATCATAATGATGCTTTGGAGATGGAGATCAAAAGCACAAGATGATGATGGCCCTATCATGTCACATATTTTGATTGCATGTGATGTTTATCTTATTTTGCTTAGTACTGCGGTAGCATTATAAGATGATCCCTTACAAAATTTCAAGGTACAAGTGTTCTCCCTGAGTATGCACAGTAGCAATAGTTCGTCGTGCCGAGACACCACGTGATGATCAGGTGTGATAAGCTCTATGTTCACATACAACGGGTGCAATAAAGTTTTGCACATGCAAAATACTCGGGTTAAACTTGACGAGCCTAGCATGTACAGACATGGCATCGAAACACTGGAGACCGAAAGATCGAGCGTGAATCATATAGTAGATATGACCAACATAAGATGTTCACCATTGAAAACTACCCCATCTCACGTGATGATCGAACATGGTTTAGTTGAATTGGATCACGTTATCATTTAGATGACTTAAGGGGTGTCTATCTAAGTGGGAGTTCTTCAGTAATATGATTAATTGAACTTTAACTTATCATGGTCTTAGTCTTGATAGTTTTTGCATACCTCTGTTCTTGTAGATCAATGGCATGTGCTATCGTTCCCTTGAATTTTAATGCGTTCCTAGAGAAAGCTAAGTTGAAGATGATGGTAGCAACTACACGGGCTGGGTCCGTAACTTGAAGATTATCATCATTGTTGCACAGAAGAATTATGTCCTTGAAGCACCGCTAGGTGACAGACCTGCTGTAGGAGCAACTCCGGACGTTATGAACGTCTGGCAAGCTCGATCTGATGACTACTCAATAGTTCAGTGTGCCATGCTTTACGGCTTAGAATCAAGACTTCAAAGGCGTTTTGAACGTCATGGAGCATATGAGATGTTCCAAGAGTTGAAGTTAATATTTCAAGCAAATGCCCGGGTTGAGAGATATGAAATCTCCAACAAGTTCTATAGCTGCAAGATGGAGGAGAACAGTTCTGTCAGTGAACACATACTCAGAATGTGTGGGTACGATAACCACATGACTCAACTTGGAGTCACAGTTGATGATTGTAGTGTTATTGACAGAGTTCTTCAATCACTGCCACCAAGCTATAAAGGCTTCGTGATGAACTATAATATGCAAGGGATGCAAAAGACAATTACCAAGCTCTTCGCTCTGCTCAAAGCTGCGGAGGTAGAAATCAAAAAGGAGCATCAAGTGTTGATGGTTAAGACCACTAGTTTCAAGAAAAAGGGCAAGGGAAAGAAGGGGAACTTCAAGAAGAATTGCAAGCCAGTTTCTACTCCTTGGAAGAAACCCAAGTCTGGAGCCAAGCCTGAAACTGAGTGCTTCTACTTCAAAGGGACTGGTCACTGGAAGCGGAACTACCACAAATATTTTGCGGATAAGAAGGATGGCAAAGTGAACAAAGGTATATTTGATATATACGTTATTGATATGTACCTTACTAATGCTCGTAGTAGCGCCTGGGTATTTGATACAGGTTCGGTTGCTCATATTTGTAACTTGAAACAGGGACTGTGGATTAAACGAAGATTGGCTAAAGACGAGGTGACGATGCGCGTGGGAAATGGTTCCAAAGTCGATGTGATCGCCGTCGGCACGCTACCTCTACATCTACCTTCGACATTAGTTTTAGAACTAAATAATTGTTATTTGGTGCCAGCGTTGAGCATGAACATTATATCTGGATCTTGTTTGTTGTGAGACGATTATTCATTTAAATCAGAGAATAATGGTTGTTCTATTTATATGAGTAATATCTTTTATGGTCATGCACCCTTGATGAGTGGTCTATTTTTGTTGAATCTCGATCGTACTGATACACATATTCATAATATTGAAGCCAAAAGATGCAAAGTTGATAATCATAGTGCAACTTATTTGTGGCACTACAATTTGGGTCATATTGGTGTACAGCGCGTGAAGAAACTCCATGCTGATGGGCTTTGGAATCAGTTGATTATAAATCACTTGGTGCTTGCGAACCAGGCATCATGGGCAAGATGACTAAAACTCTGTTCTCCGGAACAATGGAGCGAGCAACCGACTTATTGGAAATCATACATACTACTGCTCCGGAACACTTAGGCTGGCCGGCATGTGTCCTTCTTCGTTCCGGTGTCTGTCCCTTAGGGGAAATGTCACGCGTTGTTCCTTTAAGTCCTTGTAGCTTGCTACGACTTGGGTTCATACGTTGCTGACCGACACGTTCGTTGCTGGGTCATGTATGCATGTCTCTGTAATTTAGTGCCACTTTTGGTTTATAACTGGTCATGTTGGCCCGGGTTCTGTGTCATATGGATGCTAGCAACACTATCATATACGTGTGCCAAAATGCGCAAATGGTCCCGGGCCAGGTAAGGTGGCACCCGTGGGGATACCGTGCGTGAGGCCGCAAAGTGATATGATGTGTTACAGGCTAGACCTGTGTGGCTTAGGATCGGGGTCCCGACAGCTTTGGTATCAGAGCAACGCTGTCGGGACCCCGATCCTAAGTCACACCGATCTAGCATGTAACACACCATATCACTTTGCGGCCTCACGCACGGTATCCCCACGGGTGCCACCTTACCTGGCCCGGGACCGTTTGCGCATTTTGGCTCACGTATATGATAGTGTCGCTAGCATCCATATGACAGAGAACCCGGGCCGACATGACCAGTTATAAACCAAAAGTGGCACTGAATTACAGAGACAGGCATTCATGACCCAGCAACGAACGTGTCGGTCATCAACGTATGAACCCAAGTCGTAGCAAGCTACAAGGACTTAAAGGAACAACGCGTGACATTTCCCCTAAGGGACAGACACAGGAACGAAGAAGGACATATGCCGGTCAGCCTAAGTGATCCGGAGCAGTAGCAAGCTACCAAGGCTCAGTGGAAGCACTAGGAGACATTTCCCTGTAAGATAGGCTACCAAGGGTAAACAACTAGGTGTCGGATCCCACACATACCAAGCATTTCAATAACATACACACAATATGCTCAATATGTGCAAATACAACATGGCATCACAACAAGACTCTAATAAACAAAGTATTTATTCATTAGGCTCCGAGGAACCAAGTATTACAAACATGGGTCTCATGACCCAACATTCAGAGCATACAAGCAACAAGCGGAAGCACTACATGTCTGAGTACAGACATCTACAAATGAAAAAGGCTGAAGAGCCTGACTATCTACAACACTCGTCCAAGATCGTAGCTGAGGTACAAGCTACTTGTCGAAGTCCAAGCGGAACTACTAGTGAGACATCAATCCTATCTGCAAAACATAAATTAAGCAAACATGAGTACAAAGGTACTCAGCAAGACTTACATCAGATCCTATCATACATGCACTTGTATCAAGATGGCAAAGTGGGGTTTAGTTGTAGCAAGCCAGCTTTGACTCAGTGGCTATCCTATTCTACGATTGCTGGTGACTCTCTTGAGGTGGCGCACATGAGTCCACTAAGCACCACACAATACACCACTATGGATTCATTCCCGTCTTCCTACGAGAAGGCCATCCATAGCACTCACACTTGTCTTGAGTATTTTAGAGTATCCACTTCAAGTTATCTATGTACCACGTAAGCATCCAAGAAGTCCATATCCGCGGACCCGGCTATTCGAATAGATCATGTTAACCCTGCAGGGGTGTACTTCTTCACACACGCTCTCGCCACTTACCGCCAGGTACATCTCGTGTATCTCGGCAACCTTCAAGCGGAAGCCTGGCGAGGGTGTCGGCCATGACCTGAATAACCACACAAGACTCTAGTCCAGGTTTATCGCCTATTCGGGTTCCATCCGTGGGGAGATCCGGCCGGGGTTTCGCTCACGGCCCCAAATGATGTGCGCAGGGTTCCCAAGCCCACCTCGCCGAGTGGATCTACGCTTGGTACACCGTGCCACGGTGCCTAGTCTGTCCCAAGCCCACTGGCCGAGTGCCACTTGGTAGACTACTAACACTACCTACAAACACCAGAAACTAGTTGCAACTCCTGGACAGAGACCAAGTCGGTTAATAAGTCGAGAGGGGCACTTAAGCATTCCAATGCGTGGTAGTAGCTGGTCATTGGACAACATACACAGAACTCAGTTCTCAGGGACGGTTCCAGTGAGACAACCCACCATGTACTCCTACATGGCCTCTCACCGCTACCTTTACCAAATCGCGTTCACACGCTTAACCCTCAGCATCAGAACATATCATTTCACTCCAATTCATTCCCGATGAATTAGACCTGACACACTCTAAGCAATAGCAAGCAAGGCATGGTAAGATCACATCATGGCTTCAATCAACTCCTACACATGCTAGTGGGTTTCAACTATTTACTGTGGAAAGACAGGTCATGCAGAGGAATGGGTTCAACTACCGCAGCATAAAGTAGCAGTTGAAGTCGTTGTTGTCCTAATGCAATAACAGGGAGCAGGAGTGAGAGAGGGGTTGTATCGGAATGAACAAGGGGGTTTGCTTGCCTGGTAAAACAACGTGCAGAGCACTGCTCCTCTGATAGGTACTCTGGATCGGTCTCCGGAGCTGGACCTATCGAGAAGAACGGTGCCGACAATCAAACACAAGCATATGCAACAATATGATGCATGAATATGGCATGAAAATATGATGTTGTTGAGCTAATGCAACTATCATTCAATTTGAAGGAAGTCCATTTGAACCAAGGCTCAAATGCAACTTTAAAATAAGTATTTCTAAATGCCAAATATGTGTTTTCATATAAACAGTAGGTTTAACTTCATTTGTCATGCATGAAAATGGTACAGATGGATAGATTGAATTTTTCTGATAATTTTTCATATATAAATTATTTCATTCTGAGCTACGGTTGAATTTTTGTGATTTTTTGAAGTTTAAGCCAAATTCTGAATTAAATAAATCATTTAAGATTTATTTAAATAAACAGAACTGGATTACTGCGTCAGCATGACACAGGCATGACGTCAGCAGGTCAAAGGGGCTGGTCCAGAGTCAAACCTGACAATGGGGTCCACTGGTCAGTGACTCAGTTAATTAACTGAGTTAATTAACTCTAAATTAATCCTAACAGAAATAATTAGCAGGCCTGGGCCCACATGTCAGTGGCTAAACTAATTAACAAAACTTAATTAATTTAACTAATTAGTCAACTAACTAAAAGGGTGGGGGCCCACCTGTCATTGACCCAGGGGGTCAAATCCTGGTCAAACTACGGCTAGCACGGCGGCGTTTAGCCGCCGGCGACAGCAAACGCGGCGGAGGGCTTCGGGAATCCTGCTCCGGGGGTCTTTTGAGCAGCTGAGACCACGGGCGAGCTGCTGGAGCTCGTCCGCGTCCATTCCCGCAAGCGACAGCAGCTGGGACGGCCGGAGCTCGCCGGAAACGAGCTCGCGGCGGCGCCGGAGTTCGGCCCTCGTCGGGTCTGGGGCTACAGGGCACGGGGAGACCTACGGAGGGGCGCTACGGGCTCCTGGTGAAACGGCGGACGCGGTGGCGTGCTCCGCTTGGAGTTTGGGTGGCTGTGGCCACGGCGGTGGCATTGCCGGCAGCGGTGAGGTCGGGCAACTGCGGTGGTAGGGGCTAGAGGCCGCAGACGACGGCGAGGATAGGGGGAAAGAACCGGGGGCTCACCGCGGTTCTGCTGGGGAGGTAAGTGGGCTCGGGGAGGCGCGTGGCTGCTCCAGAAGCGGCTAGGCGGCGAGGGGAGGGCAGGCAGGCAGCTCGCGTGGCGCTCCCGCCGTGCGCGCGCGCCGGCCACACGCTCGGCCTCCTGTCGTCGCCAGGAGGACGACGGCTGGCAACTGGGCCGGCCCAGTGCCAGGCCAGCAAGTGGCCCAGGTAAGGCTCTATCCTTTTTATTTCCTTTTCTGTTTTCTATTTTTTTCTGACATTTGTTTTGATTTAATATATAAATTAAATCAATTATTTTCTTCTGACATATTTATTTTGCAGGGACCTAGAAATTAACCCAAGCCCCTAAAAATAAACAACCAGAATTTTGGACATATATAAAATATATAATATATATATATCCAATGCAAATAACTATTGCATTAATTCCAAATGCCCAAAATAAATACTTATGAGCTCCTAATAATATTGGCTTGATTTTTATCTCTGACCAATATTTTTAGAGGGCCACATGAACATTTTCTTGGACCTTTTTGGAGCAACTTTTATTTGGGTCATTTTCAAAAGGGTTTCTGAGGGTTTCACAAGTCCTCATTTCAATTTCATTTGAAAATTTAAACATGATGCAACAACAAGGCTAACCTAGTGCATACCAGAACTAGGGTTGTGACAACTGTCACATCCCTAGATCAAGCCATGTGGTCCTTGCCTGTTCATCATGTCATCATGTTTAATTTTTGTTAAACTTGAAATGGGGATTGATCAAACCCTAGCACCAAAAGAACCCAACTAGGTTCAACCTAAAAATATTTTCATTGCAACCAAAGTGCCTCAAGAAAAGTTCATGATTTTTGGTTAAGGTAGAGACCCCTGCCAAAAATGATGAATATATTTCTAGGACATTCTTGGATTTTTGAATTAATCCATATTGTATTTGAATTGGGGCATTTAAATTCTTTAAATAGTTTAAATGCTCTAATAATTGTGAAACTAGTTGAGGGCTGTTAGAAATAATTCAATAGGGGCCCACAATTTATTTCATGATTTATCAAAATGATTTAGTATTTTTACTAAATCAAAACATAATAGAATAATTAGAAAAACAGAAACAGAAATTAAAATTGAGAGAGATAGGAAACTACCTGGAGGCTTACCTGTAGCCGGCCCAGCCAGCAGCCCACCCAACCGGCCCGGCCCACCAGTGCCACCGTCCTCAAGCTCCTGCCAGGAGGACGACGCCGTGTCGCCCGCGCACGCGCCGGAGGTTTCCACCTCCTGCTTCGTGCTGGCGACCTCCCCTTCGAACCTATCTGCGCCGCTGGAGACGCCCTCGAACCCCCTCGTCCTCTCCCCTCTCTCTCTGGTCTTCCTCCCTCCCTCCCCTCGCGTTCCGCAGCCACCCGAGGGTCAACCGTCGCCGCCGCTCATCACCACCACGGCCACCGTCGCCCTCTCGCTGCAGCGCTATGCCCGAGAGCTCCGCCGTCGACTGCCTCATCGAGAAGCCCGAGCCGCAAGCGCTCGTCTGCCCTACACCGCCCTCACTGGGCTTGTTCCCGACCGCCGTCGCCGGAGATCCCCCTCGACGCTCTGCTCTGCTCTGAGCCTTCCCCGAGCCCACGTCGACGTCTCTACGATCACCGTGAGCCCCCGCTTCGGATTTTCCCCTCCCCATACTTGTTTACCTCCCCCAGCTAGCCTAGCCACCACGCCCGAGAACTTCGCCCCGCCGGCCATGGCGCCGCCGTGGCCATAGTGGCCACAGCCCGCGGATGAGCGTCCCAACGTGCTCACCATGCTTCCAGGAGCCGAACGCACCCACTAGCCCCTCCCCTAGTGCACCGTAGCGTCGTTCCGTTCATCACCCGAGCTCTGGCGCCGCCCCGCTCGCCGGTGCGGTCGATTCCGGCGACCCCAAGGGCTCCCGATCGCTCCGTTGGATGCGGACGTGTGCGGGCTGTCTGCTGGTGGCACTCGCGCGCCCTCCCGCCGTCTGTAGCGCGAGCCCGAGCAACTCCGGCGAGCTTCCACCGCAGTTTTGGTCGCCGCCGGCCGAACTCCGGTGACCGCTGACGTAGCACTTAGTTAGGAGCTAATGACCATTAGTTAAACCCCACATAGCCACTGACAATGGGCCCTAGCCCTGGTCAAACCCCAGTCAGCGCTGGGTTTGACCGGAATCAGTCCATGTGTCACTGAGGTGTGGACCCCACACGTCAGGTTTGACCCTGGCCGGTCAGTTGAACTGCTGACCTCAGCCTGACGCAGTGCTGACGCAGTAACTATTTTCTGTAATTTAAAATAAATCAGAAATGATTTATTTATTTTAGAAAATAGCCAAAACTTCTAAAAATCATATAAAATCAACCGTAGCTCAAATGAAAATAAGTTATATATGAAAATTGATCAGAAAAATCCAAGGAATCTGTTTATGGCATTTTAATGCATGTTTGAATACCTTACAGCCACTGTTTAGGGCAATTTGCATAAATGGCATTTGAATAATCACATATGGAGTTTGAATTTGAACCCTTGGTTCAAACCAACTTCATTTAATTTGTTGCTAGTTGCATTAGCTCAACCAACAGCATATTGCCATGTCACATTCATGCATCATATTGTTGCATTGCATTGATTGTGTTCTTTCCCTGTTTGTCGGTTTTGTTCTCTCTCAGTAAACGACGTTCCGGCGATGAGTTCGATGACACCGATGAAGAGCTATTATTATCTTCAGAAGTGCCAGGCAAGCAAACCCCCATTGAGCATCCTGATACAATCCCACTCTCTCGCTCCTGCTCTCTTTTATTGCATTAGGACAACAACGATTGAACTGCTTTTGCTGCGGTAGCTGAACCCCTTTCCTTTGCATGACCTGTCATTGCCACAGTAAATAGTTGAAACCCACTAGCATGAGTAGGAGTTGTTTGAGCCATGTTGTGCCTACTCATTCATGCTTTCTGGTTATACCTGCTATTGCTTAGAGTTGAGTCAGGTCTGATTCATCGGGGATGAATTGGAATGTGGTGAACATGTCCTACTGTGTGTGAGCTAAGTGTGTGAACACGATTTGGTAAAGGTAGCGGTGAGAGGCCATGTAGGAGTACATGGTGGGTTGTCTCACTGGAGCCGTCCTTAAGAACTGAGTTCTGTGTAAGTTGTCCAATGACATAGTTACTACCACACATTGGGTTCCGGTAACTCGACCCCTCTCGACTTATTAATCAACTAGATCTCTGTCCAGGAGTTGCAACTAGTTTCTGGTGTTTGTAGGTAGTGTTAGTAGTCTACCAAGTGGCACACGGTACATGTGGGCTTGGGTCAGACTAGGCACCGTGGCACGGTGTACCAAGCGTAGATCCATCCGACGAGGTGGGCTTGGGAACCCTGCGCACATCTTTTGGGGCCGTGAGCGACACCCCGGCGGATCTCCCCGCGGATGGAACCCGAATAGGCGATAAACCTGGACGAGAGACTTGTGTGGTTAGTCAGGTCGTGGCCGACACCCTCGCCAGGCTTCCGCTTGATGGTTGCCGAGATACACGACGTGTACATGGCGGTAAGTGGCGAGAGCGTGTGTGAAGAAGTACACCCCTGCAGGGTTAACATGATCTATTCGAATAGTCGGGTCCGCGGTTATGGACTTCTTGGATGCTTACGTGGTACATAGACAATCGAAAGTGGATACTCTAAAATACTCAAGACAAGGGTGAGTGCTATGGATGGCCTTCTCGTAGGGATACGGGAGCGGATCCATAGTGGTGTATTGATTGGTGAATATGTGGACTCGTGTGCGCCACCTCAAAAGAGTTACTTGCAGTCGTAGTTCAGGATAGCCACGAGTCAAAGCTGGCTTGCTGCAGTCAAACTCCACTACCCCCTTGTTGATACTGTTGCATATGTAGTTAGTTCTGATGTAAGTCTTGCTGAGTACCTTTGTACTCACGTTTGCTTAATTTATGTTTTGCAGAGAGACTTCAGTCTCGCTAGTGATTCCGCGTGGACTTCGACGTTTTGCTTGTTACCTCAGCTACGGTCTTGTGCCCTTAGGAGGGTCTTGTAGATAGTCAGGCTTCTCAGCCTTTTTCATTTGTAGTTGTCTGTACTCAGACATGTTATGCTTCCGTTGCCTGTATGCTCTGTATGTTGGGTCATGTGACCTCTGATTGTAATAAATGCTATGATGGCTCTTCTGGGCCTTTATCTATATGAGATGTTGAGTTATGTTGTGATGCCATGTTGTACAGCACATACTTGCATGTTATGCGTACGTGTAATGTGTATTGCTATGTGTGGGATCCGACACCTAGTTGTTTACCTTTGGTAGCCTATCTTACAGGGAAATGTCTCCTAGTGTTTCCACTGAGCCTTGGTAGCTTGCTACTGCTCCGGAACACTTAGGCTGGCCGGCATGTGTCCTTCTTCGTTCCGGTGTCTGTCCCTTAGGGGAAATGTCACGCGTTGTTCCTTTAAGTCCTTGTAGCTTGCTACGACTTGGGTTCATACGTTGATGACCGACACGTTCGTTGCTGGGTCATGTATGCCTGTCTCTGTAATTTAGTGCCACTTTTGGTTTATAACTGGTCATGTCGGCCCGGGTTCTGTGTCATATGGATGCTAGCAACACTATCATATACGTGTGCCAAAATGCGCAAACGGTCCCGGGCCAGGTAAGGTGGCACCCATGGGGATACCGTGCGTGAGGCCGCAAAGTGATATGATGTGTTACAGGCTAGACCTGTGTGGCTTAGGATCGGGGTCCCGACATGATGTATGCGGTCCGATGAGTGTTGAGGGACGCGGCGGTTATCGTTATTTTCTGACCTTCACAGATGATTTGAGAAGATATGGGTATATCTACTTAATGAAACACAAG
>LR738713.1:351450786-351462636 GCA_902687465.1 Secale cereale
CCCCCCCCCACTATCTTGTGATGGTTTTATCATGAATTGCAACATGAACTGGATGGAGAAAAGTGCAAATGAGTAGTTCGCTATGCTCAAAACTGCGGAAGTTGGGATGCAGAAGAACAAACAAGTGTTGATAGTCAACAAGACCGCCAGTTTCAAGAATAAGGCAAGTCCAAGAAGAAGTCTACTAGTGCCAGTATGACCATATCTCAAAAGAAGAACAAGGGCGGAGCCAATAAGGAGACTGAATGTTTCTACTGCAAACAGAAGGGACACTGGAAACACAACTGCAAGAAGTACTTGGTAGATAAAAAGAACAATTCTTCCAGTAAAGGTATAATAGTTACACAAAGTTAATGTTATTCTACTTGCTAGTTTAATGTATGTCATGGGTATTTGATACTAATCGGTATTTGCAAACCGATGCAGTGACTATAGAAAGCTCGCAAGTCGAGAAGAAATGAAGACATGATGCAAATCAGGAATGGTGATTGGATCACTACTCAAGATTGTTGAAGTAATGCCTTTAGTTTATCTTCAAGATTTATATTAGATCGGATAATAGTTATTTCATTCTGGAGTTGTGTAAAACAATATAGTTTGGGTTATGCGGCGGATATTCTTACGAGTTTTTAACGGTGGTTGTTAAACTTGTTATAAGAATATGTTTTGAATTTACCTCTATTATTGATTGTTTATTCGAGAAATCTTGAATTGAGAAATTTATAACATTAATGTTAAACGTCTTTACAAGACTGACAAAACCACTTGTATGTGGCGCTACTTGGTTATATCGGAAAAATAATCTTCCTATAGACGAAGCATTAAAGTACCTTGATTTTAAATCAATTGACAAAATACATAGTGATGTATGGGGTCCGATGAACTAACCAGGGCGCGGTGAATTATTATGCTTCATTAAAAAATTGAGTAAATACGATTTACTTGATCTGAAATATTTGAAAGGTTCAAAGAAATTCGAGAATAAAATATTTGAAAGTTTCAAATAAATAACGAAGATAAGTATCATTCTGACAAAGATAAAAGGATCTTCAAATCATGGAGAAAATTATCTGAGTCATAAATTTAGCAAAACACTTGAATAATTGTGGGATTATTTCTTACCGGTCTGTTTTTATTAATTTTGGGGATATACACTTGAAACAGAAACAAATACACCAAGCAGAGCACCGTCTTATAGTCTCGCAAGATGATACGTCTCCAATGTATCTATAATTTATGAAGTGTGCATGCCATGTTTATAAAAATTTCGTATGGTGCACTTTTATATGGCTTTTATATGATTATTATGGACTAACATATTGACCTAGTGCCCCGTGCAAGTTGTTGTTTTCTGCTTATTTTCTGGTTTTCCAAAAAATCCATATCAAATGAAGTCCAAATGCAGCGAAACTTTTTGATGATTTTTTCGGAACAAAATAGACCCTCAAAGCTTCATGGGAGGCCCAGAAGAGCCACGGGGGGGCCACAAGAGACCAGGGCGCACCTAGGGGGTGGTTGTGGCATGGTGACTCGTGGGCCCCCTGTGGCCCATCTTCGCATGATTCCATCTCTGAAATTTCTCATAAATACAAAAAACAAAAATAATCCTAGAACTTTGACTCCGCCACCGAAAGCCTCTCTACCTCCGCGGTATCATCTAAAACCCTTTTCTGGCACCCTACCGGAGGGGAAATCATCACCAAAGGCCATCTTCATCATCCTGGTGGTCTCCATGATGAGGAGGGAGTAGTTCACCCTCGAGGATGAGGGTATGTACCAGTAGCTATGTGTTTGATCTCTCTCTCTCATGTTATTGATTTGGCACAATCTTGATGTACCGCGAGCTTTGTTAATATAGTTGGATCATATGGTGTTTCTCCCTCTCTATATTTTTGTGATTAATTGAGTTCTTACCTTTGAGGTTTCTCTATTATCGGATTGAATACTTGTTGGATTTGAGTAAACTTGATGTATGTCTTGCATATGAATACCTGTGGTGACAACAGGGTATTATATTGATTCACTTGATGTATTTTTTGGCACTCAACTTGTGGACTCCCGAGGTGACATTTGGGTAATCTATGCAAAGGGGTTGATGCACGTTTTCGTCCTACTTTCTCTGGTAGAAATCTTGGGGCCCTCTTTGAAGTTATTTGTGTTGGATTGAACATTATGAATCTAAAATTGTTTCATGCATTTCGTATAATTGACTCACAGATACTTGTGGTGACATTGGAGTATGTATCATATGGTGTTATTTTAGTATGAACTCTAGGGCTGTTTGTGACACTTATAGGAATGGATCAATAGATTGATCGGAAAAGATAACTTTGAGGTGCTTTCGTACCCTACAATAATTTCATCTTATGTTCTCTGCTAGATAAGAACTTTGGAGTGATTATTTGTCGCACGTTGAGGGATTTTTATATGATTCAACTATGTTAGCACTGTTCACAGATTGCACTAGTGAAAGTATGAACCCTAGGCCTTGTTTCTAAGCATTGCAATAACATTCATGCTCCATTTTATCACTTGCTACCTTGCGGTTTATATTTTCATATTACGAAAACCTATATATACTATACATACTACACTTGTATCACCATCTCTTCGCTGAACTAGTACGCCTATACAATTTACCATTGTATTTCGTGTGTTGCAGACACAAGAGATTTCTTGTATTTGATTGCAGGGTTGTTTGAGATAGACCTTCATCCTACGCCTCCCACGCATTGATAAAACTTAGGTCATCCACTTGAGGGAAAATTGTTATTGTCCTATAAAACTCCGCGCTTGGAGGCCCAACACGAGTCTGCAAGAATAAGTTGTGTAGTAGACATCAAGCTCTTGTCTAGCGCCGTTGTCGGGGAGGTGAGTGCTTGAAGGTATATCTTTAGATCTTGCAATTGAATCTTTTAGTTTCTATTTTTATCACTAGTTTGGTTTACATAAGAAAACTACAAAAAAATGGAATTGAGGTCGCCTCATATTATTCATCTTTATATTGTCTTTCTTAAAAATGATGGATCGGAAAATTATGCTCATTTGATAGAAGAATAATTCAATAAAGTGTTTAGCATAAATGATAATCATGATTGCAATGTTGCTTGTATGAATTCTTTGAATATCCATGATGCTAGTGATATTCAAAGCCATAAGCTTGGGGATGCTATGTTTGATGAAGATGATATTTTTAGTCCCCCAAGTTTTAATGTGCAAATTTGTTATGATGAGTGCTTGCCTCCTATTTATGATGATTATAGTGATGAAAGTGGGTTCATAAGAGTGTCAACTCTAGGTAATTATTCCACTATTTTGGAGGTTGTTGAATCTTATTGTAATAATTATGAAAGTGGATTTGCAGAGGTCATCACTTTATTTAGTGATTAATCCACTATTTTGGAAGAGGTCTCAATTGATTATGACAACAAAGTTTCTATCTATGATGATTTAGTGATGACATGTATGTTATAAAGAATAATGGTAACCATGGAACTTGTCATCATAATTTTAATTCTCAATATGATTATGCCAATCAAGTATCACATGATAATTATTTTGTTGAGTTTGCTCCCACTATTACGAATGAGAAGAAATTTGCTTATGTGCGGAGTAATAAAAACTCTATGCCTATGTATCGTGAAAATAATGTTTTATGCGATAGCTATATTATTTAATTCATTCATGATGCTACTGAAAATTATTATGAGAGAGGAAAAAATGCTTCTCCATATTGCAATAATATCAAGTTTCCTCTCTATGTGTTGAAAATTTTGAAGTCATGCTTGTTTTGCCTTCATATGCTAGTTGATTCTTGCTCCCATAAATTGTTTGCTCACAAAATCCCTACGCGTTGAAAGTGGGTTAGACTTAATGATTGCCATGTGATTCATTATGCTCCCTTTATGTTTCAATTATTTACTTTTATGTAAGCATCATTGAAGTCATCATGCCTATCTAAAAAGGCAGTAAAGAAAACCTCTTGTTGGGAAACAACCCAATATTTCTACCTAATGTTTTGTGTTTCCACATGGTTAAGCTACTGTATTAATCATTTTTATAGTTTTTGTTTCAATAAAGTTCCAAGTAAAGCCTTTGGGATAGTGTGGACGATAGTTGACTTGATTTTGTGCAAAAACAGAAAGGTTTGCATCCAATGTAGAAATTTCTATAAATTACTGGAACGTGGTAATTTTCTGTAATTTTTTAAAATAATTGATATACAAATTTCATTCATTTTTATAATTTTTCAGAATTTTTAGAGTTGCATAAGTATGGTCATTGTCCATATCATTACATATTCTTCTATTTTTGACATATTCTGTTTTCACTGCATAGTTTGCTAGTTTTAGTGTTTCATATTAAGTGATATAAATTGTGGAAATCATAATGTACAATAGGCATTGTGTGATAACAATTATGAATCTTGTCTTTGATATTACCAAAGTGAATGATTTCATTTATTATACTAACGCATCTCATGAAGTCCCATTAAGTTTTGTGTGATTGAAGTTTTCAAGTTTTGGGTGAGATACCGATATGTAGAGAATAAGGAGTGGCAAGAACCCAAGCTTGGGGGTGCCCGAGGTACCCCAATGTAATATTCAAGGAATACCTAAGCAACTAAGCTTGGGATGCCCCCGAAGGCATCCCCTCTTTCGTCTTCAACATTATCGATAACCTCACTTGGGGCTATATTTTTATTCGTCACATGATATGTGTTTTGCTTGGATATTTTGTTTAGATTTTCTTGTCGTTATTTAGAATAAGGTTTTGTATCTTTTATTTCGATAAAAGTGTCAAGTATAGCCCTTACCATGCTTAGTTTGCAAGTATATGAGTTGTTGTTTCAAAACAGAAAGTTTTCCGCTCTTGCATGAATTCTCTAGAAAAGTAAGAATGTGAAAAAATGTTGAATTTTGACACAATAAGCTATGATAAATTTTCTACAGTGTGGAAAATTTTCATAATTTTTGAGTTAAATAAGTATGGATCTTACTTCACCCTTTACAAATTGTTCTGTTTAGACAGATTGTTGTTATGATTGCATTGTTCGCATATGTTTGCTTGTTTAATGATTCTATTTGAGGATAGGAGTATTAAATATGCAGAGGCATTTAGTATGCAATGTCAAATTATAATTTTAGTGATTTTCTATAGTAGAGAATGATAAGGTTTTGCATTGATTTATACTAACTATTCTCATGAGTTCAAGTTGAGTTTTGTGTGGATAACATTTTTGAGATTTAGGGAAACTGTGACATGAGAGGAATGACGGAGACAGAAGATATCAAGTTTTGGGATGCCCAAGGCATCCCTAGTTAATATTTCAAGAAGTATCAAGCATCTAAGCTTGGGGATGCCCCGGTAGGCATCCCACCTTTCTTCTTCACAATTATCGGTTAGTATCGGTTGAGCCTAAGTTTTTGCTTCTTTAATCAGATGTGCTACTCTTAGAATGTATTTTATATTTGTTTGTTGTTTGAATAGAACACTAAGATCTGGAAATTTTGAAATGAGAGAGAGAGAGAGAGAGAGAGAGAGAGAGAGAGTCCTCACATAGCTACTTAACTATTTAACTAATCATTTGATCTTCACTTATATCTTTTGGAGTAGTTTTTCATTTACTCTTGTGGGTCACTTATATCCTATGAGTAAATTGTTGAACGAATTGAATATCATAAATCTGAAATTATATGTGTTCCATATTCTTAGTAGTAACTTCATATTTGGTTTAGAAAGTAAAATCTATTGAAGTTTGACAATCACATTATTGGTCATACAAGCAATTCATGAATGATTGGTATAAGGAAGAGAACTTTCACATATGAATATATTATCTTGGACATCTTTTATGATTGTGAATACCCATTAATTATTTTCAAATTTGAGCAAATTAGTTGAAGTTGGACAAGGAAGACAATGTAATGAGTTATGTTTGGGTATGTCTATATAGAAGTTATATTGTTATGGATCCTCCAACATGTGGTGCTTGCTTAGGATATTTTGCTAGCCAAAACAATTCGTACTAAGTAGAGATACTACTTGTGCATCCAAAGACCCTTAAACCTAGTTTCTTGCCATGAGTGTTCACCATTATCTACATATGGATTTAATAAGATTCCTCAAGTAAGTTGTCATCGGTGCAAAAGGCAAAAAAAAATTGCTCCTGGAATATGTATGATCTTTTATTTCAAGGGAAAATAAGCATTGCGCGAACTTGTGATGGTAAAGAAATAAAACTAACGGACTGCATAATAAAGGTTGCTATCACAAGGGGCAATATAACATGACATTCCATTGCATTAAGGGCTTGCACATCCAAAAATAAAAAGTGCATGACGACCTATGCTTCCCTCTGCGAAGGGCCTATCTTTTACTTTTATGCAAGAGTCAATAAGTATTCATTCTCTTTTCAACCTCAATTATTCTCTAGTTGGCAAGCATCATGTGGTGGGGAAAGATCCAGGCTTATATGGCCATTCAAATATATTTGATCATGAATTATTATTGTTGACAATTATCTCTATGATAAATAAGTTGGGAGGCGAAACATTAAGCCCCTATTCTCTGTGTTTGATGGATGCTATTTGTTCTAAAACTATGCTTTGATTATTATCAATCATAGAAGACTATATGATAATTGAATATGTGGAGCTTTTAGTTAGACTTTGTTGAAAATAAGTTGAATTGCAATTGTTTGGTGACTAAGAAATAGGTTGTTAAGTTTCAAGAGAATGCTTTGTTTGAACCATAACATGTGAATTGATTTCTACTTTATCAGGATAAGTTTTATGAGAAAGAGTTGATGTTATGATGCTAGGAAAAGTGATTAAAATTATCATTGATCAAACTTATGCACTATGCTAGCATTCACACTTCATAAATAAATTATTTTATCATTTACCTACTCGATGACGAGCAGGAATTAAGCTTGGGGATGTTGATACGTTTCCAACGTATCTATAATTTATGAAGTATTCATGCCATGTTTACAACAATTTTGTATGATTTTGGTGCACTTTTATATGGCTTATATATGATTTTTATGGACTAACATAGTGACCTAGTGCCTAGTGCCAGTTGTTGTATTCTGTTGTTTTTGGTTTTCCAGAAAATTCATATCAAATGAAGTCCAAATGCAACAAAACTTTTTGGCGATTTTTCCGGAACAAAAGAGACCCTCGAAGCTTCATGGGAGGACCAAAAGAACCATAGGGGGCCCACAAGCCACCAGGGCGCGCCCATGGGGTAGTCGTGGCGTGGTGGCTCGTGGCCCCCTGTGGTCCCTCTTCGCGTGATTCCAACTTTGAAAATTCTTATAAATATCAAAACCCCAGGAAATAACCCTAGAACTTTGACTCAGTCGCCGCAAGCCTCTATACTTCCGAGATCTCATCTACAGCCCTTTTCTTGCACCCTGACGGAGGGGGAAATCATCACCGGAGGCCATCTCCATCATCCTGACGGTCTCCGACGAGGAGGGAATAGCTCACCCTCGGGGCTGGGGGTATGTACCGGTAGTTATGTGTTTGATCTCTCTCTCTCTCTCTCTCTCTCTCTCTCTCTCTCTCTATATCTATCTATCTATCTATCTATCTCTCTCTTTCTCTCTCTCTCCATCTCATGTTCTTGATTTGGCATGATCATGATGTACCGCAAGATTTGTTAATATAGTTGGATCATATGGTGTTTCTCCCTCTCTATCTTGTTGTGATGAATTGAGTTTTGACCTTTGAGATTTCACTACTATCAGATTGAATACTTGTTGGATTTGAGAACACTTGATGTATGTCTTGCATATGGATACCCCTGGTGACAGTGGGGTATTATACTGATTCACTTGATGTATGTTTTGGCACTCAACTCACGGATTCCCGAGGTGAAATTGGGGTAATCTATGCATAGGGGTTGATGCACATTTTCGTCCTACTTACTCTGGTAGAAATCTTGGGGCACTCATTGAAGTTCTTTATGTTGGATTGAATATTATGAATCTGAAATCGTTTGACACATATCGTATAATTGACCCATGGATACTTGTGGTGACATTGGAGTATCTAGGTGACATTAGAGTTGATTGATGTGTATCATATGGTGTTATTTTAGTGTGAACTCTAGGCATGTTTGTGACACTTATAGGAATGGATCAATAGATTGATCGAAAAAAGATAACTTTGAGGTGGTTTCGTACCGTACAACAATTTCATCTTATGTTCTCTGCTAGATAAGAATTTGGAGTGATTCTTTATTGCACGTTGAGGGATTGTTATATGATTCAACTATGTTAGCACTGTTGAGAGATTGCACTAGTGAAAGTATGAACCCTAGGCCTTGTTTCTAAGCATTGTTATACCATTTGTGCTCCATTTTATCACTTGCTACCTTGTTTTTTATATTTTCATAGTACAACCTATATCTACTATCCATACTACACTTGTATCACCATCTCTACGCCAAACTAGTGCACCTATACAATTTACCATTGTATTTGGTGTGTTGGGGACACAAGAGATTTCTTGTATTTGATTGCAGGGTTGTTTGACAGAGACCATCTTCATTCTACGTCTCCCATGGATTGATAAACCTATGGTCATCCACTTGAGGGAAAATTGCTATTGTCCTACAAAGCTCTGTGCTTGGAAGCCCAACATGAGTCTGCAAGAATAAGTTGTGTAGTGGACATCACAAGACAACACCATATGAGCTATGGAGTACATAATCCAAACAAATGCTAATTTTTAGATGATCCCATAATGTAATTGGATATTTCTTCTACCAAAAGTTCTAATATGAAATGTTTGTCATAAAGAATGAACACTTTCTAGAGAAGGAATTTTCTCGCTAAAGAAGTAAGTGGGAGGTTAATGCAGCTTGATAAGATTATTGAATCTTTGGCGGAAGTAAGCAGGATTAACAAACCAAAAGTTGTTCTGAAAGTTGCATGTGCAGCTGAGCCATAAGTTACTACACCAATTGTAGAAACTCTAGTTAAAGCCTGGAACTAAACATCATAGACCAGGAAAAGTTAATGAACCTCCTGAATGATCTCATAGTGAGATATGCGTCTTAGAAGAAGAAGAACATGCGCACTACAAGGAAGCGATGGCGGCGGCCAACTTGAAGGAATGGATTATAGCCATGCACACCAAAAAGGAGATCACATACAATTGGGTTTGGAACTTAGTTGATTCTCCAGAAGATATAAATTATATGGAATGGATGTCAAAACTAGTTTCCAAATGGAAAGGGATGTATGAATGACACAAACAGGAGGTTTTGTAGATCCTCGTAATAACGAACGAGTGTGCAAGCTTCAAAAGTTCATATGTTTTGAAGAAAGTATCAAGGAGCTAGAATCAACATTTTAATGAAATAGTTAAAGAGTTTGACTTTGTTGAAATGATGAAGAAACTTGTGAAGTTTAGTGGGCGCTCTAAAGCATTTCTAATCATATACGTAAATGACATATTGTATATTGTAAATAATATAAAGTTTCTAGGCACAACAAAATGTTATAGAATATGTTTCCAATGAAATACTAAAGCAAAGCAAAATTGTTGGGTATAAAGATTTGTAAAGATAGATCAAGACATCTGATTGCGCTAAGATGAATTGAATACATTGACAAGGTTTTAAAATGTTTAAAATGGAGAACATGTTTTCTCCCGATGTCACATAACATGATGCTTAGAAGAAATCAATGTGCTTGTACAATTGATAAGGATGAACAGATGATAAGATTATTGAATCTTTCATGTTATAATATGTATAAAGCCAAATAGTTTTATATACTAAATATTAGTAGCATGTACCAAAGTGATCCTGGATTGTTTCACTAGGTGAACATTAATATAATAAAAGTACCTCGGAAGGACAAAAGGATTTTTCTATAGAGAAGATGAAGAAGTTCGTTGTAAAAGGTTACACAAACACCAGCTTGTGACTGATATAAGTTATACTAGGCTATGACTATTTGAATAGTTTTCAAACTAACTTGAACAATATTGTGGATTCTATAACGTAAGGAGAATATGTTAAAAATATTAGATGTTTTAAAGTTGTCTGAATCAAGAAGTGTCTTGATACAATCGGTGTAATCCCGAGTGTGCTAAAACGAATAATAATATATTGTGAATATACCTAATCAAGAAGTGTCTTGATATAGCTGGTGTAATCATAAGTGTGTTAAATCAATTACACTATATCATGAATATAGTTAATAAAGAAGTCTCTTGATATAATTGGTGTAATCACAAGGTGTAATGAAACTAATAACGTTGTATTATGAATATGGTTAATCAAGAGGTGTCTTGATATAGTTGGTGTGATCCCATGAGCAATGAAACCAATGACACTATATTATGAATAATAGTGTCATTACTCAAAGCAAAAGGAATCAAGATCAGACATGACTAACACAAATATTATGTGGTATTGAATGTGTCAAAACCGATGACGAAAGGCTCTACCAGAAGTAAAGCATAAGAAACACCCGATAGGCCATAGGTGTTAAAAGGAACTATGCAACTAGATTATTAACTCTCGTGCAAGTGGGAGACTATTGTAAATATGCCCTAGAGGCAATAGTATTCTATTATTATATTTCCATTTTCATAATTGAGAATTTATAGTTCATGCTATAACCTCTATGATACTAGAATGTGTGATTCAATGGAAAACTCATATGCACGTGTGGAATAATAAATGGTAAAAGAATAAGTTCCCGCCTCGCCTCTAGGACCGGCTCAAGTGTTGTTGGCTATCATGATTTTCGGATCTTAGGATATTGTTAAGTGTAAGATAGTCCTAAAAAAACATTGAGAGTATGATGTTAGAAGAACGATCATATTAAATCGACCCAATCTTGTTCGTTATACTTTGAGATAATATTGTCTGAAATCCGTTATAAAACAGAGTGTTAGCATGTGTTTTAGTTCCTCGGACCATGAGAGTATCATAGTCACTTCCTAACGTATGGTGGACTTTTGGGTTACTCAAATGTCATCAGTAACACGGTGATCATAACGACAACTTACGGGTCACCGAAAAGTGTGACAAGGGACTAGATAGCTCAAGAGTGGGATTTTCTCCTCTGATGATGGGGAGATATTCTTAGGTACCTCTCGGTGTGATGGCATACATCATCGTCTAGCCATACACAAGTGACTACGTCACAGGGATGCCGGGACACTTCAAGAGAAAGAAGAATAGTATCGGCAACAGGATCAATGGTATAGTGATCATGTGCATGACCCAGGAGGATACTTATGCACCCCGGGTGTTGTAAAGTATTGTGAGGCAAAGGGAACATCACACGATAACCAAACTTTCACTTGAATGCCATTCGTTTAATCATAGGGATCGATATGGACGTCCACGATTCTGCTACCGATCATTGAACGAAGGGGTTTTGTTCATGTCTATGATTTACTAAACCGACGGGGTCACAAGCTTAAGGTAATCACTATTTGTTGAATTTTAGTAGGACGAGAGTATCGAGGATTTATTTTTGGAATTTTTTCATTAATATTCGCAATAGTTTCGAGAGGAACTGGAAGCTTTTTGGGGTCACCGGAAGGGTTTCGGAGTTTATCGGGAAATACCGGGTATTACCGATAATTAATATATAGGTGGAAATGTTTCCGATTATGTTAAATACTATATAAAAGGGTCTAGTAATTATTAGAAGGCTTTTATATTTAGTTAAATATCAACGGGTCTTAAAAGGCCAAGAGGGGGAAGGCAACTTGGGCCACAATGGCCCAAGTGGAGGTGGCGCCCCCCTTTTCTTTGTGGGAAGGGTTTGAATCCTACTAGGGGAGGAGTTCCACATATGAAGATACACCA
>LR738713.1:351470297-351497355 GCA_902687465.1 Secale cereale
ATACCGTCCAGATGCGGTTTGGACAAGGCTGGGACTCGGGAGCCCAATAACGGCCCGATAGAAAACCTAACATCAGGCAGGTTCCGGCGTTCCTCCACCTCCAGCGGTACAGAAGACGGCTTTGCTCCAGCCTCCACCACTGTCGCCGGGACTCGGCGCCGCCACTGCCGGGACTCGCTGCCGCCGCTGCCTGGACTCGACGCAGCCGCCGCCGTTTCCCCCAAGCGGCTCTCCCGATGGCAAGGTGATCTGCTGTGACCTCTCTTTTGTGACTGATTTCTTGCTGTTGAGCTGCTGCTGCAGTGCTGCTTGCTTCCCCATGCGACCATGTTGCTGCTGCTGCTTGCTTCCCCCTGCGGCCATGCAATTGCTGCCTGATTTTTTTTGCTGTTGAACACTTGAGCTGCTGCTGAATACTGATTAGTTGTTGACTGTTGTTGCTGCTGCTTGCTGTTAGGGACTCTGGGGGAGCAGTTGAAAAGGACAAAGGGAGACAACAAATGGGGCAGTGTTCTCTATTCAGATATCTTTCCCATTATTTTTTTGTCTTAACTCTAAAAAAAATCGAGAAACTGGCAGGGGCGCAGCCTTTAAACTAGAAGAAGAGAGGGTGTTACAAGCGATTTACACAAGGCTATTTTCCTATATGAGGGAGGCAGGGGAGCCTCTCAACAGCAGCGGCATGCGGACTACCCGCGAATGAGAAAGCAACTAGATCTGTGCAAGTGACTATCCGTCAAAGCTAGGTGGGCAATTTCTCGGTAAGTCATCCTCTTGCCGGTGAAAACCCAGCAGTTCCTCTCCTTCCAAATGTTCCAGAGCAAGCCACAAAGTAAATAAAATACTGTATCCCGTGTCCCTGTATGCATATCACTGTGTCTCCGTCCCCGTATCCGTGCTTCTTAGGTGATGAAGAGAAGTCACAAAGTAAATAAAATACAGCTCAGACATCACATGTGCCCGTCAACTGCTTTATTACTCATTTATATAAATCCTAGTGCCACACTTAGATGCACAAATACATTTATATAAATCCTACTGCCACACTTATATACAAATACATTGAGATTCGGGTGGTGACCTTGTGCAAAGGGCATGTTCCGGTAAGGGAGCGGTAACAGCAGCGCGTCGGTGGCTCGTTCTGGCGGCAGTAGTGGTCGTTCGATGGTCTTGGAATCTCGATGTAATTGTTATTATGTTTGAGATGCTTTGTACTTCCGATAAATTTTTATAATAGATCTGATCTTTCCGCAAAAATATCAAATGGCCATCATCTCACTCCCAGAGAAACAGCAAGTAGTACTAACCAAACTGTCGGATCTTAGCACTTACTGCCATTGGCCAAAACGTAAATTAACCAACACAATAGCATAGGTTAACTGCAGGACCTCATAAAAGGAGATTTTCTTTATAAGCTGTTAATATCCGACAAAAACTCCAAATCATATTACCTAATATTGAAAAAAAACAAGATTAAATAAAAATATCCAGAACAACAAGAATACCATAGTTAAAAAAGGCGTGCCTAGGCGAGCGCTTAAGCATGCCTAAGCTCTAGGCGATAGCAAATCGCCTAGTTGCGCTTTGGTCAGAAAAGCGCAAGGTGGTGGCAAAACGCACAATTAACGCCTAGCACTTTCTAAAACTTTGAAGAATACTTGCGGGTTTTTTCTTAATCACATCGAAGTTTAAATGGACACTTATTGAAGAATACTCCCGGTGTCTCCAAATTTAGCCGGCACGAGATGAACAATCAATGCTACAAAATTTTGACCAATGAACACTAATATATACTCCCTCCGTTCCTCAATATAAGTCTTTCTAGACATTTCAAATGGACTACAACATACGGATGTATGTAGACATATTTTAGAGTGTAGATTCACTCATTTTGCTCCGTATAGTCACTTGTTGGAATCTCTAGAAGAACTTATATTTAGGAACGGAGGGAGTATATGGTAGTATAGGGCTTAAGCCATGGTTTATAAAGCGGTAAAGCGACCTAAAGCAAGCACCACCCGCTCTAACGCTTAAACGACGCCTAAGCGCCTAAAGTGGGCAAATATCTAAGGCGCTTAAGCGTCTGAAGCGGGACGCTTTATAAACAATGGCTTGAGCATAAACAATAATACCGTTTGCCTTGTGAAATACTTTTATGCCATATGTCCTTTTTACTAATTTGATGGCATATTAAAAATAAAAATCATAGTCAAAATTGTGCATTGAAGACTGTAAAAAGTGTCTTACATTTTGAAACAGAGTAACACAGTAGCCATATGTAGCGCGCACTGCTCCTATGTGTCGTGCGTGTCTTTTTGTATGTAGCATATACATAAATAAATGATGCAGCGGATTGTGGAAGAGACACACAATGCATAGTAACCACAGCAATCATATTTGACGTTCCTATATCTTTATTACTAGTATTAAAGTGGAGTTGGTATGTTCGCTTTCTCGCCTCCAGCTCCCTCCAGCGATTGCCTCAACCCCCACAACTTGTTTTCAGACCCATACCCCACCTCCCTAATTTCTGGATTTTTACTACTGTACCGATTTTTTGGCCATCATCACCTATCCTTTTATTTTTCTTTCCTTGTTAACACTTGCTCGCCCCCAGTCGCAACAAACATGTATATCTCCTAGATCCCCGCCTTCTCTTCCCGAAGGACTCTCAGCCGGCTGCACTCGCTTCTCCATCTACCCCGCCTACCAGTCTCTAACTCTCCCAAACGTAATACATTTTGCCGTCACCGGTGTCTCTGCATTATCAAAGCACCCTCGGCATACCTTGCTAGAAATTAATTACCAGAGTACACAGCATTCTACCTTTGATTATCGAAATAAGAATGAAATTACTTCATCAGCACTTGTGCAATTAAGGATTCATTTGTCTATACACGTGTGTTGCATGTCACCATCTCTCTTCTATGGCAGGAGTAAAACTAATATGCATCAAGGTGTGGCTCGTATTTGGGCAGGGTTCATGAACATTGGATCGGTAGCACTAAGGCTGGATTATGCACCACCCTCACGTTCAGGTAATATAGAGTAATCATGTGAGTGTTTGCTCCAGTAATTGATACATGTTTCTAATCTTGTCCGGGTTTTAACGATGGGTCACCTGCAGCTGGACTTTGTATGTGATTGTAGAATTAGGATCCATGTGGCCTCTCGTCGCATCGACAACCTCTCCGACCGCGTTGGTAAATTCATTGTGGCTTGTGTTGTTCAGAAACTTTTTCCTCTAATCCAAAGGTCGGAGGGCAATTTTAGATTGGTTATGCACTTCTTCGCAAGCAACCTTTCACCACAAGCGAATTTCTTAGGTTTGCTTGTGACGAAAGGCATGATACTCACCACATGGAGAGCCATAGAGAGCTCTCGTGTATAGAACAATGACCCATGAAGAGCCCATGATGCTGGACGTGCCGCCACTGCCCACTGCTGCCTTCCTGGCTCACACAGGCAGCAACAAGGTTAACCACCAACACTCGCTGCTCCCGTCCCTGCCCATGCAGGCAGCAATAAGGTAACCATCAAGGTCTGGGGGTTTGGCTGGGAATTAGTTAGTTAAACTGTGGAACAATTAATTTTGTGGAAGGAAGATAATCCCGTGACCGAATACCGTGATAATAACATTTTTGCATGGACTCCAGTCTCCAACCTTTGATTTAGCTATGTTAGCCTGATATTTTTACACCTTTTGTAGGGTATTGTTCGACAATAGGGCATATCCTCCCAGCTCGAGTTTATTGAGGTGCACAATGTGTGGCCATTCTTTGGCAGGGGTGATAAGCCATGTCATAGATTTCACAGAGGGAGAAAATATGACAATGAAGTTGACATGGAATAAGGAATGGGCCTAGAAAGGTGTGTGAGATGATAGATGCTGGAAAGTGGGTGTGTTCCGCATAGCCATCATGCATTGATCATTCGGTCAACATGTGGAGAGATATAATATGATAAGAGAAAATTGTTTGATTAATTGTTTAGTCGTTTACTATATGTTTTATTGTCCCGTGACATGGGTATTTAGCTAGTTTTATACGAGTATGATCTAGTCTTAGAAACTTTGTTTAGCATCTGCCAACTGCAAGAGTTGGGGCTTCTTTGGAAAAACAGATTTCTACAGGAATTTCGTACAATTGGAATCATGTGTAATTATATGATCATATATATGAGTTCTTCATTCCAAACATTCATAGTGTGCACTAAACATCATGTTTTCCTTACCTTCAACTCCGGGCAAATCCAATGCAACATGTCGCTATATATCTCATTTTTCTCTGATCAAGAAACATTAGCCTGTAATTCTTCTGGAGCATTCAAACAGCTACTACTCATGGACTCCTCTAGGTCTGGCATGTTGTTGTAGGCCCAAGCACCAGAGCATGTCCGTAACCACAACAGCATTCACGCCACATGATTAAGTGGTGTCTCGGGTTTCGAAGGTTTGACCCAACCTGGGAGTACAAAGCCACTAGGCTCATGGACGGTCACTAACCCCTCCGTTAAGAACATATTTCCTGCCGCTACATCCATCCTCCTTTCATGTGCCAGCAATCTCCCATACTACCAATGAGCAATGTACCGATTAACTGATTTATCAGCCGATTAACTAACCAATTCGCCTAATTAACCCTACTCAGCACCTGACTGATATGGTAGCAGTTACTGACATCCTGAACGTTGCCAATGAGAAGGGAGCCAAAACTTGGTTTGTAGACTGGTTACCAGATCAAGCAAAATGAATTATATTTAGTGCAAAATCTAATACCTCAAAGTTCTAGTAAGACTGGTTATCAGATCAAGCAAAATGAACTCTTTCTGGTACAAAATCTAATATCCCAAAGTTCATCATTAGGATGTAATTTAACCATTACAATAGTTGTACAATAGCAATAAAATAATGACAACAGATTGTCTGGGTTTCCAGACGTTAGGGAATAAAAAACCTATGTTACCTTGGTGGAAGCATATCAGAATTTCCAAAATGGTTAAGAAGGCATTTCATGTTCAATGGATGAAGAATTAGGTGCTGACCATCAATCACCTGCAACAAGATTTTAAAATTCAAATTTTTGTGAACACCAAACCTTGAGCACTGGGAGAATCATCATCACATAGTCTCAGACATGACACAAACCTGGTAAAATGTGTATGAGTCTTGTTCATTTGAATCAACCGCAACAGCGCGTCTCTCTTCCATTTTTTGTGGCACTCCCTTTTTGGAGCTAATATATTGGGGTGAAACAGAAAGCCCTGAAACACCGGTAATAATATCTCCATCTGGAAGAGGGGAAAGTTTATGCCCACTGTTCGTATGTGAAGCTTTCAGATTATCAGTGTTCTTCAATTTATTACTAGAGATAGGAGAGGAGCTATTTTTTAGAGGGGGACTGCTACTGTAATATCTGAACTCAGACCAGTATTTCATCCTTTCTTCCAGTTGTTCCAAAGCAGCGGAAACATATGGAAGTTTCTCCAAGTCATCAACAAGGCCTAAGTCGGCCATCTGCAACCAATTACTGAGATCTGATTTTGCCCCTCTAACGGAGAGCTCAACATCAGATGTCAAAATGAACTTGGAGAAAACATTGCAAGGATCTTCATCTAAAGAAGAATATTCACTAGATGAATTCCTAAGAAAAGGAGTGAGTGAATTTTTTGACCGCCCCAGAAGTGTGAAGGTCACATTGTCGCCAATATGGAAATGCTGAAGTTGAGTGACAAAGATGGTGGTCAACTCTTTTGCAGATATCATCATGAAACACAGTGGGCACTTCTTCCAGCACTCACCTCTGTAATCCTCTTTACCCATTAGTAAATAATGCAAAATGCATGGAAAGCAATATATATGACCGCATGATGTAATCTGTGGGCACAGCGGGCTTTCCAAGCAAATTGGACATTGCACCTCAGAAGGGCTACAATATCTTACACAGATGATATCTTCCCACTGGAGCATCTTATCAGGATCCATTGAATCAATCTGATAATTTCCAGTATCCAACACAACGAACTTAAAATTTGCTTGGAGGAACAAGTCCTTGTTGTAAGGCTTAATCTTCCTTTGCCTTCTCGGTGGATATGTTCTAGGGCCACGAGGCTGCGGTCGAGAAATAGGATCATACTGGAAATTCAGAAGATAATTTGCATTCACAGCCTGATTCTTTCTAGAAGCCATCAGAGCTCCATTACCCTGAAGTCCATCAGAACTATGGTCAATCTCCAGGGACCCCACCAACTCAAGTCTCTGAACATCTGCCTGAACTGAGCCGCCACTGTGCACTGTGAGACCCAAACTGCCCTGTCCAGAAGACTGGCATTCAGAAACATCACTAACCTCTTGGGTGTACGGATCATCCTCTTCACCAGATATTTTCAATCCAACTACCTGGGATTGAATTCATTCGCATGGATAAGCCACGAGCAGAAAACAAAGTTGTTTGTACATAAGCTGAAAACAGTTAACTTGAATTAAATTAAATTAAATTAAAATTATTCAGATGTTCTTAAAAAACTTTACCGCTTGGGATGTATCAACAGATTGTCCAATAAAACCCACTGTGTCTGCAAAATATATCCCATTGTTAGCATTAAACTGGAAATGGAAGATTTTGAGATAGCTAGGGCGGGGCTAATACCATGAAAGAAAGACAACTGTAGGGCATATGCCATGTACTCCCTCTGTAAACTAATATAAGAGTGTTTAGTTTACGGAGTGAGTAGTGATCTAAACACTCTTATATTAGTTTACGGAGGGAGTAGATAACTTATGAAACTGAAGCAGATACTTATAAAGCATGCTGATACGAGACATTAACAAGAGTCGATGTGATCGAATGTAAGACAATCAAGAACACAACATCACTGCACAAGGAGCAAACCAGCTAACATACTTTGACTGAAAATATGAAATATTAATTTACACTGTTTCCGTATGAAACTATTGTTCGGTATATTAGTAATTAAGGTTTCCAAACGGCAGTCTTATGCTCGTGGAGAAGCATTTGGTGTGCGTGTATTGGGGTACGTGTGAAGCAGATGGACATGCTAATAGCCTTACATAACAGAGACCTCATAGCCTACAGCTAGTCGTATAAACGGAGTACCTATGCTTCACAGAAAATGGCATCATCCAGACCAATAATTATGTACCTGAATTCCTTAGAAGCTACCGTCGAGCTATTGTATTATACCAAATGGAGAGTCAAAGGCTCAGTTTAGCACAATCCCCAGAATCAAAAGCTCTAACCCTAGAGCTAGAGACTTAACTCTCAATCTATCAAATATACTGTAGGTACTACCAAAGCTTTCACCCGAAGCATGGAGCCAGTCATGCGGAAGTAGTAATACCTAACCGCGGCCTGTCAGCATCTAATCGACCAATCCAATACAGATCTACCCACAACACCCGCCAATCGATGAGGGCATGGAAAGGAAGGAGCGTGCAAAAGGACCGAAAGAAACTTCACCGGTGCGTGCGCCCTCCCTGCCGACGCCAGGCCCGGCGGCAGAGGCCCGAGGGGAAGAGCGACTGCCGCGGCGAGAGGCGGTGCCATGGCGAGGGCTGGGGCTAGGGTTCGAGGCGCGCGGAGCGGGCGGGTGGGATCCTCTGGTGGATTCTGTAGGGGAGATGGACATGAACCCGCGCGGGAGCTCGTGGGTGAGTTGGGTCGGCGGCGAGGGGGGGACACCGGTAACTCTGGCACGGGGAAGGAGGTGCGAGCCTTTATACACTTTTTTCCTTGATTGAAAGTATAATTGTGGCGGCTTTATTCCATTGGCATATATACTGTCTGCTTTGCCCTAATATTACATGTACTTCCGTACTTAATGGACATATTGTCGATCAATGTAGCATCAAAATACCAAAATGTGTATTTCAAAAATCTCAAAATGTTAAGGACAACACTACGCGTCGGCCGACGGATCTTTTTAAAAGACATGTCGCCTCGCGATCTATTGGATTCAGTGTAAGATGGCCGATTCAGCTGTGAGCTTTGCAACAAGGTTGATGTTGCGCTCGAACTTGTGCAACAGAATTCCTGTTGCAGAACTTATGTGACAGAGATATTGTTGCAAAAAAAATTGCAGCAGAGTTATTGTTGCAGACCGGGGAGGACGAAGACGAGGCGGCGAGGGAGGATGTTGTAGGAAAAAAATCACCGCCAGTGAGGGAGGAGCAGTGCCGCCCGTCCCTATAGCCGGCGAGCGCCGTATCTCTGACCAGGTCGCTCGTCGCATCCTCCTATCCGGCGAGGTGGGTGCATTGCGCTCGGCCGATAGTTGTGGCTGAGGCAGGCGGCAACAGCGACTAGTGCGCCCGCCCCCGGCTGCAACCTCGCCGCCCCATCCTCCTCTCCAGCGAGGTGAGTGGTTGCCGGTGGCGAAGCGTATGCGACACACATCTCTCGTTCGCCGGTGCAGGGATATGGATGTCACCGCCTCGTTTTCGTCATCCCCGGTTTACAACAGCCAGTTGTTGCGGTGTTAAGAATGCAACAACACGCTAGTTGCAAATCTAGTATAATAGTGATGTGTGGGGCACGTGGCATGCAGGGAAGATGGCAGGCACGAGAGTTTAATCCGCCGGCAAGGTAAAACAAAAAGGTTGCGCTAAATTGGAATTTGTAATAATCTTCGACGAGTATCATGCTATTTTTTTAAAAATCTGGAAAACAAAATAGTATGTTGAGCTCGTACTTTTACTAGATGACTTGATGTGCGGCTCAAAAATCAAGTATACGATCAAAAAGTGAGAGTGACATATGAAACTGCGACTCACATTTGTTATAAGGAACATTTAAGTATGTAAGATGGTTTTGATGTAAATTAATCTGTGTGAAATTCTTAGTTTTGTACCACGTGAAGTGAGTGATGCGCTCGAGGTACCGTGGTCGACGTTGTTTCGGTCGGTCTTTGGAGCAACGCCTTCGGGCCTAGAGACATCGCATTTAGCTACGGTCATGGGGGGGGGGGAACTCGGTACTCGGCTCGCGATATGTTGGAGGTGCATTTTGGAGGTCGTGTTGCTGCTTCCTTGTTGACACTTTTCGTTTCTACTGCATTACCGTCTAGTATAAGATCTTATAAACAACCAGCTCTCCGTCTTCTCGGCCTTGACGTCATCGAGGTGGTATTGATGCATCGCCATTTTGATCTTGTCCAGGGGGACGCCGGACTTGGTGTAGAGCTCATCTACCTCAAGGAGAAAAGTGAAATAGAGCATAAGTGGCATCTAGATTCTAGAACAGTAAGGTTGCCGGGGCAGGCACCTACAGGATGGAGTACCACTTGCACGGTAGGGTTGGCAAGTACCTACATGGTAGCGTACCATCTAGCACGGTAGGGTTGTGTTGGCAAACACCTACGGGATGGTGCACCTAGCACGGTAGCATTGTCTTGGCAAGCACCTACAAAGTGGCACACTTATGGATTGTGACCCAAACTCAAGAAGATCGAAGATAGTTATTGTATAATAGCTTATGTGTACAGTCAAGTTTACAGACCTTACAGAGCGTTATACCTTCACTACGGGAACCAGGCACTTTGCCGTCCGCCATGGTGGACGGCAAAGGCATACATGGTGTGACGCCCGAGACCGACGTCCCAGAAGATTCCAGAAGATTCCAGATGTTCCGGGTTGCCCGTTTGTTCTTTTGTGCTTGTGTTATTTATTTTTTGCATTGCATCATGTCATCATGCCATCATGTCATTTAATATTTTGCATCTCAACCAAATAAATCGTGTGGGCCTTCGGTCCATTTAAATCGAGGGAAGATGTCTTCTCTTTATAACATATAAAAGCCTCTCAATATTTAGGGAGCTATATTAAAAATATTCCATTGTTTGGGATCACCGTAACACACTTGTATATTTTTTCCCATGTCTTTTCACTTCGAGTTTCATCGTCAAAAACCTTGCCAATAATTCCTTTCCGTTGTTCCGAGGTTCTTCCAAAAACCCTCCAGCAATTTTATTAAATTCCTGACATTTTGTGAGTCCGGGAAGTTTATCCTCTTGCCCAAAATTCTTCCCCTTCCTTCTTCTCTTTTCCTTCATTGCTATTTTTTTTCTCCTGTTTTGAGAAATAGCAGAAGAGAGAAGAAGAAGAGCAGCTCCCAGCCATCTGGGCCTCCTCCTTCCCTAAGCCGGCCCAAGGCCTCCCTAGCGCTAACCCTAGGCTCCCTAGCACGACACACCGATTCCTTTCGCTCCTTCCTTCTGGATCCCGAGCGCCGCCAGAGTTCCTTCGATCTCCCTTCCCCCTCGCGATCCCCAGCAGCCCGAGTCTCCCCTCGATCTCCTCTGTCGCCGTACCTCTCTCTCCCTCGTCCGTTTCCCCTGCGCCAAGTCCCGAACCCCCCCGAGCTTTTCCTCTCGAGCGCCCCAGGCGACGCGCCCCGACGCCTTTTTCCTCCCCGCGCAGGCGTCTGCGTCCTTCCTCCGTTCCCAGGGCCGAGCCCCTGCAGCTCCCGCGGCCAGGAGCCCAGGCACCGGCGCCCTTCCCTCCGCCCTGGGCCAGCCTCCTCACGCGAGGCCGAGCGTCCTCGAGCGCCCTCCCGTCGGTCGGCGAGCAGCCGCTGCCCGAGCGCCCTTCCCCGATCCAGGGCCTCGGCTCCGTCCTCCACGCGCTAAGGTCGGGCCCCCGACGCAGCAGCAGCGCCGGCCCCCGCGGCCTCCCATCTCCTCCACCTCGTCCCAGCGCCGGCCCGCACCTCGTCCTCCCCGACGCCATGGCCTCCCTCTGGCCTCCCTCCGTCTGCGTCCTTCCTCCGTTCCCAGCGTCTTGGAGCCGAGCTCCGATGTTTTGCTGCTGCCATGGCCTCGCCGCTGTCCCGTGCTGCTGTGGTTTTTGTTTTGTTTTGTGTTGCTTGTGTTGACCTTGACAGAGAACGTGTACGCCTACACGCCAAAGACCGCAACGACCTGAACATCTACGGAAATGAGTACCACTACGCTCGACGACCCCCGTGTACGACTACCGACGCCCGGAAACACCGAGTACCCCTACCGTCGCCGAGACCGCAAGTACATCTACGAACGGGAACGCCTACTCGACGACACAAGACGACGCGGCGAGTACCTCTCCGATGAACGAGAACGTCTACTTCCCTCTACGACACGTGTACCACGACACGTAACGTGAACGTCTACCGTCGCCGAAGAACCGTGAACAACTACTTCCTCTTCGGTCGTGTACAACTACTTCTCTCTACGGCATGTACCACTACCGTCGACATGTACATCTACGAGATCGTCTACTTCCACTACCGTCGCTCGACGACCGCGAGTACCACTACAGTCGCCCGAGTACAACTACCGCTACGAGAACGACTACCTTCGGTGAAGAAATGAGAACGTCTACTTCCTCTCCGAACGGAACATCTACTTCCTCTACGAACCGTGTTCCACTACTTCCACTACGAACTCGAACCGTCCCGAAACGCATGTTTCGAAGGTATAACCTCGAGTCGATGACCCGTGAGATGCATGCTTGTTGTGTTGTATGAAATGTTACCCGTGTGTGCTTCGTGCCCGTTCCGACCTTTTGTCATGTTCCTCGGTTGCCTCGTCACCGACTCGTGGGAACCCGGTAACGGGATCGCCCCACCTTTCATCTCGTTTGACTCGCTCACGCCATCTTACCTTTTGCACCGGTCTCGCAACGAGTTACCGGAACCGAGGTGTTGCGTTGCATCATTTTCGGATCGTTGCCGTGGCACTCTTTTCATTCCACCACGGTGACGATGCTTCATATCCTCTTATGTCAACTTAATAAAATTGCATAAAACTTGATCATGTCATCCGCATCATGTTAACAACATTGATATGTTAAATTGTTGTTGCTTTATAATTATTAAACATGCTCATGGGGATTTTCCCGACTTGTTGTTGTTATTCTCCGGCCTCATTTAAATTGCCTTAATAGTGTAGTTTGTTATGCTTCACCTCTTGCCATGTTAAAAACATTTAATCTTGTCTTGTAAATAACGAGAGTCAACTAAATAATAAATGTGGTGTTTCGTCAATATGCAACTCGTTGCATATTGAGCTCCACTTAACTTGTAGTATTGTTTGTGCACTTTGCCATGCCATGCATATTTAAACCGGACATGCATCATATTTGGATGTGCATCATGCCATGTTTATGATATGTGTGTTTACCGTGTTGTTTCCTTCTTTCCGGTTGCTTCTTTTGTTAGCTTCGGTTTCGTTCCGGAGTTGTGAGGTTTCGCTCGACTGTTGCTCCGTCTTCTTCGTGGATCCGTTCTTCTCCCTTGTGGAATCCCAGGCAAGATGACCGAACCCGGATATCATTACTATCTTTGCCTTTTGCTAGAGTATCGCTCTTTAGTATATTGCCTCGATGCCCATGTTTTCTTGTCAGCCTCCTACTTGTAACCATTGCCCTGTTTAACCAACCTACCTACGCAAACCGTTGCTTGGCTAAGTACGCTTCGCTCAGCCCTTCTTATAGCATTGCTAGTTGCAGGTGAAGATCGAAGATGCTTGCTTCATGTTGAAGTTTGGTTGGGTTATATCACACTATATAAATGCTAAATGAAATCATCTATATATTGGCAAGGGTGGAAGGCTAAGCCTTTTGCTTGGTGATTTGTTCCACTCATGCCGTTAGGAACCGTATAAACCGGTGTTATGTTCCTTGATTATGCGTTCCTAACACGGTTGGGGTGTATGGGACCCCCTTGATAAACCGCTAAGTGCTAAGTCTTTTCCAGCAAGTCCCAACATTTGGTACTATTTGCCTAATAACAAACTAATAAAAAACTTGCATGTGGACTAGCTATCCCTTTTATTTTAATTCAACCCCCCGGGCCAGTGCTCCACATGAGTGTTGGTCCGAAACGAGCAGACTGCGGGGCCACCTCAAGGAAAATTGAGGTTTGGTAAAAACCTGTAGGATGACTCATCCGGTTGTGGCCTGAGACGAGATACGCGCGGCTACTATCAGGGTGTCGGCACGCCGGGAGGTCTTGCTGGACTTGTTTTACCATTGTCGAAATGACTTGTGCTACCGGGATGCCGAGCCTGATCGGATTTTCCCTAAGATAAGGAGTGATGATATTATATTTATCACTTTAGCTAACCGTGAGAGCTTGTGATGGGCTAAGTTGGAACACCCCTGCAGGGTTTTGAACTTTCGAAAGCCGTGCCCGTGGTTATGTGGCAGATGGGAGCTTGTTAATATCCGGTTGTAGATAACTTGACACAATGTTTCAATACACTACCAGCGTGTGTACCGTGACTGTCAATTTCCGAATAGGGATTCGGGAGTTGAACACGGTGGGGTTATGTTTGACTGGTTTTAGTTAGGATCACTTCGTGATCATCTCTCGACCGATGCGCCTTCTCTTCTCGCTCTCTTTTACGTAAGTTAGTGCTAGTTGCTGCAGCAGACTCTTGTTGTTCCTTCACCTCTTGTTCTTTCTTCAGCCTTGTCCTCACCCAAGGCTTAAATAGTCGTGTTACCCGGGAACGGAATTGCTGAGTCCTCTGTGGCTCACAGTTACTTCACCACACCAGATGCAGATTCAGCCGAGTTCGATGCAGGAGTTGGATCAGTTCTTCACCGGGAGCTCGATGAAGAGCGTGGCCGTTTGCTTGTGACGTTTCGACGATCAGTAGTGGTTTCTACTAGGATTCGATCCGGACCTGTGGCTTTATGTTGTTTTGGTATCTTTCTTTGGATCTTCACCCGTAGTCGGGTTGTGATGTTTTGAATGATGTCTTGCTTATGTAATGTATTGTGTGAAGTGGCGAGTGTAAGCCAACTATCTCCTTTTGCAATTTAATCCCTCTTTTACATGAGTCGTGCAAAGATACCAAACTTGAGATCATTCTAGGATGGGCTTATAGAGATCATTCTAGGATGGGCTTATACCTTTAAGTCGTGCCTCGACACGTAGGAGGTATAGTCCCATCCTGGGCATTACACATGGCGGACGGCAAAGGCATACATGGCGGACAGCAACAGGTCCGGTTGAACGAGTGCCAGCAAAGGGCTTTGCCGTCCGCCAGCAGACGGCAACGATCTTGGACGACAATGGGGCGGGGTAAGCATCGTTAGGGTTTAACGGTGTGCTTTGCCGTCCGCCAGCAGACGGCAAAGATCTTTAACTCTTTGTCGGCTGCTAGCGGAGGGCAAACAGCTCAGCTCCACCAGCAGATATCTTTGCCGTCTGCGAGCAGATGGCAAAGTGCCCAAACAGGCAGCCCCAGTGTTCCAGTTTGCACAGGTGGCTGTCACTGCCTCTTTGCCGGCAAAGAGGCTATATATCCCCTGCTTTTATTTGAATCCATTTATTTTGACATGTTTTCACACACATATATACATATACATACATATCCAACAACATATTTCATCAAATTCAACATATCCAACAACATAGTTCAACAAAGTCGTATCCAACATATCCAACAACATAGTTCAACAAAGTCGTATCCAACATATCCATATATATACATACATATCCACAAAGAAGTTTCCAACGACAACATATCCATATAGTTTTCATAAACAAGAAGGAAGCACCAAAAGAGTAGTTTCCATCAATGCAAGCTTCCTCGTCTAAATCAAATCTACAAATTGGGAAAGATGAAAGTTAGAATAATAATAATAATAATAATAATAATAATAATAATAATAATAATAATAATAATAATAATAAGACTATTTAGAGCTATGGTAGGTAAAAATGGTAAGTGTGTACGTCAATTTAGAGCTAAGGTAGGTAAATATGTTATTTAGAAGCTAACGTAGGTTAAATGGATCATACTGGAGCTAACCTAACTTGGTCATTTTTAAGCTAACCTAGCTAATTATGCCATTTTTGACCTAACTAAGCTTATTTAGGCATTTTAGAGGACAACAAGCTAAGTATATGACATTTATAAGGTTAGCAAGGTTATTATGCCATTTACGAATAAAAACAAGTAAGAGGAGGAAAAGAAGAAGAAGAAGAAGAAGAAGAACCTCTTCTTCTTTTCTTCCTCTTCCTTCTTTTCTTCGTCTTATTATGTCATTTGTGGACTAATTAGGCTAAATTATGTCATTTAGGAGCTAACGTAGGTTAAATGGATCATATTTGAGCTAACCTAGTTAAACTTGGTCATTTTTAAGCTAACCTAGCTAATTATGCCATTTTTTACCTAACTAAGCTTATTTAGGCATTTTAGAGGACAACAAGCTAAGTATATGACATTTATGAGGTTAGCAAGGTTATTATGCCATTTACGAATAAAAACAAGTAAGAGGAGGAAAAGAAGAAGAAGAAGAAGAAAGGAAGAAGAAGAAGAAAAATACCGTGGTCACGGAGGTGAAGGACTAGTCGGGGTTCTGCCATTGCCAGACGTAGAAGGATTGGTCGATGCTTGTCGGGAGGCATGCTGCACCAAAGATCATTTCCAATAATGTCTCCTTAGCATGACACAATTGAAAATGTGGATTGTAGTAACTAACAAATATTGAAATCAAACTCACTGTGGCTGCAGGAGCAATCCGGGGCATCGGCGGAGGGGTCTGGTCGTTTTTCTCGCACATGGTCTGCACATTTGGTTATCACGAGTTAGTCATATTAGTTAGTAATGCGAACATTACGTGCATGATTTGGCTAATATGCACGAGAAACGTACCACAAGGAGCTCGTATAGGGCCCGGTGAGACGCCTCGTTCCGGTTCCTCTCCTCCTCCAATAGCTTAGTGGTCCTCTCCTCCATCTCCTTCTCCCTCTCTGCTGCCTCCTTGTTTGCCTTCTCCAAAAGCGCCTGGGTGTTCAATCTCTCTTTCTCAACCAATGCATGCAACACACCACTCCTCGTTAGCATTGTAATCATCGACGAACGCACACACAATGTAATGGAGGAAAGGTGAGAGAGTCTGTATAACTAACTGCCATGGCGAGCTCCGCGGGCCGTGGACGAGGCATTATCTCAAGATCGGAGCTAGTCTGGCGTTTCTTTATCTATGGGAGAGTCCTAGGACAATGTATCAGTCCATCACCAATGGCCATGGCGCCATGGGGCCTGCCGCCACCAGATATCATGACCAGCTTTGTATCAAAAGGATCCTGGCTCGGGTTAAAGTCCACCCCTTTCCTCGTCTTCCCCTGGTCTCTGTACCTCACGAGCTTGTTGTGGGAGGAGACGTTGGTGAAGCTCTCTAGATTATCTAGGTCAGACTCCGAGAATGCATTGGCCTTCTTGTAGGGGGCACTATGGGCCATGCCATAGAGGTCGAACAGATTTGGTAAAGGCTTCTTGTGGTGGTTCGCCCGAGAGAGAGGAACAAACTATTAGTTAAGGGCTCAAGCTAGCATGAAGAAATGATATTGCTATGTAAATAGGTCATTTTGGGGCTAAGTAAGGTTATTATGTCATTTTTGTGGAAAAAAACTAAGTTTAAGTCATTTTGGAGGTAACCAAGATTATTATGCCATTATTGAGCAAAGTATTCTAATTATGTCATTATTGAGCAATCCAAGATAATTATGCCATTTTGTAGCTAACTAAAGCATATTTAGGCATTTTATAGAGCTATCTAAGGTTATTATGTCATTTTAGAGCTACATGTGTCATAAATAAACTAGCTAAGATAAGTTTAGGTCATTATTGAGCTATCGAAGGTAGTTATGGCATTTTATAACTAGCTAAAGTATATTTAGGCATTTTATAACTAACTAAAGCATATTTAGGCATTTTATAGAGCTATCTAAGGTTATTATGTCATTATTTTAGCTAACACATACCCAGTGATCCCCGTACTCAAACAGGTTGGAGCTCCCTTGATGGTGTGGCACACCTTCCATTTGGTCACGCTTATCCTTGGCCCTATGGTGTTTGACTAGCCATTGGGGAGAGCACCACGCATCCACCAACGCAATAGTCCATCTTATCAGCACAACATCTCGGGGGCACCTAAGTTAGTCAAGAGAATTTTTAGCGATACGCCATCGAATCAAATCAAGAAAACTAAGTTCAAGGCCTTAAGAATAGGTAATTACCTGCATGTACTTGTCCTTAGACAGAAACTTGTCGCGACACTTCTTCTTGGATCTCCTAATACCCTTCGAGGCGTAGAAGTCGCGAACGGCCTGCACCCGAGCCTCGTGCCGTAAGTTCTGAAGTAGACGCTTGCACTCGGCATCGACAACCTTACACGCGGCCTCCTGCTCCCCCTCTGAAACCCTGTAGAAGGTCTGCAATCAAACAAGACAACACTGATTAGTACAATCACTAGGTAGTGTTGATTTTTAATTATGTAAAGGAGAAATTACCCAAAACCGACGGAACACAAACTCGGCCGCCGTCTCGCACACGACACCGGTGACCAAATACTCCGGCGGGGCCGGGGCAACCGAGTACAACTCCTAGGTCAGTGCTAGTTGTGGAACCTGATCCTCACCGGGCAACGTGACCCACCCAGGGAAGTGCTGCCGGCAAAGCACACCAAGGACCTGGTTCGTCTTGCGGGAACCACGGGGGTGTACCCAGCCCCTGCAGTATGACAAGGCCAAAGCATTAGATATTAATTTGAAGAAACGTGAAGGCAAAAGGTTAAAAAAGAGTAAATGCACTTACTTCAACCCTTTAGGCGCAATCAAGCGCCTCTGCTCGGGGGTCGTCGGCACGGGCGGGAGCTTTGTACCGCCACGCTGGTAGACCTTCTTTCCCTTCTCAACCAGCTCGTCGTCGCTATAGTTATCATAAGAAAAGGTGTCCTCGCTACCATCAGTAGGGTGACTAGCCTCCGGAGTCTCGTGGGAAGAAGACTCCGGGACCGTACTCACGTGGGGCGAAGGATCGGCGACCCGAGTCTGGTGGGCTGAAGGACCCGAGTCTGAAGGGTTCACGTCAGGCGAAGGATCGGCGACCCGAGTCTGGTGGGCCGAAGGACCCGAGTCTGACGGGTCCACGTCAGACGGAGCAGTCCTGTGGTCGGGTGAAACAGCTGGGGGTGGCGGCGAGGAAGGCGCAGCAGCCTTCCTACCTCTCCCGCTGCCATGTCCACCTCTAGCAGCCTTCTTCGACCTCCCCCGACCTCTCCCAGCCGAAGAAGAAGCGCCCGCCGCTGTTGTCTGCATACTGTCTAGCAGTGCTCTCCGGAGGGGCTGGGTGGAATAATGGAACCACCCCTCCGGCCAGTAGCGCTCGGAGGAGGCTCCGGGCGCTCTGGACCCTTGCCCACCATCCTGTCAACACCTGCAATGACAAAAGGTAAACGAAATTAGTACAACATAAAAAAATTGAATACCTGACATGAATAATATGTATATAATTTAAGTGTATACTCATCATGAACAAAATAAAAAATTGAATACCTCACATTACTAATGTTACTCTGAATCGTCTATATATGCATCATCATCATCACTATCAGTGACATGCTCATCATCATCATCAATAAATGCATTAACATGTGGAAGGCCTCCTTTACATAATCGTTCAAGCATTGACAGGTCATCTGCAGCAGTAACTTCTTCCAGTTCCGGCTCTTCTTGTTTCGGCTCAGGGGTGAAGTCGGATTCACTATCGTTGTCTACTTCTATGTTCTGGGGTGGAGTAGAGCGGTTCTTGAAATGTTTTTTGGAAAGACGTGTTTCTTGGAAGAATTCTCCTTCATCATATGTGTCTTGGTTAATGTGAGGTTCATAATCCTCTTCATTGGGGGAAGGTGGTCTAACATGTGGCGGCACTTCATAAACGACATCCCAACCACTGAGATTTGGATCACTTTGACAGGCCCACGGTAGATAGAAAACTTGGGTTGCCTGTTGAGCCGTAATATAGACATCGGGAACATCCAAATGGGTGCTTTGTTTGATTTCGACTAGCCCTATATGACTATATGTTCATGAGTCCTTCTAGTCTCCCTCGGCTGGAACCAATAACATCTGAAGACTACGACATTTGGTGGGTTTTCACCATCGAATTGAAGTTCATAAATTGCTTCAACTCTTCCATAATACTCGATATTTCCTTCGCCAATAGCAGAGACACAACAATTTGTAGACTTTCGGTCAGCCATAGATAGCTCTTTGCCATAGGTACGAAATCGATACCCGTTGATGTCGTATTTGTCAAATGAATGGACCTTATAGTCAAAACCATCAGCTACTTGTCTCAATTTGGCATCCATAATCTCTGAATTAGCCTACAAGTTTAATACGAAAGGATTATTGCAATTAGTCGCAAATTAGCTAAAGAAATGAAATGGTTTAATGGAAATTATCATTTTTTGAACCAAGAGATGAAACCGGGATATTCGCCTCCTTGCTTTGCCAGAAGCTCATACTCTTCGACGGAATCCTTTTGGATCACCGCTCCATACGAGAATATGGCGATGTATCAACTGCATCAAATATCCATGAATAAGAGCAGTTCAAAAGAATTAGAAGTTGCGAAATTATGTACCGAGACCTTACTGGATGTACGGCCGCACTTCTGTTAGGTTGTTGAAGAGATACAACGAAATGGTCCGCCATTCTTCAAAATCCAACGATACTGGTTTCCAACCACTGGCTCGTGCGAGATTCCCTTTGAATAGGCTGAGATTGGATCGACCCTTTTTAGGGTCGTCAGCATTGTATCGAGGCTTCGGATTATGCAAATGACGAATTTTGGCTTCATAGTGTGTTGTCACGAAGTTTGATGCCTCCTCAGTGATGAATGCCTCGGCCATCGGTGCTTCAATTCTACGTTTATTTTTACATTTTGCTCATAGCGTCTTTTGGATCCTCTCAGTTGAGTAGCACCAACGATTTTGCACGGGCCGCCCAATGTTGCCTCGGTCGGGAGATGCAAAATCAAGTGTTGCATTGGATTAAAGAAGCTTGGCGGGAAGATCATATCTAACTTGCAGATCAACTCCGGAGCCAACTGTTCCATTTCTTCTATGAGGCCATGCGATAGTTCTTTCGCACAAAGAACATGGAAGAAATAGCTCAGCTCTGCCAGTACTAGCCATTCATCCTCAGGGATGAAGCCACGCAACATCACCGGCATTATCCGCTCAATCCATATGTGCCAATCATGACTATTTAGACCAAATATTTTCAATTTTTCAAGACTCGCTCCCCTCTTTAGATTTTCCGCATACCCATCGGGGAACATCAACTGCATTTTCACCCACAAAATAATTTCCCTCATAGCTAGCCTTCCAAGATTGAACCATGCCTTTGGCTTCATCCAGTTCCGCTTTCCTTTCGGTTCTTGCATGTTTTGTAACGGTCTATCACATAGCTCATGTTGATCGACTCTAGCCTTAGTATTATCCTTTCATTTCCCCTCTATGCCGAACAATGTACCAAAAAAGGCTTCGACGATATTCTTATCAGTGTGCATCACGTCGATGTTGTGTGGGCAAAGGAGGTCTTTGAAGTAAGGCAGATCCCACAAGCATGTCTTATGAGTCCAGGCGTGTTCCTTATTATACCCCTTGAAATACCCTGGACGCTCTAGATCTGGCTTGAGAGTGTTTAACTGATCTAGGGTATCTTGGCCTGTCAATACAGGTGGTGCAGAGTGTTTGACAACTCTACCTTTGATGAAGTTCTTCTTGTCTATCCTAAACTTATGGCTAGGATCTAGAAACGGTCTATGCAAGTCGAAGCAAGTATACTTGTGCCCTGCCGTCAGCCAACAAAACTCAAGAGCTCCCTTGCATGTGGGGCACGGGAACCTTCCATGCACACACCAGCCAACGAATAGCGCATACGCCGGCAAGTCATGCATCGAGTACATGTACTAGTCACGCATTATGAAGTTCTATTTGCGATAGGCGTCGTATGTCTTGAACCCATTAACCCAAGCTTCTTGCAATTCATCCTTAAGCGGCTGAATGTACACATTCATATTCTTCCCCGGATAGTTGGGCCCTGGAATTATCAACGTCAGGAAAATGTTCTTTCTTTGCATAATCTATCCGGGAGGAAGATTGAGTGGAATGACAAACACGGGCCAACAACTGTATTGGGCTGCCGTCTGACCAAACACACTGAACCCATCCGTGCTATGGCGACTCAAGGATGCCTTGGATCTGCCGTTTGTTTCTTATGTAATGCATCGAAGCGCTTCCACGCTTCACCATCCGATGTGTGCACCATCATCACATTCCCACCTGCATCTAGTTCGGTTCTTTCGCCCGTTTTGTGCCATGTCATCTGTCTGGCTGTCTCTTCGACCATGAAAAGACGTTGAAGTCTTGGTGCGATTGGCATATACCGAAGAACATTAACGGGTATTTTGGTCTGCGTCTTCTCACCCATTGTCGTGGTTCTAGATCTGACAGTGAGGGTAGGGGGTATGAATGGAGAGGCAAGGTCCTAGCTACGGCGAGGTTGTACACAGAGTGTTTTGTGAGTTCAGGCCCTTCTCGGAAGAAGTAAAAGCCCTACGTTTCGTGCCCAGAGGCTTGGTCGAGTGATGTATGTATGTATGTGTTACAGACGTGCGAACCCTTGTACAGGAGGAGGGGGGTGGCTTATATAGTATGCCAAGACCCCAGCCATGCTCCACGTTACCAAGGGCTTAAAGGAACATTAAGGCAGGCGTTACTGATAACGCCTGCAATAAAGGGTAGTTATGGGGTTTATTACAGTGAGTAAATATATGATCGTTGCCGTCTGAGGGGCGTTTAGTCTTCGGGGGTCGAGTGCCTGGCCCAGTCGGGTGGAGTTGAGTCATCCTGGGTATGTGAGTCAGTGGAGTGAAGTGTCACCTTGGACCATCTGAGTCGACTGTCTCCCTCGTTGTAAGTCTTGTCTTTTGATCTCTTAGGATAGTGACCTTGGGAGGGGCCTTTAGGTCAGGCCTATGACCCTACCCTAGGTCTGTAACCTCGTCAGTAGCCCCCGAATGGATCGGGGCTTGAGCAAGGGGACGCTGAGGGAAGCTCAGGTACTGACTCGACGTCCTCGAGGCAGATCGCTTTGGAGCTTGTGACTCGTGCCCTCAACTGTGTCTTGGTCGCCTCGATCGATTCTGAAGCCATTGGTGAATCAGTTGTCTTCGCGTCGACTGGATGTCTTGCGTCGACTGGGTTTTGCCCCGGGCGTCGGGCGCCATGAGTGCGCGCCGTTTTCGACAGAATCGGTTGCCCTCTGTCCACCGGATTCGGCGGGGCTTACGAAATTTGGGGAAGCGCGCAGGACGGGGTGTGCCACATCAATCGGAGAGGTGCGGTTCGAACGCCTCGATTCTCGCGCCTCCTTTTTCGCCACGTATCGCGCCAGCGCGTGTTACGGGATCGGATAAGATCGTCTGGGGCCACCGGTCAGCCACTTGACTAGTTCGTTATAAAAGCGCGCTGAGTCTGCTGCGGAGGGTACTGTGCGCCCAGCTTTCCCCCGTTCGCCTTGTCTTCTCCGCAGCGTCTTTGCTTCTCCGCCGTGTCCCCAATCCTCCCTGCTTCTCTCCGCCGCAACCGCCATCTCGCGAGCCATGGTTAAGGACAAGACTGCCGCCATGGAGCGCTCCAAGAAGGCGGCGTCGGGGAAGGGGCGGCGAGCCGGCCGGGTCGCCTCGTCGTCGAGGTCCGGGCTCCCCGCTGGATGGATCCAGGGGGATTGGATCCGTTCCACCGTCGTGGTGGAGGATCTGGAGGAGCTGGAGGAGGAGGGGCTGATCGCCGGCGGCTCCTGGCGGATGCCGGGAGGAGAGCTCGAGCCTCAGCCGCGGGAGGGCGAGTGTGTACTCCATGCCACCCACGTCGACCGAGGTTTTTCAACTCCTCCACACCCTTTCTTCCGCGCTTTTCTGATCTTCTTCGGTGCCCAGCTGCACTATTTCACGCCCAACTCCATCGCCTTTCTCTCCTCTTTCGTCTCCATGTGTGAGAACTTCCTCGGTTGCCGACCGCACTGGGGATTGTTCAAGCATATCTTCATCTGCCGCTCCCAGACCGTTAAGAGAGTGAACCCGAGTGACGGCAAGACGGACGTCCTTCAGGCGTGCGGCGGGCTCGGGATTCAGCTTAGGAACAGGAGTGCCTTCCCCCCCCCATGAACCTTCCAGATTCGATCCGGGGCTGGCAGTCGACCCGGTTTTACTACAGGGACAGTCCGACTCCGGGTCAGTCGACTGGTCTTCCTCCATTTACCCTAGGTCGAGCCAGTCCGCCTCCTTCGATGGTAGTGAGCAAGGCCGAGAGGGCCGAGGTTGACATGCTGATGGAGAGGGTCGTCCAGCTAGTCCGCGAGGGGGTCACGGGGATGGATTTGCTCGAGGTGTATATCTCGCGGAGGATCCAACCGCTCCAAGCCCGGGACCACCCGATGTGGCTGTACTCCGGCACTGACGACACGTCGCGGGTCCACCCGGAGGCGGCCGACCCGAAGTACGTAGTGCAGTGCTTGAAGAGCGTCACCGGAAACAAGGACAACCCCAGGGGGTCGGGGAGGATCATCCCATTCGACGCTGACCATCTGCCAGACAGGGTTAGCCTTCCGCTTCCGAGTGATGTATCTGTCGATTGATTCGTGATCTTTACCGATGACTCCGACTGGTATTTGGTGAACTTCCTTTCTTTGCAGATATATACGGAGATGTATTCGCTGCCCAACGGAGACTCGGGCCAAGGAGTCGAGGAAGGTACGGGTGACGCCGCCGAGTGGAAATCAGAGGAGGAGACCGAGGAGAGCGAGGAGTACAGTAGCGAGGAAGAGGTCGAGTCACCTCCCCGTGCCGAGCGCCGCTCCAAGGAGAAGAATGACCCAGGGGCCGCTCGACCTCACGCGGGTCCCTCGGGGTCCCGGACGCCCAAGCGCACTCGCACGACTACCCCCGAGCCAGCTGAGAAGACGCCCAAGCAGCTCAGAGTCGCCACCGCCAAGCCCCGGAAGGCTCTGCCAAGGATCAAGGTGGATGTACCCATCGCCTCCACGTAAGTGTCGCTCGGGCTTGCTTTTCTTTGTTTCTTGGGGGTCGACTGCAGTCTTGGTCGACTCATTTCTTGACCAAATTTTTCAGAGCCGCCACTTCCACGACCTCGATGGACATCGACTGGGGTCGAGACGACGAGGAGATGGCGGATGTCGCGACATCCTGAGCAGGTATGGGTCCTGCGAGACTCGTTTTTGTCCTTCTTTTCTTTCGCGGGCGATAGTCGATTAACTTGGTTCCCTGTTTGACTCGAAGCGCCGCGCCATGTCATAGAGTTGCCGGACGACGACGAGGACGAGGAGCCTCTGAGGCAGGACTACCGGCGCGCAAGGAGGAAGGGCCGGATGGTGCCTTCTGGCTCAGAGGCCCAGCGATCCGAGGATGCGGCCCGAACCGCAGTCTCATTCGCCGCCCCTACGTCGACCGAGCCCGTCGTCGACCTACCGCCTGTGCCGGGCGTTGACCCAGCGCCAGCCTCGGTTGTCAACCCAGCGCCTACTCCGGTTGTTGACTCGGCTCCGATCCGCGCCGTCAACCCAGCGCCTGCACCTGCGGCCGGCTCGACACCCGCTACTTCATCTGTCCTTTTCTCCACCTATCGCCTCCCGGAGGATCCTGTGGGGGCGGCGCAAGAGGCCGTTCGCCAGGCGGAGGTGATGATGGGGCGGACGAAGGCGGCGTATGAGGCCAACATGGCAGCTTAGGACGCCAGCTCTGCTCTTCGGGCCAATGTCCAGGTATGTTGCCGGAGTACTTTCTGATTTCGAGAGCTGCTTGTTCTGTTTTGTAAGGTATCACACCCACTGGGTGTTCTTCTTTCCCTATCTTCCTTGAGCTCGCGCCGGGCTGATCTTGGCCGAGTGAAACCAGTGGGGGCACGCTCAGTGCACCCACTGGGTGTAGCCCCCGAGACCGTGGTCGACTCATTGCAGTCGGCCGTGGTCTTACTTTAGAGCTTCCATGTTTTTTTTGACTCGCGCCAGACTGATCTTGGCCGAGTGAAACCAGTGGGGGCACGCTCAGTGCACCCACTGGGTGTAGTCCCCGAGGCTGCGGTTGAGTGAACTGACTCGACTGTAGTCTTATAATCTTTGCCAACTGTTGTTGATGCAGAAATCTTGCGAGTTCGGGGCCAAGTTTGCGGATCTCGAGCAGAAGCAAATCCAGCTCAATCTTGACTTGCAGTTGGCCCGGGAGCATATGAAGAAAACGCAAGACGATGCGGCTGGTAACTTATTTCTGTCTCCCGTCGACTGATTTTTCGCTTAGAGTGTTCCTTCATGTTCATCTATCCAGTGGCGGCCTTGGTAGGTCAACTGCGGGCAGCTTTCGAGCAAAAGGACCTTGACTTGGCGGCGGCGCAGCAGGCTGCCCAGGAGAAGTCGGAGCTGGCGGAGAAGAAGCTGGCTTCTGTGGGCGCACTCGAGGCGGAGATCACCCGACTGAAAGGTTCACTCGACACGGCCAACAAGGAGGTGGCTCAGCTGAAGAAGTCCAGGGCCGACTTGAATGACAAGTATGAGGCTCTGTTTCAGAAGAGGCTTGATCTTGAGGCGTATTTGGGTGACCTCACCAAAAAATGGTACCTCGTGCTCGAAGGTATGTCCTCTTTAGATTGGTTGATCTTGGGCTGGTCGACCCGTGTTGCATCTGCTAACTCGACTGCTGTTCTTGGTGCAGAGTTCTGCCGTAACTTCGGAGAGGAGACTAGCCGGGTCGAGCCTGGCTTGGACCCCGCCAACTCCATTGTGAAGGACGAGGTTTCCATGAACATACTGAGGCTCGAGTCTCGCCTCACTGCGGCCACCGATTATCTGGGACGACTGAAGGCGGTGATGGCCCGTATCGACGCTGCACTCTGGAGGGGAGTCGTGCAGGAGAACGACCTCGAGTCCTTGATGACTCGACTTAATGAGGTCCCCGACCGAGTGCAGGAATGGAGGAAGTCGGCTGCCCGGGGAGGAGCAGACGTGGCGCTGGCTTTGGTCCGAGTGCACTGCAAGGAGGTGAAGGAAAGGAAGCTTGATGCGCTGAAGGTCGCAAACACGAAGGAGCTCCGATTCCAGACCTTCATGGAGACTTTCTTGGAAGCCGCCACTCGCATCGCCGACGGGATTGACCTGGACGAATTTGTCGCGCCTACAAGCCCGCCTCCTCCCGAGCCATGACTTTGATACATTGACTTTATTTGCCGCGGAATGCCGCGTGGATCTGTATTCGTTAAACTCTGGTGGGTCTGTGGCCCAAGTACTCTTGCCCGAACCTTGCGGGGCTTTTTATTTGATTTCGATCCTTCGGTTTGACGCTCTTCTTTTGATTGCTTGGAATCTTTGAGTCGACGTATGTGGCCGAGCCCCCGAGTGAGAGGGTCGCTCTTCACTCGGAGTAGAATGTTTATAACTTAGGCGATTCCAAGCTACCTTGTACTTATGGCGGAGTTCGGAGGACCGAACCGCCTTGTATTTGTGACGTAGCTCGGAGGATCGCAACTAAGCCCCCGAGTGAGAGGGTTGCTCTTCACTCGGGGTAGATAGTTGTAACTTAGGCGAGTCACGGGGCCGCATCTAAGCCCCCGAGTGAGAGGGTCGCTCTTCACTCGGAGTAGAATGTTTATAACTTAGGCGATTCCAAGCTACGTTGTACTTGTGGCGGAGTTCGGAGGACCGAACCGCCTTGTATTTGTGACGTAGCTCGGAGGATCGCATCTAAGCCCCCCGAGTGAGAGGGTTGCTCTTCACTCGGGGTAGATAGTTGTAACTTAGGCGAGTCAGGGGGCCGCAGCTAAGCCCCCGAGTGAGAGGGTCGCTCTTCACTCGAAGTAGAATGTTTATAACTTAGGCGATTCCAAGCTACGTTGTACTTGTGGCGGAGTACGGAGGACCGAACCGCCTTGTATTTGTGACGTAGCTCGGAGGATCGCAGCTAAGCCCCCGAGTGAGAGGGTTGCTCTTCACTCGGAGTAGATAGTTGTAACTTAGGCGAGTCACGGGGTCGCAGCTAAGCCTCCGAGTGAGAGGGTCGCTCTTCACTCGGAGTAGAATGTTTATAACTTAGGCGATTCCATGCTATAGTGTACTTGTGGCGGAGTTCGGAGGACCGAACCGCCTTGTATTTGTGACGTAGCTCGGAGGATCGCAGCTAAGCCCCCGAG
>LR738713.1:351513844-351524192 GCA_902687465.1 Secale cereale
CATCTATGCCAAATGGCACAAGTTTTGGAGAAGCATAACTTGATCTAAGTGCCCCAAAACCATTTCTGTTCAAATTCAAATTTGAACAACTTTACATTGTCAAATTTTTATTTGGAGCTTCAAACTTTGTGGGCATGATCATAACCCCAAATGATGACACTACACCAAGTGGTGCATCAAGGTGAGATGATTAGCTTAACTCAAACAAGGTAAAACCATTTATGTTGATTTCTAGGGTTCACCAAAGTTACATTGGCAACTTTTCCCAAATAAGCTCAAATTTGGTGGAAGGGCCTAATTGTGTGTAACATTCCATCCTGTTGAGTCCCATGTCAAGTGGAAGTCATTTGCCTTCCCAAAACCTTATCAAACACCTTCTGCCATTTTTCTTAAACCATTGTTTTGACCACTTTTACTATTCCCCTTGAGCTCAATTTTCTACCACAGCTTCTCCTAATCATCCTCAACCTCCAGTAACTCTCCCCTGCCCCAGCTCAATCATTGGAGGGGGGTAAAACCTCAATTTACTCTCCTGGACAGCAGTAACCTCCTTCCTTCTCACCTCCCTCCTCACTCCAGTGGCCTCTAGGGCATCCCAGGCCGTCTGGGCAATTGTTTACTACTCCCTAGCACTGCTGGACACTAGGGGACACGGCCAGGAAGCAAGGGCATGACCATGCTGGCCAAAGGCATGCTCTGGAGCACGCTACAGTGCGCCGAGGCACTGGAGCTCGCCCCCCGAGGCTTCCAGGCGGCCTTGGGCAGAGCGAGCGTGTCCATCGAGGTCACCTCGACGTCCACGACACGCCTCGCTGTCGGCCCTATCCTCCCCTGCCCTCCTTCTCCCTCCACGAGCTCGCCCGAGCGCATCCATGGACGAAGCTCACGGTGCACCGCGGCCGCGCCTATATAAGCTACCCCCTACTCTCCCTCTCGCCTCTGATCTGCCCCCCTGCACCCCACAAACCTCCCAGACAGGCCCCTTCTTCCTCCTGAGCCTCCTGGCGTCCTCCATGGCAAGAGTGCCGCCGCCGGCCTCCGCTCTGATTCGGGCAAAGGGGGACTCCCCCGCTCCTCCTCTCCCCACCAGTAGAAGCGCCAGGGTCCGGTGGCTCTTTCCCCCTCTTCTCCCAATGCTCCGGGGCACCGTGCCTCCCCTTCTCGCAGACGCCCGAGTGGCCGTCCGCCATGGCCCGTGCTGGGGCCGCCTCGGCCACCGTCCGCTGACCCCAGCCCACCTCCCTGATGCGCCGCTCCCCGAGGATTCCTCCGATGGCCGCAGCTTGGCCAGGGGTGGCCTGTGCCGCCGGGGACAAGCGCCGGCGTCGCGCGGCCCGAGCCTCCCCTCCCCTCTGTCGCGGGAGCGAGAGGAGGAAGATGACCCTGCGGTGGGGCCCCCACCTGTCAGCGACCCGGCCAGCGGGCCCAACAGTTTAAGTGGAGGCGGCCCGGCAGTTTCCGCCTCTCCGCTGTGGAGGCGCACTAGGCGAAGGCGCCTTCGACATCGCCCCTGTCGCCGCGCACCCGAGCCGCTGGGCCGGCCCATTGCTATCCCCCGCCCAGCATGCAGTATGAGGGTAAAACCCTTTCTCCCTATCCTTTTTCTTTTACCAGACAGCTTCCAAAATCATCCAAATATTCAAATTAACTCCAAATTTGATGATTCAAATTTCTGGTAGTCTCTAAAATCATGCTCTACCACATGGTGCAACATGCACATTATTCCAGAGACATTTCCTTCACAAATAATTATCAAATGCCAATATTTCATTTTCTGTGATGAACTTTAGAAAATCACTGAGGGCTCAAATTTGATCCAAATGCAGTAGTTAAAATTCCTAGATGCTTGTCACATCCAAACTTAGTTTTGGAACATTTTTATTAATACTTTCTGTACCCCACCAAATATTGAGCTATTTCTTCATATTTATCAGCTTTGCAAAATCCTAGGAAATTCATTTGAATTCCAAATCCAGTGAAACCAACTCCTAGATGCTTCTAAAATCATGACTTGTTGATGGGTGCCTTTGCTCATCATTCAAGAAAATATTTCTATATACTTCTTTCAAATCCATAAACCCCTTGGTTCCATCATATTGAAATGATCCAAACTATCCATTGATCCAATGCCTATGAAAACACCTTGGTCAATTCTAATATAACCAGAGGTATCCTAGAAAAGTCCAACTCCTATTTTTAGAGCACTTTTATTTTTGCCTTGTTGTGTTGCTTATTATGATTGTTTCCATCGTTAGTTGACGAAATAAACGGAGTACTCGGAGATGGACCAGAAGGTTTGAAGACTCGGAAGGATAAGGCAAGCAGCCCTTTGACCATGTTCGAGAAACTTTTTATGCATGTCTCATAGCACCCTATTGTCAATGCATCGGAATCATGTAGAAGAGGTGACCACTTTGGTTGGTGCCTTTGTTACTTTGCTATTGAACTTGCATCAAACATGACCCTACCTTCCTATGAGGGTTATGTGGGTGGGAGTAGATAGATGTATGCTATAGTAGTTGGCTACGCAAAATGGGTCAGGGATATGCATTGAGTGAAACAAGTGTGGTTTGACATACTTGCAAATGACCGAGTGGGTGCCACTAATGCCCCTGGGAGTTGATGAGGAACTAGGGCACTACTTGGTGAAGAAGTAGTGTGTCGAGGCTTGACGAAAGTGTTGTTTACAGAGATGGATTAGATTTATGTGTGACTACCGTCCCAACCAAACATGCGCAACCACTCTACCCTTATATGGGAAAAGGGCATTATTGATTACCTAGATCGATACTAGCATGGTGCCCGCATTACTAGTGACGGGGGTGACATGAGGTCACTCTCGGGACGGGGTCGTGCTTGGATAGGCGGCCATGACTGTTTTTACAGGGCACCGAACACACCGTTGGTACCCCGTGTCAGTGGTATGTGATGAATATGGGAGCAAGTCTCCACAATTTTAAGATGTGAAATGTTGGCACGGGGCTGTTACCAATCGAGTGGACTCTATGTTAGTGTCGTCTAGGGAATGATAGTGATCGGGTGCTTACCCCGGGTACTTGAGGTACCGCGGGTCGTGGAACCCGCGGTCGTGGATGTCACGGAAGTTCCCCGGATCTTGTGGGTAAAGTGTGCAACCTCTGCAGAGTGTCAAACTATTCGAATAGCCGTGTCAGCGGTCAAGGACAGTTGGGTGGTGCTGCTTAGACTATGTCCATAAGTTTCTGGAAAACAACACGGTTTGGGTGAATCTGTTGATGTGATTGTGATAAAGTCACGATGAGCTTGAGCAAGAGTTGTTCATGACTCTTTCTCGATATTGATGTCAGAAACCTCCTGATACTTGTTGCAGACACATACATGTCCATGTTATATGTTGATCATACTTACATGTGAAAAACTTGCTTTCCACAAAACTGCCAATTTAGTAGTAGAGCCTTGCATAATTATTCTGTCATCACACTTGGGTTGCTTGCGAGTACATTCAAAGTACTCATTGGCTTGCCACTGGTTATTTTATTGGCCAAGCATGAGAGAACAGGTTATGATGAAGATTTCTTGGTGACGAGCATGCGAGCTAAGACGCTTCCCAGTCAGAATGCCTGTAGGGTTAAGGCAGATGGCATGGGTCCATGTTGTCATTGAAGATTTCCGCTGCGATGATATACTCAAGACTTGACCTTAATGGTCCTATTTGTGTAATACGGTATGTATGGATGTAAGACTCTTGTTATTCAGCTTCTGTGTGTTCAGTGAGCATTGATCTCTGGGATCACTGTACACGTGCATTCGATGATCACGACTTATGAGTCGGGGTCCCCACAGAGCTGGTATCAGAGCCGTCCTGACTGTAGGAAGCCTTAGTTAGCATGGTCGTTAGTTAGGGTAAAACTATTTTCAAAACTATTACTAGTTTTCAAAACTATCTATATTGCTCTTCCCTTCTCAGTTTTCCGAAAATTAGGTTATACTTAATCTCTTCCCCCTTCAAAACTGTTGGTCGCTAGAACCCCTATGCCCCTGACCACTGGATTTTCTGGAATCCTCGTGGAGTGCACCTTGCCAAACACTCACCCACCACTTCTGCACACACGATTGGCGGCACCACGACAAGACGATGTCAACGGAAAATCCATCCTCGAGAAATGAAGACATGAAGACCCAGAAGATGGTGACTCCCTTGACAGAGCCCCAAGATGATGCAACATTGGCCTATGATGACCAGGGTGTAGGTTATGCCAGATCCTGATATGCATCGCTAATAGAGTAATCCTGTCACTATTGTTGTTGTATCGGCAACCACCGGTGGATGAGAACCTCGCCATTTGGTCCGCCTCACTATAGTGAGCAGGAAACGGTTCCCTTCGTCCCCCGCTCTTGGTGTCGATGTTGTCATCAACGCAACCGACATGTTGAACCTCTATTATGCCTTGATTAGTATCATTGCATAAAGGTTTGCCTACCTGATACCCTCGATGTCCCAGAAGGCACAAGGGATCATCGTGATTAAAGAGACAAGAAAAGACCAAGTCAACGCCAGCTACAAGGAGGCACCTTCACCACATCACTTCATCAGGAGAGAAGTTGTTGAAGATTCTTCAGGCTCCACCCGGATTGTTATCAAGCAACTACAAGGGACATAGCAACACCTGAGGAAAACTCAGAAGACTGCACGAGGCACAAGTCACGACACTGAGTCCGAGAACCCCTAGGGTAGGATGAGTCGTGTACCCCCTATGCGCAGTCGAGTCCGTATGATGGTTCGAATAGAACCATGATTGTGTGTAGTTTGCTTTTATTTGTTCGTGTTTCGATATAAGTCGCACTTTTGCCCTAGGCAACAAGTGCATGGCTATGTCATCTTCCTTGCCTTGTTCCTTTTGTTTCGACCCTTTTGCACCTGGTTGTTTGCACCTGCACTATAGAACCCCCTTCAGGCACTCCCCTCCTCTATGCTACTTTTTCCCTCTCTTCTCTCTCTCCCAACTGAAGACCCGCAATACAAGATGCCCCAAGGATTCTACCTCGGCAACCAACTAGCACTGAAGACTCCTGCCACAACCTCCGTGACCAAGTGCAACCCCATGAAATTATGTTTAACCCTCCAGACTAATAACCCACTCCTAGACCCTTTGAGACTTCACGAGACACTCCAGCACGAACCCTTAACCATGTGCCTAACCTATAGTATTGCGAGAGAACCAGTTAAGCCTCTGCAACCTTGCACAACACTGGGTTCGTAAAGGAGCTAGTGGACGCAGTGAACGAGCACATTTTCATCCTAATATAGCACAAGAACTGATGATGCCATAGATAGACCAATTTGTGGATATAAGACAGATGACTTGGTGGCCTTATATCAGTGACTTCGAGGAATTATCTGAGACCTTGATGGATTGTGATGTTTTCATATTGGTAGGATCATGACTTTGGGGAAGCATGTAGAAGTACCCGTTGGGCATGAGATTTGGGTTATGTAGGTGATTCTGGTTGGTATAAATGCTTGATATGCCTGCATGGTTCGGAGTAAATTGGATTTAGACCTATGATCCTGATCATGATACCATGCTTCTCGATGGACAATAACCTAGGAGATTGGATTATTTGTCGGAGTTGATTTAGGGATCTATATAATCGTGATCTTGGAGTTTACTTGACCCGGATGATGGGAATTTGGTGGACATACTATCATAATGCATAGTCCTTTCAAGAATTTGGGTATTATAGGGACTTGAGATCTTGTGGAACACCGTAGACATCGGATTTGTAGAATTGTTGGGTTATGTGGTGATTAATGGAACTTACCGGGCTATTGGAGTTGATCTATAGGAAGGAAACAAAATCTTGGAGTGGCATATGACGTGTTTCCATAGAATAGTGATGCATTGTTATGAGCCTTGCAAGAATAGATTGAGTACTTGGATTGTGGAGTTTAATTTAAGCTCAGCAGCATGTGTGACCTACCCATGGGTTTTAGGGGTAGACATACATATGGATTTGGGTATCGTAGACAAGTATAATTTTGTTAGACCGTCTCTTGAGAATCATGAGGACATGAATGGCATGAATGGTGATTGAAGTTGGTCTATGCGAGAAGATGTTTTATCGTTCAGAGTACTAGATAGAGCTATTGGCATCTCAGAAACTGTGCTTAAGGATAAATAGTAAACATTCACTCACTCACTAGAATCCTTGAAACCCTTAAGCCTCACCAAGCCACAACCTGGTCAGATTCCGACCACGGGCCTTGGCTCTAAGTCGGGAAGGCCTCTACAATACTCAACGGAGACCACCACCAATACCCCAGCCTACCTTGCGTACCCCCATAGACCTCATGGAGTAATTGGACGAGTTGGGTAACATCATTATTTGATGGCTTACTTGTCCGCCCGAGGACAAAAGAAGAGATGGACAGCTGGATAGAAGACATTTGAAGACCGCCCTGTCAAGAAGGAAGAACTACACCGACCACCGTCATCAAGAAGTGAACTCCTGCGTCCAAGACCGGGCGTATCTGCAAACCACTCCTCTCGAAGGAACCGAGCATTTCCGTGTCGAAGGAATGCTCCTACCAAGATTTATCGACCCTTCTTCAAGACCACTTCAAGTCAAATAGTAGACGGCTCCCAGCTGGACTTACCACCTGAGTTACCCTCCGTGCACCAAACCTTCCACGAGTCACCACTCTAGAAGTACTTCTTACTTCCTAACCAGCCCGGTCCCCACAAGGACATCACCAAGCCTTTGACAGCTAACCCAACCTAACCTATGCAAGAGACCCCTCAGCAACCTGCATCAAAGAGGGTAACAAGCAAGAAGCCACACCACCAAGTACTTCAAGATCCCATGGAGCACCACCCGGAAGAAGAACCAACCAGAAGAAGTGAAGACTACCCCGTATCAAAGACTCCGCATTTCTTTCCACGCCTAGTCTGGGAATCTCGGGGACAAGATTCTTGTAAGGGGGGTAGGTCTGTCACACCCTGATTTTCATGTCACATTACTTAAGCTAATTATCATGTTAAAAATGTGGATTTACAAAAAACTTTTGAGTGTTTTTGACTTTGCTTGATTTGACTTTTGTCTGCTGTTTGCTAGTGCTCTAAAAATCAAATAAATCCTCCAACTCTTATACTTCATCTCCTTGACCCAAAATCTTTTCCCAATGATCATGCCATGTGTATAGAACAATATAGAATTTTCTTATAAAAATATTTTGGCCAAATAGTATTTTTTAAAATTAGTTTTCCAAAACCCCCTGAATTGAGGTTTGCACTGCAAGTACCTTATTTAGGGTGTGAAAAATCCTTCAAAAAGCATATTTGAATCCTATTAGGTATAGGACTCCCAGAAACCACAAAATTATAATTTTAAAAGTTATTTTTATATTTTATTTAAAAGCCTTTCCTTAAGGCCAGAAATGGTCTTTAATAGGGAAAAATTATTTAATCATTTCAAAAATATTTGCCAAAATTCAGGGAAACTCATAGGACATATATTGTCCATATATAAGAGTTTCAACACATGGTCATGTTCAAAATATTGGACAAATCCTTCCATAACCCTTTTTGGATATTTCAAGCTTTTGAAATATTTACAAAGGAAATATTCTCCAAAAATTCCAGGGACATTCTATCATGTCATATGAGACATAATTGATGATCTTGCAAAGCCTCATGCCTTGAAGATCAAGGAAACATCCTCTAATCCCCTCAAAACCATTTCTGTCCATTTTGAAGTTTGAGCAACTTTACATTGCTAAACTTGTCCAAATGCTCTCAAACTTGGTGCACATGCTAAAATGATGTAATTATGCATCTATGCCAAATGGCACAAGTTTTGGAGAAGCATAACTTGATCTAAGTACCCCAAAACCATTTCTGTTCAAATTCAAATTTGAACAACTTTACATTGTCAACTTTTTATCTGGAGCTTCAAACTTTGTGGGCATGATCATAACCCCAAATGATGACACTACACCAAGTGGTGCATCAAGGTGAGATGATTAGCTTAACTCAAACAAGGTGAAACCATTTCTGTTGATTTCTAGGGTTCACCAAAGTTACATTGGCAACTTTTCCCAAATAAGCTCAAATTTGGTGGAAGGGCCTAATTGTGTGTAACATTCCATCCTGTTGAGTCCCATGTCAAGTGGAAGTCATTTGCCTTCCCAAAACCTGATCAAACACCTTCTACCATTTTTCTTAAACCATTGTTTTGACCACTTTTACTATTCCCCTTGAGCTCAATTTTCTACCACAGCTTCTCCTAGTCATCCTCAACCTCCAGTAACTCTCCCTGCCTCAGCTCAATCATTGGAGGGGGGTAAAACCTCAATTTACTCTCCTGGACAGCAGTAACCTCCTTCCTTCTCACCTCCCTCCTCACTCCAGTGGCCTCCAGAGCATCCCAGGCCGTCTGGGAAATTGTTTACTACTCCCTAGCACTTCTGGACACTGGGGGACACGGCCAGGAAGCAAGGGCATGACCATGCCCGCCAAAGGCATGCTCTGGAGCACGCTACAGTGCGCCGAGGCACTGTAGCTCGCCCCCCGAGGCTTCCAAGCGGCCTTGGGCAGAGCGAGCGTGTCCATCGAGGTCGCCTCGACGTCCACGACACGCCTCGCTGTCGGCCCTATCCTCCCCTGCCCTCCTTCTCCCTCCACGAGCTCGCCCGAGCGCGTCCATGGACGAAGCTCACGGTGCACCGCGGCCGCGCCTATATAAGCTACCCCCTACTCTCCCTCTCGCCTCTGATCAACCCCCCTGCACCCCACAAACCTCCCAGACAGGCCCCTTCTTCCTCCTGAGCCTCCTGGCGTCCTCCATGGCAAGAGTGCCGCCGCCGGCCTCCGCTCTGATTCGAGCAAAGGGGGACTCCCCCGCTCCTCCTCTCCCCACCAGTAGAAGCGCCAGGGTCCGGTGGCTCTTTCCCCCTCTTCTCCCAATGCTCCGGGGCACCGTGCCTCCCCTTCTCGCAGACGCCCGAGTGGCCGTCCGCCATGGCCCGTGCTGGGGCCGCCTCGGCCGCCGTCCGCTGACCCCAGCCCACCTCCCTGATGCGCCGCTCCCCGAGGATTCCTCCGGTGGCCGCAGCTTGGCCAGGGGTGGCCTGTGCCGCCGGGGACAAGCGCCGGCGTCGCGCGGCCCGAGCCTCCCCTCCCCTCTATCGCGGGAGCGGGAGGAGGAAGATGACCCTGCGGGGAGGCCCCCACCTGTCAGCAACCCGGCCAGCGGGCCCAGCAGTTTAAGTGGAGGCAGCCCGGCAGTTTCCGCCTCTCCGCTGTGGAGGCGCACTAGGCGAAGGCGCCTTCGACATCGCCCTTGTCGCCGCGCACCCGAGCCGCTGGGCCGGCCCATTGCTATCCCCCGCCCAACACGCAGTATGAGGGTAAAACCCTTTCTCCCTATCCTTTTTCTTTTACCAGACAGCTTCAAAAATCATCCAAATATTCAAATTAACTCCAAATTTGATGATTCAAATTTCTGGTAGTCCCTAAAATCATGCGCTACCACATGGTGCAACATGCACATTATTCCAGAAACATTTCCTTCACAAATAATTATCAAATGCCAATATTTCATTTTCCGTGATGAACTTTAGAAAATCACAGAGGGCTCAAATTTGATCCAAATGCAGTAGTTCAAATTCCTAGATGCTTGTCATATCCAAACTTAGTTTTGGAACATTTTTATTAATACTTTCTGTACCCCACCAAATATTGAGCCATTTCTTCATATTTATCAGCTTTGCAAAATCCTAGGAAATTCATTTGAATTCCAAATCCAGTGAAACCAACTCCTAGATGCTTCTAAAATCATGACTTGTTGATGGGTGCCTTTGCTAATCATTCAAGAAAATATTTCTGTATACTTCTTTCAAATCCATAAACCCCTTGGTTCCATCATATTGAAATGATCCAAACTATCCATTGATCCAATGCCTATGAAAACACCTTGGTCAATTCTAATATGACCAGAGGTATCCTAGAAAAGTCCAACTCCTATTTTTAGAGCACTTTTTTTGCCTTGTTGTGTTGCTTATTATGATTGTTTCCATCGTTAGTTGACGAAATAAACGGAGTACTCGGAGATGGACCAGAAGGTTTGAAGACTCGGAAGGATAAGGCAAGCAGCCCTTTGACCATGTTCGAGAAACTTTTTATGCATGTCTCATAGCACCCTATTATCAATGCATCGGAATCATGTAGAAGAGGTGACCACTTTGGTTGGTGCCTTTGTTACTTTGCTATTGAACTTGCATCAAACATGACCCTACCTTCCTATGAGGGTTATGTGGGTGGGAGTAGATAGATGTATGCTATAGTAGTTGGCTACGCAAAATGGGTCA
>LR738713.1:351544729-351558538 GCA_902687465.1 Secale cereale
AGGGGGCGCTGGGCGGTGGTGGCGACGGGGCCGTACGGCTCCGGGGCAGCGGGATGGTGGGGCGGCGGCAGCATCCGGGCGGTGGCGGTGCTCGACGGCGGCGGCGGTGCAGGCGCGGGTGAGTTGGGGGCGCGGGGTGGAGAGAGGGGAGAGAGGGGGGGTGGGGCCGAAGAGACAAGGAAGGTCCGTCGACCGTTACTAATTAAGTGGGGGCACGTTCTTTGCGCGCATAGCAGAAGGGGTGACGGCCGTTAGTTGGGCCCTTTCTTTGTTGTCAGCCAGCGGACGGCAAAGGTCCTGCAGGCACACAACAAAGAATAGGCAGATGGCAAAGAATCTGACCTAGCCAGGGCGTGCCCTGTGGGGCCCACCTGGCCCATTGCCGTCTGCCTTCTAGCTGGCTGACGGCATAGAAGCAGCTGACGGCAAATAGCCTTTTTGCCATCTGACCTTTCTTTGCCGTCAGCTTTGTGGAAGCGGACGGCAAAGAGGCTCTTTGCCGTCAGCTGGCGGACAACAAAGAGGAGGCAGACGGCAAATTGCCAGATTCCAGTAGTGCTTGCATGTAGATGTAGGTTTGCATTATTTATGTGTGATTTTCCAATATATTCACTTTACTGACCCGTGTGGGTGCAACTTATCATGTTGTGGGATTTTATATGACGAGTAAGTGATATGGTCTAGGACTACGATGTCTACACTCAACTTTTGCCTGTGGAGTTGATGGACTCCATGAAGATTTTATTTGCTTTTCCGTTGTATTATGTTTGTATGCTAGCTTTGAGCTACGCATGCATGTACTATATTTAAACTTTAGATTTACGATGTAATATTTATGATATCTGGTTTATTTTGATATTACATCTTGTACTATGTGTGCTAGCTATTGATGTAGAGACTAACACAGTAAGCATAGAGACTCAAATCTTATCAGGTTTGATCGTTACAGACCGAAGACTGGGAGGCTTACACTTAACTGATTTCTCATGCACATGTTTGCGTACAACACAATCTGTTATCTATAGCAAGATTCGAAACAAATTCAAATCATGTTGCTTAAGCCCTTAAACTGGACAACAACATCTGATGGATGCCTTTCACAATGCGTGAGTATGTGCAATTATCTAGCATACCAAAGATATCAAAAGCATGACGAACCATGTAAATATCATACTAGCTACGCGTGCACATGATATGTTGTTGTAGGTATTCCTGGTTGTGTATGATATGTGTTCCAGGCTGAGAGGATGCTCCCATATCTTGTTGAGGTATTGTTTGTTCATGCTATTATGCAGGTCCTTGTCCTTTCCCTAGTTACTAATGCTCGCATGTAGAGGGACCTTTCTACCCGGTTTCTTATCATCATGGAGCTTGGTCATCCGACCTTTTTGGGATGTTTGCCCGACTCATAGACACTCCGTGGTACATAAGGAAGGCTCCCATATCCTATGCGTGTCGGTTTGAAGTGCCTTTTGATCACGTTAGTCCCTCATATAAGCTGGTCGGGTTAGCCAACTCCGTTTTGCCTGCAATCAATCCGGGTGGATGTCGAGCTAACCTTCAACCATGATGCACATACCCATCATGCCCCTCGTCCAGGAAGACCATGACCCGTACCTGGGTTGCTCCATTGTCCGGGCAGGCGATGAAGATCATACCCGGCATACCCACTGTCCGGGTAGACCATGGCACGTAATTGGCATGCCCCATCATTCGAGCAGGTGATGATGATGGTACCAGACATTCCCCATCGTTCGGCATACCATGACTAGGATCGTAGCCAGGCACGCCCTTGGACAAAGAAAATTACGATAAAAAGCTGCTCAACAACAACAAAGCCTTTAGTTCCAAGCAAGTTGGGGTAGGCTAGAGGTGAAACCCATAAGTTCTCGCGGCTGATACAACTCCGTCGTATCTATAATTTTTATTGTTCCATGCCAATATTATTCAACATACCGTTGACAACATTTTATATGATATATTTTGACTAACTTACTGATCTAGTGTCAGTTCCTATTTGTTGAATGTTTTTTGTTTCACACAAAATCCATATCAAATGAAGTCCAAACACGGTAAAAATTTACGAAGAATTATTTTGGAAAATATGTGATTTTTAGGAGTTGGAATCAACGCAAACAGGGGCCCACAGTGACCACAACCCACCAGGGCGTGTCGAGCACCTCTAGCGCGCCCACGTATCTTGTGCCCTCCTCGAACGTCGGTTGGGGCCCTTCTTCTGGGCAAGAAATATAATTTATAAAAAACATGTTAAAATTTCAGCGCAATCGGAGTTACGGATCTCCGGGAATTTAAGAAACGGTGAAGGGCCAGATCTGGGGAACGTGAAACAGAAGAGAACAGGAAGACATATCCAATCTCAGAGGGGCTCTCGCCCCTCCACCGCCATGGAGGCCATGGACCAGAGGGGGAACCCTCCTCCCATCTAAGGGGAGGCCAAGGAAGAAGAAGAAGGAGGGGGCCCTCCCCCCCTCTCTCTCGGTGGCGCCGGAGTGTCGTCGGGGCTAGGATCGTGACGACGATCTACATCAACAATCTTGCTACCGTCAACACCAACTTTCTATCCAATGATATGTGGTTATCCTATGATGTTTGCGTAGATCTGTTTTGTCCTACTAGCTTATCGGTTAAATTGCTATGATTGGTCTAATTTGCTTATGGTTATATTGATGTCCTTTGGTGCCCATCATATGAGCGCGCACGTGGATCACACCATATGGTTAGCTGTATGCTGATAGGACTATGTATTGGAGGGCAAGGGTGACAACAACTTCAGACTAGCATAGAAATTGATGCATATGGGATTGAAGGGGGACCAATATATCTTAAGGCTATGGTTGGGTTTTACCTTAATGAACGATAGTAGTTGCGAATGCTTGCTAGAGTTCCAATCATAAGTGCATAGAATTCTAAGTAAGGGACGACATGCTAGCAGTGGCCTCTCCCACGTGTAAACTTGCTATCAATCTAGTAACGTGGTTGATGGCCTATGGACAAATCATTCTCTTGTGTTACAAAAAACTTGCTACTACACTACTTTATTTACTGTCTTGCAACTTATTCCAAGTTTTATTCCCGCTAAGTACTTCTAGTTTTATCCTTGTTTTAGATAAAGCAAATGTTAAGTGTACGTAAGGTTGTATCGGTGGTCGACAAAACTCGGGGAAATATTTGTTCTACCTTTAGCTCCTCGTTGGGTACGACACTCTTATTTATCGAAAAACGATCCCTGCACTTGTGGGTTATCAAGACCATTTTCTAGCGTCTTTGCCGGGGAGCAATAGCGTGGGGTGAATATTCTCGTGTGTGCTTGTTTGCTTCATCACTAAGTAATTTTCATTTTATTTTCTAAGTTTTTCTCTATCTTTAGTTATAGATATGGAACACGAAACACCAAAAAAATAGTTGTACTCTCTACTCATGGAGATGGGGAACCTCCTAAAACCCTCGATGCTGGTTATGTCAAAAGTATTATGCACTATTTTGATAATCCTGAGAAAACCCCATTCAACATGACAATGGGAGTAATGTTGGATCAACGTGAATACTTTAGGGATTATTCCTTGACACAAAAAGGGAAACTTTTATGGGGTCAAATTCATCTGTTGCATTGGTATGCTTGGAATCTATGCTTGGAATATGATTTTGGTTGTTGCTCTAGGATGAAGGCTCCACACATTCCCTTTTCATGTGAATTTAATGATAATGAAACCTTAACTTCTTATGCTAAAGGTGTATATGATTATTATGATGTGGAACGAATAGAAGAATTTGTTGCTTCTAAGGGTGCTTATGAAATTGAATCTATGTTTGGAAAGTATGATTATGATGATGATTGAAGTTATAGATCTGAAAATTTTGCTATCCTTAAATATTGCTATGATAATTATAAATACAATTACGATATTGATGCATTTATTGAGGTAGTCTCCGCTGTCCAAGAAGAGACTAATATTTTGCAGGAGTCTATGGAAGAAAAAATTAATGAAATTGTGAGCTCACTGGATGAAAAAGATGAGGGGGAGAGCGAAGAACAAAAAGAGGAAGAGAGGATTGATCACCCGTGCCCTCCTTCTAATGAGAGTAACTCTTTATCCCATGCATTGTTTAATTTCCCTTCGAATTTACTGAAGGATGAATTCTATAATGATTGTTATGATCTCGTTGATTCATTTGAAATATCCTTTTTTGTCGATGCTTGCTATGCTTGTGGCCAAGATGCCAATATAAATTATGCTTATGGAGATAAACTTGCTATAGTTCCTTATGTTAAAAATTAAATTGTTGCTATTTCACCCACACATGATAGTCCTATTATCTTTTTGAATTCTCCCAACTACACTATATCGGAGAAGTTTGCACTTATTAAGGATTACATTGATGGGTTGCCTTTTACCGTTGCACATGATGATTTTGATGAATATAATATGCATGTGCTTGCTGCTCCTACTTGCAATTATTATGAGAAAGGAACTACATCTCTGCCTCTCTATGTTTCCAACACAACAAAATTGCAAGAAACTGCTTATACTATGCATTGACCTTTATTTGATGTGCATGAATTGTTCTTTTATGACATACCAATGCATAAGAAGAGAGTTAGACTTTGTTGTTACATGACACACATCACTTTATGCTCACTACTAAATTATATATCATTGTTAATTCAAATTGGCTTTGATATACCATGTGATCTGGGTGGATTCATTACTTGAGCACTATATGCCTAGCTTAATGGCTTTAAAGAAAGCGCTGCCAGGGAGACAACCCGGAAGTTTTAGAGAGTCATTTATTTCTGTTGAGTGCTTTTATAAAGTATAAAAACAAAACAAAATAGAGGGGAACCTAAAACTTTTCAAAAAGAAAAGTGAAAGTAAGAAGGACGAACACCCTTGAAGTGGGGGAGCTCCTTGAACTTTGTTCATGCCCATGGAAACTTTGTAAATCTTGAATTATAGAAACTCTTCAACAAAAATAATTACCCCCTTGTACAAATCCTTTGTATTATAAAAATAATGTGTCAAGATTTGCCTTTAGGATGATTAGATTGCTTGTTGGTATGTGCGGTGCAAAAACAGAAACTTTGGCTGTAGTGCATGATTTTACATTTTTTTATTGGAACGTCAAAAGTTTCTGAAACTTTTTGCACAGTCTTGCTATGCAAATTGTTTAACTTTTTACTAATTTTTCAGAATTTTTAGAGTTACAGAAGTATGGCGAATGTTCAAATCTTTACAGACTGTCCTGTTTTCACAGATAGTTGTTATAGCTTCATTATTTGCGTATGTTCGAATTCTTGTTGAAGCCTCCTTGACTTGGGGCCATAGAATTGTGATAGCATACATTGGGTAATGTTTTACTATAATTATATAATGGTGTTAGAGCAGTACATGATGGGATTTCATTGATCATATGCACTAACCCCGCCACTAAAAGTTCAATTAAGTTTTGTATGGATGAAGTGTTCGAAGATCGAGGAGGTCTCGATGTGAGGAGAAGGAGGAGAGGCAAGATCTCAAGCTTGGTAATGCCCAAGGCACCCCAAGTAAATATTCAAGGAGACTCAAGTGTTTAAGCTATCTTTCTTCAACAAGTATCGGTATGTTTTCGAATTCGTTTCGTTCACATGATATGCTTAAATTCTTGGAGCGTCTTTTGTGTTTATTTTTCATTTTTATTTCATGCACCATGATGGTATGCGATAGTACTTGGCCAATTTGTATAATGTTCTTTGCACTTCACTTAAATATTTTGAGTATGGCTTTATAGAATGCTTCATGTTCTTCACTTATATCATTTGAAGTTTGGATTGTCTGTTTCTCTTCACATAGAAAACCGATGTTCGTGGAATACTCTTTTGCTTCACTTATATTTGTTAGAGCATGATCTTTTGTAGAAAGAATTAAAGTCCCATGCTTCACTTATATCTATTCAGAGAGTCAAATGGAATTGGTCAATTGCATGGTTAGTCATAAAATCCTACATAAAACTTATGGAACACTGAATACGGTATGTTTGATTCCTTCCAATAGTTTTGCGAGATAGAGATGATAATATGTGGGAGGTACTAGTGGATGATCGTGTTTAGTAAGATATTGGTGTTAAGGTTTGTGATTCCCGAAGCATGCACGTATAGTCTCTCGTTATGCCGGGAAGTTGGAGCACAATTTATCCTTGATTGACTATCTTTGTGTGAATGTCGGGGGCGCGCAATGGTTAACTCCTACCAACCTCCCCCCTAGGAGCATGCGTAGTATTACTTTACTTCAAGGGCTAATAAACTTTTGCAATAAGTATGTGAGTTCTTTATGACTAATGTGAATTCATGGATTATACACACTCTCACCCTTTCATAATTGCTAGCCTCTCTCGTGCCGCGCAACTTTTGCCAGTGCATAAACTTTATTATACCTTCTTCAAAACAGCCACCATACTTGCAGTTCCATAGCCATTTTGAGATATATTGCCACACACTTCCATCATATAGATGACTTGAGCATTCATTTACATATTGCTTTGCATGATCATAAGACAGCTAGCACGATATTTTCATGGCTTGTCTGTTTTTTGATAGCTTTGCTATGCTAGATCATTGCACATCCTGGTACACTGCCAGTGACATTCATATAGAGTCATACTTTGTTCTAGGTATCAAGTTGTAATTTTTATTTCTTTTGAGGTATAAGTAAATAGAAGTGTGATGATCATCATTATTCATTATTAGAGCATGTCCCAGTGAGGAAAGGATGATGAAAACTATGATTCCCCCACAAGTCGGGATGAGACTCCGGACAAATATAAAAATAAAAAGAAGAAGAAAAAAAGAAAAAAGTGAGGCCAAAAAGAGCCCAAGAAAAAAAAGAGGAAAAGAAAATATGAGAGAAAAAAGAGAAAAGGGGCATGCAATTCCACACTTGTGCTTCAAAGTAGCACCATGTTTTTCATATAGAGAGTATCCTATGCTTTCACTTTCATATACTAGTGGGAATTTTTCATGGTAGAGTTTGATGCATACCCACTTAGTTCCATATTGAGCTTTCATACACTTATGGCTCTTAGTGCATCCGTTACATGGCAATCCATACTCCTCGCATTGATATCTATTGATGGGCATATCCATGGCCTATTAAATTGCCTAGTTGACGTGAGACTTTCTCCCTTCTCTTGTCTACTACCACCGCATTTTATTCCACCTATATTGCTATATCCATGGCTTGCGCTCATGTATTGCGTGAGAGTGAAAATGCTGAAGCGCATTAAAAAGTATGGACCAATTGCTTGGCTAACACCGGGGTAGTTCATGATTTATACTTTGTGTTGAGAAGACAGAGCATGCCAAGGCTATATGATTTTGTAAGGATAATGTTCTTTAGCAATTGATATTTTGAAAGACATGATTGTTTGTTGGGATGCCCGAGTATTGATCTCTTTATGTCAAATTATAGACTATTGCTTTGAATCACTCATGTCTTAATATTCATGCCATGATTAGACATATGATCAAGTTTATGCTAGGTAGCATTCCACATCAGAAATTATCTTTTTTCATCATTTACCTACTTGAGGACGAGCAGGAATTATGTAGCGACCCGACCCAAATGGATCGAAGTCTCTGTGCTTAAGTGTCATCCCTGGATCGGTATGCTGACACACACAGTACTCGATGAATTATAACAGAGTTCAATCACAGACTTTATTACATCGAGGTCCTCAAAAGAGTATTTATTACAATAATATGGCCAAAGGCCATCTAGATATAAATAACTGCGGAAGCATCGAAGGTAAATGAGCCCATCCAACTCCACGGCAAACTGAGTGCAGAACAACGACCTATCGCACCTTTAATCCTCGTCGAAAAACTCTGCAACATGAGAATATGCTGGCAATGTCACACCATAGAATAATAATAATGAAAAATATTATCTCTATATGCAAATTTAGCTGGTGGAGGCTCTAAGTTTAATTTTTGCATAAAGCCAATTTTACCCTACAACAAAGGAATAAATTTTTATTTACTACTAAGTTAAAAATGCCATTATTGGGAAGGTTCCTCCAACTCAATCCCAAAATTCCCAAGTTATTAGTAAACTAATAATTTCATTAAGAAGAGTGATGAGATCAACCAATAATTCACTTCTAGATACTCAAGTTGTCCATAACCGGGGACACGGCTAATCATGATTAGTTTGTACACTCTGCAGAGATTTGCGCACTTTTCCCCACAAGACTCGACCACCTCCATGATCGGAAGATCGAGACATAGTCTTTCTGAAGTATTTCCTCCAAACCCTGGGTAGACCGGTACACCTACTTTCCCCTACATCAGCTAGTCTACCACGGAAAGAGGTCACACAACTTACTCAACTATGCCAGAGCCCATAATGGCTTGTGGCTGCACACGGAAGTTTCTAGGCATGAAATATCTTATGATCCCTTTGAGCCTGGGTGGCGGACCTAGGGTAATCACACGGGTACTCTGGGATTCCCGTTGGGCAAGCACTGGTTTCTCCAGGTGCCCCAAACAATCCACCCAGATGTGTATTAAAGTTGCCACCTTATGTTGTCCCGATAAATTATTATCTCTCGCAACTTGCATGTATCACACATACCAATCCCCGTCTACGAGCATGGCTAAGCAATATATGATATAACGAATATTCCTGGGGTGATCAAAGGTCATAGGTTCCTACCAAATGAACTACATAGCATAACCACATGTTCCCAATCCTACTCATGCAATCTTTGAGGGTGAAACTAATGCATAGTAAAAACAGGGTATTTAAACTTATGATCAAAGTGTGAACTTGCCTTGCTGACGTTCGTTGAACTCTAAAGATTCGTAGTAGCAAGCTTCGCACTCCGGATGATCTAGCGTAAGCAAGCAATAACATACATAAGCATACAAGCAAAGAATCAAAAAGAAAACGAATAAAAGACTTCGAAAAACTCCAAAAACACCCAAATAAAGTTTCTGTACAGAATGTAATTTTTACCGCAACAAAAATATATGGTTTTGGTTTTAACAGAAAGTACATGTCACAAGCTTCGATTAGCAAAAAGAATCACCCAAAACGGAGTTACGAAACTCAAGTTATGGCCTAACGAAGTTTGAATTCAGATCTATTTGAATTCAAATTTTAAAATTTTCAAAAATATATTTCGTTTGGTTCTCTGGATAGAGGATATTTTTAGGAAACCGTAGGAAAAAGAATCAACTAAATCAGATCTATAGACTAACAGATATACTAGAAACAAGATTTGGTATAGAATCTGAATTGGAAAATATACTGATAAAAGAGAAAAAAATTGGACAGGGTGTTCACCGGACTTGTCGCCGGAGACGAGGAAGAAGGCGGCTCTGGTGTGTTTCAGCGAAGGACGCGTGCGGGACGGTGAAGAGCAACGTGATGCGAATCCGAGGAGCAGTACCGCAGTGTCGGTATCGCCTCCTGGCGTGGTGGAGAAGCCGCCGGAATATACGAACTCCGGCGAGCAATTGGCGAGGTTAGGGAGGGGGAAAAGCTCCAGAAGGAGAGGGCTTCGGATGAGGGGTGAGAGGGGCTCGCGGGGTGCCTTTTATAGGGCTTGGGGAGGTCCAGAGTTGGGTGGGGCAAGAGGTGTTAATGGCTGCAGTTTCAAGCTCTCATGGTGGCCATTAGAGGAGGAATTAAGGCGCACTAGAGAAGGGGAAGGGGTAGAGGAAGGCGAGGGGAACCGATTCCGGGGGTTAGTGGGTGCGGGGGAAGGGAGTTGAGGGGAGAGAGAGGTGGAGGCGCCATGGATGACCGTGTGTTCGTGTTCCTCTGTACATGAACGACCACGAAGAAGAAGATAGCACTGGCATGGGCCTTTCACGGCCCGTGGCTGCGTTTTTTTTTGACACAGAAAAAAATGTATAGATAGAAAATAAAAATATTTTAATATAGGACATATATATATCAAAAAAATCAGAAAAATAAATCCTACATGATGAACTATTTTTCAGAGGCTAAATAAAAACTTTATAAAAAACATTTTTTCTAAAAAATTCAAAACAAACTCAAATTTGAATTCAAAACTTTCGGCATTGTTTTCTTTTGACTTTTTGGAGTGTTATGTTAGCTCCTCTCACACTTTTGAACAAGTGCTTGTTAGTGATTTTTGAAATAAATTTCAGATGCCAAGTTGAATCCAAAGTCAGATAAAACTCAAATGCCTCTGAAATTTCCAAATGACACTCAATACAAAAATGCATATATGCTTAGCTAATAATTGTAAAACATTCCAAATTGAAAATTTGGGATGTTACAAACCTACCCCCCTTAAGATGAATCTCGCCCTCGAGATTCGGGTTTGCTAGCAAAAAGGTGTGGGCGATCCTTTCGAAGATCTTCTTCGCGTTCCCCAGGTGGCTTCTTCCTCGGTATGATGACTCCACTAAACCTTGCAAAACTTGATGACCTTGCTGCGGGTAACTCTGTTGGCAAACTCGATAATCTTGACAGGCTTCTCCTCATAGGTCAGATCACTATCCAACTGTATGGCTTCTAGTGGCACTGTATCTCTCAAAGGAATATCGGCCATCTCCGCATGGCACTTCTTCAACTGGGAAACGTGAAACACATCATGAACTCCTGACAAGGTTTCGGGTAATTCCAACTTGTAGGCAACTTCACCCATGCATTCCAAAATTCTGTATGGCCCCACAAATCATGGTGCTAGTTTGCCTTTAACTCCAAACCGTTTAACACCTCGAAGTGGTGACACACGAAGATATGCTCTATCTCCGACTTCATAAGTTACTTCCTTGTGTTTAGTATCGGCATAACTCTTCTGTCTGTATTGGGCTACCTTGATTCTGTCACGGATCAACTTGACTTTCTCCTCCGAATCTCTGATAAGGTCGGGACCAAATAATTTGCGGTCTCCAACTCCATCCCACATTAATGGTGTCCTGCACCTCCTTCCGTACAAAGCTTCGAAAGGGGCCATCTTCAAACTAGCTTGATAGATGTTGTTATATGAGAATTCTGCGTATGGCAAATTATCATCCCAACTAGATCCATAATCTAGCGCACAAGCTCTCAACATGTCCTCCAGAATCTGATTGACTCTCTCGGTCTGCCCATCTGTCTGCGGATGAAAGGCTGTACTGAACTCTAGCCTGGTACCCAAAGTTTCGTGTAACTGATGCCAAAACTTTGAGGTAAATTGTGTTCCTCTATCTGATACGATGGTCCTCAGAACTCCATGCAGACATACGATCCTGGTCATATATATCTTGGCCAATTTAGCACTTGTATATGTGGTTTTCACGGGGATGAAGTGAGCTACCTTGGTCAAGCTATCAACTACTACCCAAATAGAATCATAGCCTGATCGGGTCCTGGGTAATCCTGTAATGAAGTCCATGCCAAGCTTGTGCCACTTCCAATCCGGTATCGGCAAAGGCTGAAGTAATCCTGCTGGTTTCTGATGCTCTGCCTTAACCCTTTGACATACGTCACATACTGCGACATACTCGGCAATATCTTTTTTCATACCTGTCCACCAGAAACTTTCCTTCAAGTCCAAATACATCTTGGTGTTGCCTGGGTGTATCGAGTAAGGCGAATCATGAGCCTCCTGAAGAATCAACTTCCTGATCTCTGTGTCATTTGGCACATAAATACGCTACTCAAACCATAAGGTTCCGTGTTCATCTTCACGAAATCCTTCTGCCTTTCCTTGGTTCATCCTTTCCTTTATTTCTGCAATACCTTTGTCTAACTTCTGGGCTTCTCGAATCTATCCCAACAAGGTGGATTGAATTTCCATTGCGGTAACAAAACCTCGTGGTACTATCTCCAATCGGAGATCTCTAAGATCATCAATTAACTCTTGAGGTAATCCTCCTGCTGTGAGGGTATTGCCATAACTCGTGCGGCTCAATGCATCTGCCACAACATTTGCCTTTCCTGGGTGATAGTGCTGTCACACCCTGATTTTCATGTCACATTGCTTAAGCTAATTATCATGTTAAAAATGTGGATTTACAAAAAACTTTTGAGTGTTTTTGACTTTTCTTGATTTGACTTTTGTCTGCTGTTTGCTAGTGCTCTAAAAATCAAATAAATCCTCCAACTCTTATACTTCATCTCCTTGATCCAAAATCTTTTTCCCAATGATCATGCCATGTGTATAGAACAGTATAGAATTTTCTTATAAAAATATTTTGGCCAAATAGTATTTTTTTTTTAAAATTAGTTTTCCAAAAATCCCTGAATTGAGGTTTGCACTGCAAGTACCTTATTTAGGGTGTGAAAAATCCTTCAAAAAGCATATTTGAATCCTATTAGGTATAGGACTCCCAGAAACCACAAAATTATAATTTTAAAAGTTATTTTTATATTTTATTTAAAAGCCTTTCCTTAAGGCCAGAAATGGTATTTAACAGGGAAATATTATTTAATAATTTCAAAAATATTTGCCAAAATTCAGGGAAACTCATAGGACATATATTGTCCATATATAAGAGTTTCAACACACGGTCATGTTCAAAATATTGGCCAAATCCTTCCAAAACCCTTTTTGGATATTTTAAGCTTTTGAAATATTTACAAAGGAAATATTCTCCAAAAATTCCAGGGAAATTCTATCATGTCATATGAGACATAATTGATGATCTTGCAAAGCCTCATGCCTTAAAGATCAAGAAAACATCCTCTAATCCCCTCAAAACCATTTCTGTCCATTTTGAAGTTTGAGCAACTTTACATTGCTAAACTTGTCCAAATGCTCTCAAACTTGGTGCACATGCTAAAATGATGTAATTATGCATCTATGCCAAATGGCACAAGTTTTGGAGAAGCATAACTTGATCTAAGTGCCCCAAAACCATTTCTGTTCAAATTCAAATTTGAACAACTTTACATTGTCAAATTTTTATTTGGAGCTTCAAACTTTGTGGGCATGATCATAACCCCAAATGATGACACTACACCAAGTGGTGCATCAAGGTGAGATGATAAGCTTAACTCAAACAAGGTAAAACCATTTATGTTGATTTCTAGGGTTCACCAAAGTTACATTGGCAACTTTTCCCAAATAAGCTCAAATTTGGTGGAAGGGCCTAATTGTGTGTAACATTCCATCCTGTTGAGTCCCATGTCAAGTGGAAGTCATTTGCCTTCCCAAAACCTGATCAAACACCTTCTGCCATTTTTCTTAAACCATTGTTTTGACCACTTTTACTATTCCCCTTGAGCTCAATTTTCTACCACAGCTTCTCCTAGTCATCCTCAACCTCCAGTAACTCTCCCCTGCCTCAGCTCAATCATTGGAGGGGGGTAAAACCTCAATTTACTCTCCTGGACAGTAGTAACCTCCTTCCTTCTCACCTCCCTCCTCACTCCAGTGGCCTCCAGAGCATCCCAGGCCGTCTGGGAAATTGTTTACTACTCCCTAGCACTTCTGGACACTGGGGGACACGGCCAGGAAGCAAGGGCATGACCATGCCCGCCAAAGGCATGCTCTGGAGCACGCTACAGTGCGCCGAGGCACTGTAGCTCGCCCCCCCCGAGGCTTCCAAGCGGCCTTGGGCAGAGCGAGCGTGTCCATCGAGGTCGCCTCGACGTCCACGACACGCCTCGCTGTCGGCCCTATCCTCCCCTGCCCTCCTTCTCCCTCCACGAGCTCGCCCGAGCGCGTCCATGGACGAAGCTCACGGTGCACCGCGGCCGCGCCTATATAAGCTACCCCCTACTCTCCCTCTCGCCTCTGATCAACCCCCCTGCACCCCACAAACCTCCCAGACAGGCCCCTTCTTCCTCC
>LR738713.1:351562181-351622359 GCA_902687465.1 Secale cereale
ATGTCCCGATCTGGTGGCATGCTTGGTAGTTCCAAGAAACTTGATGATGCATTATGGCCTATAGAACTGCATACAAAAATCCTATGGGTATGTCTCCATATAAAATGGTTTATGGAAAAGCATGTGACTTACCTCTCGAACTAGAACATAAGGCATATTGGGCTATTAAGGAGCTCAATTATGATTTCAAACTTGCTGGTGAGAAGAGGTTATTTGACAGTAGCTCAGTTGATGAATGGAGAACCCAGGCCTATGAAAATGCCAAACTGTTTAAATAAAAAGTTAAAAGATGGCATGATAAAAGGATACAAAAGCGTGAGTTTAAGGTACGAGATTATGTCTTGTTATAAAACTCTCGTTTAAGATTTTCTGCAGGAAAACTTCTCTCTAAATGGGAAGGTCCTTACGTTATCAAGGAGCTCTATCGTTCCGGTGCCATAAAAAACAATAACTTCGAAGGCACAAATCCGAAGGTGGTGAACGCTCAAAGAATTAAACATTATATCTCAACTAATCCTATAAATGTTGAAACCAATGTTATTGAAACCGTAACCTCGGAGGAGTACATAAGGGACACTTTCCATAACGATTCAGACTCCGAAAAGGAAGAGGTATGTGGTACGGTAAGTAAACCGACTCCAAAATAGTTCTAATGGAAATTTCTCTCAGTTTTGGTATATTTAGAAAAAAAGAAAAATAAGAAGCAGTCCGGAAAGGACACGAGGCGTCCACGAGGGTGGAGGGCGTGCCCTACCCCCCTGGGCGCGTCCCCCTACCTTGTGGGCACCTCGTGTGTCTCCCGGACTCCATTTTCTTGTGTGTTACCTCTTTTGGTCGGTAAAAATTCATTATATATTCTCCCGAATGTTTTAACCACCGTATCACACCAAAATCCTCTGTTTTTGTTTCGAGTTGTTTTTGTCGCAGATTAGAGCAAGATGTCTTCTCAGGAGTCAGTTGGAAAGAGTCGGGTGTCTCATCCGACACTGGGACCAGGAGCAAACAGCGATGCTGACCACTTTGGGCCATCAACGGAGGAAGAGATGGAGGCTGACTTGAAAAGGATAGATGCCATGGAGGAAGATCAAGAAGTTACTTCTCGGTTTCGAGCCGGATTCACGATGGGGGAACTACAGAGCTCAGCTATTCCAAACTCGGTCATCCCTTCCAATGTCAGGTTTCTTTCTTATGAAAATATGAAAAAGAGTGTCACTTATTCTCCCACAGCTATGTAGCATCCTTGGGTGAAAGGAGCTTTAGCTGTCACGGGCAAGCTCCGTAAGGAAATAATGGACCTCAAGCAGCAAGTCAATAAGCTCGAGGAGGAGAATCGTATCCTGAGGAGTATCATCGCCAAAAATATTACATCACCACCTCCGAAGAAAGAGACATAATCACATGGGTATTGGCACTCCCCTTGGCAACTGCCAAGCTTGGGGGAGGTGCCCCGGTATCATATCACTATCACACTCCTATCTTTATCATTTTTTCTTAGTTTGATCCTTTTGGTTATATCTTGATCTAGTAGAATAAAGTTTAGTATAATCTAGTTGTGAGCTTTGCTTTACGATCCTTATCTATGTAATCGAGTCCGTGGGCTATATAATAAAGATTAGTTTTGAGTCAAGGGCTTGATTATCTCACTATGATCATGAGAGGGCAAAATAAAATATAAAAAGTATCAAAGAGATCATATTGATTTTATGGAAAGTAATGACTTCACATATAAAGAGTATGATGAATAAAAATTGTTGAGGGTTGACAAACATAGTTTTGGTCATCGTTGCAATTAATAGGAAGTAATAAGGAAAGAGAGGTTTTCACATACATATATACTATCTTGGACATCTTTTATGATTGTGAGCACTCATTAAAATATGACATGCTAAAGAGTTGATGTTGGACAAGGAAGACAGGTAATGGGTTATGTCATCTTATATCTGAAATAAAGTAATTGTCATGGATCATCCAACATGTTGAGCTTGCCTTTCCCCCTCATGCTAGCCAAAACTCCTTGCACCAAGTAGAGATACTACTTGTGCTTCCATACATCCTTAAACCCAGTTTTGCCATGAGAGTCCACCATACCTACCTATGGATTGAGTAAGATCCTTCAAGTAAGTTGTCATTGTTTCAACTCTCTAAAATATGTATGATCTATTAGTGTGGAGAAAATAAACTTTATACGATCTTGTGATATGGAAGCAATAAAAGCGACGGACCGCATAATAAAGGTCCATATCACCAGTGGCAATATAAAGTGACGTTCTTTTGCATTGAGATTTTGTACATCCAATCATAAAAGCACATGACAACCTCTGCTTCCCTCTGCGAAGGGCCTATCTATTGTTCTTACCTTATAAGAGTCATGATGATCTTCACCTTCCTTTTTACATTTTATCCTTTGGCAAGCACATTGTGTTGGAAAGATCCTGACATATATACCCAACTGGATGTAAGCTATCATGATCTATTATTGTTGACATTACCCTTGAGGTAAAAGGTTGGGATGCAACACTATAAGCCCCTATCTTTCTCTGTGTCTGATTAAAACTCCATACCCATAAATATTGCCTGAGTTTAGCAATTGTGAAAGTCTAAATAATAGTTGAGTATGTGGACTTGCTGAAAAGCTCTTATATTGACTCTTTCTGATGTTATGATAAATTGCAATTGCTTCAATGATCGAGATCATAGTTTGTTAGTCTTCATTGACGTTTCTGATTCATACATGACATTGTGAATGGATTGTTACTTTAGCATAATAAATCATATGACAATATATATGTATGCTGCTGTTATAAGAATGATCATGATGCCCTCATGTCCGTATTTTATTTTATTGATACCTCTATCTCTAAACATGTGGACATATTTTTTTTATATCGGCTTCCGCTTGAGGACAAGCGAGGTCTAAGCTTGGGGGAGTTGATACGTCCATTTTGCATCATGCCTTTATATTGATATTTATTGCATTATGGGATGTTACTACACATTATGTCACAATACTTATGCATTTTCTCTCTTATTTTACAAGGTTTACATGAAGAGGGAGAATGTCGGCAGCTGGAATTCTGGGTTGAAAAGGGAGCAAACATTGGAGACCTATTCTGCACAACTCAAAAAGTCCTGAAACTCCACGAAAGTCAATTTTGGAAAATATAAAAAATATCTGGCAAAAGAAGTACAGGGGGGCCACCCACCGTCCACTAGGGTGGGGGCGCGCCCTACCCCCCTGGGCGCGCCCCCTGCCTTGTGGGCCACCTGGCAGCCCCCCGATGCCCATCTTATGCTATATGAGGTGTTTGACCTGGAAAAAATCATAAGGAGGATTTCGGGACGAATCGCCGCCTTCTTGAGGCGGAACCTTGGCGGAACCAATCTAGGGCTCCGGCGGAGCTGTTCTGCCGGGGATACTTCCCCCCGGGGGGTGGAATCGTCACCGCCGTCATCACCAACAACTCTCCCATCTTGGGGAGGGTTATCTTCATCAACATGTTCACCAGCACCATCTCCTCTCAAACCCTAGTTCATCTCTTGTACCCAATCTTTGTATCAAAACCTCAGATTGGTACCTGTTGGTTGCTAGTAGTGTTGATTACTCCTTGTAGTTTATGCTAGGTGGTTTATCCGGTGGAAGATCATATGTTCAGATCCATTATGCATATTAATACCCCTCTAATTATGAACATGAATATGCTTTGTGAGTAGTTATGTTTGTTCTTGAGGACATGGGAGAAGTCTTGCTATAAGTAGTCATGTGAATTTGGTATTCGTTCGATATTTTGATGAGATGTATGTTGTCTTTCCTCTAGTGGTGTCATGTGACCGTCGACTACATGACACTTCACCGTTGTTTGGGCCTAGAGGAAGGCATTGGGAATTAATAAGTAGATGATGGGTTGCTAGAGTGACAGAAGCTTAAACCCTAGTTGATGCGTTGCTTCGTAAGGGGCTGATTTGGATCCACATGTTTCATGATATGGTTAGGTTTACCTTAATACTTCTTTTGTAGTTGCGGATGCTTGCAATAGAGCTTAATCATAAGTGGGATGCTTGTCCAAGTAAGGTCATCACCCAAGCACTGGTCCACCCACATACCAAATTATCAAAGTAACGAACGCGAATCATATGAACGTGGTGAAAACTAGCTTGACGATAATTCCCATGTGTCCTCGGGAGCGCTTTCCTTCATATAAGACTTTGTCCAGGCTTGTCATTTGCTACAAAAAGGATTGGGCCATCTTGCTGCACCTTATTTACTTTTACCTTTTGTTACTTGTTACCAATTACCTTATCACAAAACTATCTGTTACCGATAACTTCAGTGCTTGCAGAGAATACCTTACTGAAAACTGCCTACCATTTCCTTCTGCTCCTCCTTGGGTTCGACACTCTTACTTATCGAAAGAACTACGATAGGTCCCCTACACTTGTGGGTCACCAGCCCCGGCCCATCCACAAGGACTAGGGCGGATGTGGGCGTCACACCGGATTGTCCTCTTCAAGAGGATTCGGACAAGGTATCAGTTACTAATTTTGAAGTTGAGAGCACGATGAATCATCGATGGCGCAAATCAGCCATGCGTGACCCAGCTTTCACTGAGTAGGCGTTCAACGCCTTCAGCTCTACGGATGCATATATCCGAGCCGCTCGAGACGGACTTGCCGGAGCCACTCACCAGCTTTCCAAAGATATGCGAGTCAGTGTTATTTCAATGCTCATATGCCAGTAGCCCTCGAGACTTAAAGCAGTTGGCCCAACTGATTTAAGGATTGTTGTGTTTATAGGTACTTAGGGAAAGAAATGATGCTTTATCCGAGGAATTGGAAGAGTGCCAAACCAAGCTTACTACTGTTACCACCGAGTTGGAGAATTCAAAGAAGTCCAAGAATGGCTCTGATGGTAAGAACAATAGTATCCAAACAGTATGGTCCCATACCGATCAATGATATTTAAGTATACATTGTTTTAATCTATTGCAACTGGGCCAGTAGACCAACTGGGGGAAAAGAAAAGGGTTGCTCAGGCAGCGAAGGAGCAGGCCGAAGGGTAAACTGCTGCTGGTGAATGTGTATTAACACGCACCATAGATGAGAAAAACAAGTTGCATGATACCAATGTCAAGCTAGCCGAGGAGTTAAAGGACGTGCGAGCCCAACTCTCAGAGGCTTTAAAAGAGAACAAGAAGCTTAAGGACGACATATTTAGTATGACAATAAACCTAGCTTTCATTATAGTCCCTTGATTCGAAGTTTCTTTACGAAAACTGTTCCTGCAGATTTGTTGACTGGGCGACCCGCAGGAGAGGTGTCTGGATTTCAAGGTGATCTGCTGCAAGAGATTTCCAATGTACATGAGCGAGCTCGTAAGGCCATGAAGAACATGGCAAAGGCTTTATGGCCGGCCGATTCTCCTCCAGAAATTATGGAGGAGCTAGTGAGTCTATTCAAAGGGGCCCGACGCCGATTTTAATTATGGAAAGCATCAGCATGCCGAGAAGGTGCCCGGGAAGCCTGGGCTATGGTGAAGACATGCTATACCGGACTGGACCGGAACCGTATGGCTCAGGTTGGACCTGGAGGGCCCGATGGACTAAAAATCCCTGTAAGCTTGGTGTACGACAAAGTAAAGACAGCCACCAAGTATTCCCAACAAGACTGTAAGTTAGACATGCTTATAGAGGGTATAGATGAAGAATAAGCGTTTGATTCTATGTAACAATGTACTTTATCATCAAACTTATCTCCATCCGAAATGAATTAAGAGTTTGTCATGGCCGACCTTCTGCTTCAACCTCCGAAAACCCGAGGGCTGGAGTGTCTCTGAATACTATACATGTGGTAAACACGTGGTATGTTCAGTGACCAGGCAATCCGGTCATAATTTCTTGAACAGACAAACTATGTTCGGGGAGCTATGTTATATTATTGTTTAACGTAAGAAACATCTTCCAGAGAGAATAGTTTCGTTAAGGGTTCCTTTCCCTGGGTTGGCATGCGTATATATGCGTGCCTAGGCGTTAGATCCTGTGAACAGGATTGTAGGATGCCATATCCTATTAAATTTTAAAAATGTATGCGCTTTTTAAAAGCAATACGTCATGTATCCGCTGACCGATTATTCCATTAAGAATGCTAGCTTTCGGCTTCACCCGTCTGAGGTACAGGTCCGGATTGCCCGGTTGTAACAATCATAGAGGTTCTCCCTTTACACCCTAGCCAAACAATCGGGAACGTGGGGTATAAACACAGGAGCCAGGCAACCCAGCTTGGCAAAAACTTAAGTCATAAAGGTGCATATAATGGCAAGGAGACCGTATGAAACAGACGACATAATTATTTTGAGCAATATGCTTTTTTGATAATGGGCTTCATTATAGAAGCCCCCAAGTATTTTTGAGGTATATACATTTAAGGATGGTCTACCTTGGGATAATTCGGTTGAGCCAAAAAATTATCGATAAAAAATGAGAAAAAAAAGGAAGAGGATAACTGTAAAAGCAAGGAATAAGACCTAGACTAAAAATAAAATATGTGCTACCAAACTATCCGTAGAATCATCGGAGTCTGCCAGCATTCCATGGGTTCGGCTCAAGGCGATTGTCTGATGCATTTCCAAGGCGGTAAGATCCACCGGTGAGTACTTCGTTAATAATGAAGGGGCTCTCCCATCTTAGTTTGAGCTTATCTTTTTTCTTCTCTGGGAGGCGTAATACGAGTTCGCCAACATTGTATATCTTTGACCGCACTTCTCTGCTTTGGTATCCGCTGGCCTGCTGTTGATTAAATGCGGAACGAGCCTGCGCGATATCGCGTTCCTCTTTGAGGTCGTCTAGGTCATCCTGCCGATCGAGCTCGGCCTATCTCCCTTCGTACAGGCGCACTCGAGGCGAGTCCTCAATAATATCGCAGGGCAAGACAGCTTCTACGCCGTACACCATGAAAAAAGGTGTGTATCTAGTTGTCGGTTAGGTGTAGTTCGCAGCCCCCAGAGTACGGAGTCGAGCTCCTCCACCTAGTGTTTATCTGACTCCTGAAGGGAGCGCACCAGTCGGGCTTTAATTACACTCATTATCAAGTCATTGGCTCTTTCTACCTGACCATTTGTCTGAGGGTGGTACACATAGGCGTAATCAAGTTTAATGCCTAACTTAGTGCACCGATTTTCACCTCGCCGGCTGTGAAGTTGGAGCCGTTATCTATGATAATACTATGCGGGACACCATAACGGTGTACTACGCTGGATATAAAATCTATCACTGGCCCTGCCTCAGCTGTTCGGACTGGCTTGGCTTATATCCATTTAGTGACTTTATCCACCCTGACCAGTAGATATTTCTTTTTATGGCTTCCCCCTTTAAGAGGTCCAACCATATCCAGCCCCCAGACCGCAAAGGGCCAGGTAATGAGGATGGTTCTGAGAGCTGTGGGACGCATAGGACTTTGGTTTGCGAAAAGCTGGCATCCAACACAATGTTGGACTAAGGTCTGAGCGTCTATGCGCACAGTTGGCCAGAAGAAACCAGTTCAAAAGGCTTTGCTTACAAGAGCTCGAGCCATGGCATGATGGTTGCCCATGCTAGCATGTATTTCGGCGACAAGCTGTCGTCCCTCCTCTTTGGAGATGCACCATTGGCGAATACCAGTAGTGCTTTTCTTGTATAGCTCACCCTCGTGAACCTTATAGGCTTTAAAATGCCAAATTATGCGGCGGGCCTCATTTTGGCCATCGGGGAGCTCCTGCCTATTAAGGTAGGCTAAGAAAGGCTCGGTCCAGGGGGCTATAACAGCCATGATCTCGTGGGCCGACGATGTGATTTCCGTGTTAGAGTCCCTGATGACATCTGTATTGAGTTCGGCAAGGGGCGTGTTCAGGTCAGGATTGGCGTCACCGCTCTCGTCCTGCCATGTAACTAATGGTTTGAACAACCTTTCCAAAAAAGTGTTAGGTGGGATTGGGTCACGTTTAGCGCCCATGCGAGCAAGTATATCCGCTGCCTGGTTACTGTCCCGAGCCACATGGTGAAATTCTAGCCCCTCAAATCGAGCCGATATTTTTAATAGGGCATTTTGATAAGCCGCCATTTTTTAATCTTTCGCATCGAACTCTCCGTTTACCTGAGATATGGTGAGGTTTGAGTCTGTGCGCACCTCGAGGGGCCGTATACCCATGGATACGTCCATGCGGAGACCATGCAGTAGTGCCTCTGTGTCGGGACCCCGATCCTAAGTCACACAGGTCTAGCCTGTAACACCTCATATCACTTTGCAGCCTCACGCACGGTATCCCCACGGGTGCCACCTTACCTGGCCCGGGACCGTTTGCGCATTTTGGCACACGTATATGATAGTGTCGCTAGTATCCATATGACAGAGAACCCGGGCCGACATGACTAGTTATAAACCAAAAGTGGCACTAAATTACAGAGACAGGCATACATGACCCAGCAACGAACGTGTCGGTCATCAACGTATGAACCCAAGTCGTAGCAAGCTACAAGGACTTAAAGGAACAACGCGTGACATTTCCCCTAAGGGACAGACACATGAACGAAGAAGGACACATGCCAGCCAGCCTAAGTGTTCCGGAGCAGTAGCAAGCTACCAAGGCTCAGTGGAAGCACTAGGAGACATTTCCCTGTAAGATAGGCTACCAAGGGTAAACAACTAGGTGTCTGATCCCACACATAGCAATACACATTACACGTACACATAACATGCAAGTATGTGCTATATAACATGGCATCACAACATAACTCAACAACTCATATAGATAAAGGCCCAGAAGAGACATCATAGCATTTATTACAAACAGAGGTCACATGACCCATCATACAGAGCATACAGGCAACGGAAGCATAACATGTCTGAGTACAGACAACTACAAATGAAAAAGGCTGAGAAGCCTGACTATCTACAAGACCCTCCCAAGGGTACAAGATCGTAGCTGAGGTAACAAGCTAAACGTCGAAGTCCACGCGGAACCACTAGTGAGACTGAAGTCTCTCTGCAAAAACATAAATTAAGCAAACGTGAGTACAAAGGTACTCAGCAAGACTTACATCAGAACTAGCTACATATGCATCAGTATCAACAAAGGGGTGGTGGAGTTTGACTACAGCAAGCCAGCTTTGACTCAGTGGCTATCCTAAACTACGACTGCAAGTAACTCTTTTGAGGTGGCGCACACGAGTCCACATATTCACCAATCAATACACAACTATGGATCCGCTCCCGTCTCCCTACGAGGAGGCCATCCATAGCACTCACGCTTATCTTGCGTGTTTTAGAGTATCCACTTTCACTTGTCTATGAACTGTAATAGGCAACCCAGAAGTCCATTACCGCGGACACGGCTATTCGAATAGATCATATATAACCCTGCAGGGGTGTACTTCTTCACACATGTTTCCACCACTTAGCGTCTGCACACGACATTTGCTCGGCAGACTTCAAGCGAAAGCCGACGTGGGTGTAGACCACGGCCTAACCAACCACACAAGTCTCTCGTCCAGGTTTATCGCCTATTTGGGTTCCATCCGTGGGGAGATCCGGCCGGGGTGTCGCTCACGGGCCCAAACGATGTGTACAGGGTTCCCGCGTCACCAAACGGGCGACCGGTACACCGTGCCACGTACCTACCGCGTCACAGCCCACCCCGAGGGTCACCACTGCGCACGACCTCTAGTAAACTACAAACACCAGAAACTAGTTGCAACTCCTGGACAGAGAACAAGGGCAGTCAATAAGTTGAGCGGGGTCATATTTCAGGGCCCAATGTGTGGTAGTAGCTGTTTCATGGATCAACCAACACAGAACTCAGTTCCTGAGGACGGTTACAATGAGACAACCCACCATGTACTCCTACATGGCCTCTCATCGCTACCTTTACCAAATCGTGTTCACTCACTTAGCTCCCAACAGTAGGACATGTTCACCACATTCCAATTCATCCCCGATGAATCAGACCTGACACAACTCTAAGCAATAGCAGGCATAACCAGAAAGCATGAATGAGTAGGCACAACATGGCTCAAACAACTCCTACTCATAGTAGTGGGTTTCAACTATTTACTGTGGCAATGACGGGTCATGCAGTGGAAAGGGGTTCAACTACCGCAGCAGGTAACAGTTGAAGCGTTGTTGTCCTAATGCAGTAAAAGAGAGCAAGAGCGAGAGAGTGGGATTGTATCGGAATGCTCAATGGGGTTTTTCTTGCCTGGCACTTCTGAAGATAACATTGGGTCTTCATCGGTGTCATCGATCACATCGTCGGAACACGTCTACTGAAAGGGGATAAACACCGGCAACGGAGAAAGAACACAATCAATGCAATGTGACAATATGATGCATGATCATGACATGGCAATATGCTGTTGATTGAGCTAATGCAACTAGCAACCATGTTAAATGAAGTTGGTTTGAACCAAAGGTTCAAATTCAAACTTCATATGTGATTATTTAAATGCCATTTAATTGATTTGACCTGATCAGCAGGTTTAACTTGTTCAAACATGCATGAAAATGCCATAAACAGATTCCTTGAATTTTTCTGATCATTTTTCATATATAAATTATTTTCATTGGAGTTATAGATTATTTTCTGTGATTTTTAGAAGTTTTAGCTATTTTCTGAAATAAATAAACCATTTCTGATTTATTTTAAATCATAGAAAATAGTTACTGCGTCATCTCTAGGTCATGCTGACATCAGCAGGTCAACACGGGCTGGTCCAGTCAAACCTGACCAGTGGGGCCCACTGGTCAGTGACACTGCTAATTAACAAGGTTAATTAGCACTAGTTAATCCTAAACTATAATTAGACAGGGCAGGGCCCACACGTCAGTGACTAACTAACTAACCAAAAATTAGCACTAAACTAGGTTAATTAACAGAGAGGGCCCGCAAGTCAGTGAGAGAGGGGGGGTCAAACCAGGCAGTGGGGTCAACCACGCCGGTCAACGGGTCAAACCCGCCGGCTTTTAGCCGTCGGCGAGGTCCGAGATGCTGGAGGTGATCGGAAATCGCCCTCCGGCGACCAAATCAACGGCTGAGCCCATCTACGAGTAGCTGGTGCTCGCGTGCGTCGATTGGTGCCCTCAGCTTCGCCGGAGGTGGCCTAAAGTGACGGCGGCGACCTCAGACGCGGCGGCCGGCGTTCGGGTGATGAACGAAATGGCGATACGGGCGGTGGTTTGGCTTGCTGAGGGTAACAGGGCGTAGCCCTTGCTCGCCTGCATCGAGCGACGGTGAAGCTGGACGCGGGGGTCATCGGAATCGACGCCGACGACGAGGTTTGCGGCGGCAGTGGTTCGGGCGTCGACGGATTCGACGCCGCAGGGCACGGCAGGAGCAGCGGTTGGTTGCTACAGGCCCGTGGTGATGCGCTGAGTGCGGTGATGCACTCGGATGCGGGTGGCAGCCGCTGTGGCCGCGGCGGTGCCATGGCCGGCGACGAGGAGCGCTCGGCTCTGGTGGCTAATGCGGCTAGGGGACAAGATAGGCGACGGGGCATGGGGGAAACGAAACCGGGGCTCATCGCGGTTCTTCTGGTACTGCTGGCGAGGCAGGGGAGGCACGGGGTCCGGCGAATTTGTCGATGGCGTCCGGCGGCCGTGCGGAGAAGACGAGCTCGAGGACGAAGCCTCAAGGCGCCCGGGGTCCTGTGGTTCGGCGTAGAGAAGCACGGCAGCGAGGCGGAGCTCGGGGGCTCGTCGGAGAGGCGAGGGGGACTCGGTGGGCGCGGCGGCAGCGAGCGGCGGCGACGAGCTCCGCTCGGGCTGTGCGAGGGAGAGAACCTGGAGAGGGGAGAGAGGTCGAGGAAGAGTGGGAGAGGTCCAGGGGTGCATGGCGTCTCCAGGAGGGTCGTGGAGCAGGCAGGCAGCCTGGAGGTGGCCGGCGTGTGGCCACGCGCGGCGAGCACACGCCCTCCTGCCTACTGGCAGGAGGTTGAAGACGGTGGGGCAGCTGGGCTGCTTTCTGGGCCGGGCTGGCAACAGTGTTGGGCCGCAGCAGGTGGGCTGCACAGGTAAGTTGACCAAGGTTAGTCTCTCTCTCTCTCTTTTAATTATTGCTTCTGTTTTCTATTTTCTGTTTTTGTTTTTCTTTATTAAAAATGCTAGAGCATTTTCATAATCATGAAAATATTTGTGGGCACATATTGAATTAATTTCAATAGCCCTCAACTAGTTTCACAATTATTAGAGCATTTAAACTATTTATAGAATTTAAATGCTCCAATTCAAATACAATATGGATTAATTCAAAAATCCAGAATGGTCCTAGAAATATGTGCAACATTTTTGGCAGAGGTTTTTAATCAATCCAAAAATGATGAACTTTTCCAAAGGGCATTCTGGGTTCATTGAAAAGATTTTAATTTCACCCTAGTTGAATTTATTTGGTGCTAGGGTTTGAACATCCCCATTTCTAGTTTCTGAGAAATTTAAACATGATGCACATGAAGACCAAGCAAGATAGGCAAGGGCTGGTCTAGGGCTGTGACACTCTGTGTACATGATTTGCAACACGTAGCGGACTGTATCTCCTGTCGGGGATATCAAGATGACGCCGGCCCTCAATCCGGCTAGCATTTTTGAACCGTTCAAATACATTGTCAAGTGGGAGTATGATCCGTACTCTTTAGGGAGTTCGGCTTCAGGCCATTCCGCGACAAAGTCGGCCAACACCTGGGACTTAATAGTCCGGCGTGGTTTGTAAGTTATTTCGAACGGTAAGAGCTTGATGGCCCATTTGGCTAGCGCATTTATTGTTTATGATATCATTAAGTGGTACTTCAGATGCCACTGTGATCGAACACTCTTGAAAGTAGTGTCGAAGCTTCCGAGATGCCATGAATACCGCATAGGCAATTTTTTGTTAATGGGGGTATCGTGACTTGCACGGTGTGAGAACCTCGGATACATAGTATACTGGGTTTTGAACTAGGAATTTATGTACCTCTTCATCTTGTTCGACAACGGGCACCGCACTCACTACCTGATGAGTGGCGGAGATATAAAGCAGCATTGGCTCGCCAACGTCTGGGGCGGCTAGGATTGGGTTACCTGCTAATAAGGTTTTTATTTCCTCTAGTCCGGTCGTGGCCGCATGCGTCCATTCAAAGTTTTTGTGCACCGCATCAGTCTATAAAGCGGTAGTGCTTTCTCCCCTAATCTGGAGATAAAGTGGCTCAAGGCCGCTATGCAACCTACTATCTTTTGCACTTGTTTGAGGTTGGTTGGCGTAGTTAGCTGTGATAGGGCCCGGATTTTAGCTGGGTTCGCTTCGATTCCTCTATGGGATACGATGAACCCTAATAGCTTTATAGCCGGACCACCGAAGACGCATTTTTCCGGATTGAGTCGTATGTCGTATGTTCTTAAATTTTCGAACGTAAGGCGGATATCATCCACCAATGTTTCGACGTGTTTGGTCTTGATGACTACATCATCAACATACCACTGGCTTGCCAATTTGTTTTTCTAAACATGTTTGAATCATGCGTTGATATGTGGCGCTAGCGTTATTTAGTCCAAATGGCATAGTGTTAAAGCAAAAGGGGACATGCGGAGTAATGAATGTTGTAGCGGCCTGATCGGATTCCTTAATTTTTATTTGATGGTATCCGGAGTAGGCGTCGAGGAAACACAACGAGTCATGTCCTGCGGTAGCATCGTAGTAGGCGTCGAGGAAACACAACGAGTCATGTCCTGCGGTAGCATCGTAAATTTGATCAATGCGGGGCAGAGGAAAGGGGTCCTTAGGGCATGCCTTGTTTAGGTCCGTGAAGTTGACACAAAGGCGTCTAGGTCATCCTTCTTTGGTACCATGACCAAGTTGGTGAGCCAGACCGGGTGTTTGATTTCCCTTATGAACCCAGCTTCCAATAGCTTGGCTAGCTCTTCCCCCATAGCATGTCTTTTGGGTTCAAAAAATCGTCGTAATGACTGCTTGACTGGCTTGAACCCTTTGATAATGTTGAGGTTGTGTTCGGCCAGCCTGCGTGGGATTCCTGGCATATCGGAAGGATGCCAAGCGAATATGTCCCAATTTTCGCGAAGGAAGGCGTGTAAAGCGTTGTCTACCGCCGGATCCAGCTGTGCCCCAATAGATGTCATTTTATTAGGGTCTGTTGGGTGCACTTGGAATTTCACAATTTCATCTGTTGGCTTAAAAGAGGTAGACTTCGATTGTTTGTCAAGGACTACGTCGTCCCTGTCCACTGTAGATCGTAAGGTGGTTAATTCTTCCACCGCGAGGGCTTCAGATAATGCCTCTAGGGCTAAAGATGTGGTTTTGTTCTCACTGCGGAGTGCTCAATCCGAGCAACTGTGATTATTCCATTAGGTCCTGGCATCTTAAGCTTCATGTCATTAGGTCCTGGCATCTTAAGCTTCATGTACCCGTAACGGGGTATAGCCTGAAAGCGTGAGAAAGTGTCCCGACCTAAAAGGGCGTGGTATCTACTGTTGAAGGGGACAATGTGGAAGAGCAGTTCCTCCGACCTGTAGTTATTGGGTGTAACGAATACTACATCAAACTTAATGCTTCCCGAACACCGGGCTTCCCGGCTGGGGATGATTCCTCGAAAGGTTGTATTACTTTGTTCAATGCGGGATTTGTCGACCTGCATTTTTGCAAGTGTGTCCTCGTATATGAGGTTGAGTCTGCTGCCTCCGTCCATGAGTACTTTAGTGAAGCGTAAGCCATCTACTATGGGGTTCAGTACGAGAGCGGCTGTGGCTTGGAACAACCAGACTCGTGGTTCGTCTTCGGCAGAAAAGGTGATTGACGTGTCGTTCCATGGGCTTGCAATGTTGATTTGATTGACCTCTGTAAGTTCACGTTGCGCTCTCTTGCACCGGTTACTTGAGGATAACGTCTCGAAGACGGTAAAGACATCGAGGCCTTTCTCCCCCGGCGTTTCGGTGGTGAGGATGGATTCACCACTCTTTGCTACATGCCGGAGTACCCAACATGTTTTAAGGTAGTGGGTGGGGGTATGGTCCGGGGCGGCATGTATTTCGCAAGGTTTATCCAGCAGTTCATCTAGAACGGACTTGTGCCTTGTGAAAGGTCTGTTTTTCTTACCATTGTGTGTATTATCGGACGCCCAAGCAGGGTATGTTCGTTTCGCCTTATCGGTGTATAGTCCGGGGATGGACTGTTCCAGAGGTGTACATTGGGCTTTCCAAGTGTTTTCCATGGCACAGTACTTTTGTACTAAGTGTGATAGTTCTGCAAAGCTCCGTATTCGATGGCAGTTGAGGGCGTTCAAAACCCCCTTGTCCGTACCGTATGTCCGTATTGTCGTCGCAGCAGTCCTAAATCTTGTTTTTTAACAAGTAGGAATCTAGCTCAGAAGTGATGAACTATTTCCTGGGACCGCTGCCGTATATACGTGAGGTCATATATGTCCGGTAGTCCAGATTTACTTGGAGAGCGCGTACTGTGGTGGGTGGGTGTGGATAAATTTAAGTCTCGACCCAACGTAGTGTCCGAGGTTTGCACAACCTCCGGTGTGGATGATCTGGGCCCGGCAGGGTCTGGATATTCCGCGGGCCCAGTGTCCGTCCTAGAGCTCGAAGGGCACGGTGCGCCACCTGTCAGAGGTGTCTTCGGCTCGATGGGTTCGGAGATCCGAATAGCGCCGGTCTCCATTTTAAGAGGTGATATATTCTCAGCTCGATCCTCGATTGCCGCCACCAGGTGAGTGGTCGGGTGGAATTGACTTCCTGACCAGATTTAAGTCTGATCTAATCATCTGACGATGAAAGCCCCAAGGCGGCGATGCGATCCAGCAGCTCATTTAAAGACGAGGAATCTGCCGAGGTCGCGTCGTCGGGGAGGTCGGAGCCAACGTAGGAGTGGTGCTCGATGGCCATGAGAAGTGCGGCCGGCCTGGAGGCCACGCGGGCGCATACAGCGAACCCGTCGAGCTGGAGGATCTGGCCCATGGCCAGGTTGTTTCCGAGGGTGATCTCGTCGTTGATGACGAGATGAGCCATCAATTGCTTTTTGTGAGCGTACATCGGAGCTCTCAATGAAAGCACCATTGTCGGTGTCAAAACCAGCAGATCTCGGGTAGGGGGGGCCAAGATGTACGTCTTAGGATCGATGGTAACAGGAGACAAGGGACACGATGTTTACCCAGGTTCAGGCCCTCTCGATCGAGGTAATACCCTACTTCCTGCTTGATTGATCTTGATTAATATGGGTTACAAGAGTTGATCTACCTCGAGATCGTAATGGATAAACCCTAAAAGTCTAGCATATGTGATTGCTATGATTCTGTTGTTTCTACGGGCTAATCCCCTCGACTTATATACACGCCGGAGGGGGCCTAGGGTTACAAAGGTGACTTGGGGAAGAAGGAATCGTTACATTCGGACATCTTTCTTGCCTTACTACGTACATTGGAGTCCTAACCGAACATGGGGGAGGGCCTTATGCTTCTATCTTCACGGCCCATCAATTCGGCCCAGCATCAATGACCCGGACGCCTTAGGACCCCTAAATATAGGACTCCCTCAACGACGTGATTAGAAAAAGCGTCAAAACTATACCAGAGACACAAACGACACGGCAGTAAATGCCAGATCAGTGGCTCCAAGCCTAGTTAATGGAAGGAGCCATTCAAAGGCAACGGGGATAGTCCATCTAGCTTGGACAAAATACTAGAAAGGCCTTGCCAGGTTTATGGCACCCCAGACAAACATGCAAACCACACCAACAGAAACTGTTGGGTCTTCAAGCAGGCCGGCAAGTTAAATGCCAAACACAACGGTAAAGGACCTCAAAGAGAGGACGAGGATGAACCTCGCTAGCTGAACACTGGGGGGCAAAAGAAATTTCCACCAGAGGTAAAAACCGTGAATATGATCTACGCCACCCATATCCCCAAGAGGGAGCGCAAGCGCGCACTCAGGGACGTCTATGCCGTAGAGCCTATCGCCCCTAAATTCAACCCATGGTCGGCTTGCCAGATCACCTTTGACCGTAGGGATCACCCAACCAGTATCCGTCACGGAGGTTCGGCGACCCTAGTGCTTGGTCCTATAATTGATGGATATCATCTTACTCGAGTCCTTATGGACGGCGGCAGTAGTCTCAATCTGATGTACCAAGACACTGTCTGCAAGATGGGGATAGACCCGTCAAGAATTAAGCCCAGCAGCACTGCCTTTAAAGGAGTGATACCCGGCGTAGAGGCCCACTGCACGGGCTCATCAACACTGGAGGTCGTATCCGGCTCTCCTGGTAACTTTCGAAGCGAAGAGTTAATCTTCGACATCGCTCCTTTCCGAAGTGGCTATCATGCACTACTCGGAAGAACAACCTTCGCTCGCTTTAATGCGGTCCCGCATTATGCTTACTTGAAGCTCAAAATGCCCGGACCACGCGGTGTCATCACGGTCAATGGAAATATGGAGCGCTCCCTCCGTACAGAGGAAGACACTTTGGCCCTAGCAGCCAATGTCCAAAGTGGCTTATTCAAGCCGAACAGTTCATCGGTCGTCAAGACCACATACACTGCTAAACGTGTCCGGCCAGCATTACAATGCAGCAACTCAGAAGAACCTGAGCTCGATTAGCAGTTACGCCCCTGTCGACTGCCCCACAAGGTAGTAGCATATGTACCTCGTGTACACAATTACGCCCTTAAAATACATTGGGAGGTGTCGGGGGCACGCTGCATAAAGATAGTCCATAGTTCGGCTTGACCCTATTCAGACTCTAAAATACATTTTATTTTAAAGGTTCGTTACAAGACCCATCATATCTACGGCTGTGCAGGACATTCTTTTCCAATGTTCTCTTTCCTTTTTTACAGGCAGACATCATAACTCCCCTCTTCAAGGACATGCTACAACGGGGAAAACGGCGCAGACGTGCAGCAGGGCCCCCCGTCGAAATTTCTTTTTCTTCGTCAGATTGAGGCTCTGTGTAAATATTTTCCCTTTTTTATAGTCTCTTTTCTTCTGTTGGCATGTAAAATGCCCAATATGTCATCGGTATTATTTGTAACCACACGGTTTGCCGTATTAAAACGAGATATAAAAGAAGCAATCTGGTTCCAATTTGCTTGGAGTTTATTTTATTACCACGTGTGTTCTCTCCCCGCATCAGATTGCCACATGTGCCTTAATACCTAGACTTAATACTAGGGGTTGTATTCGGCCTGGCACACCTCCAAGTCCGAACACCTATAGGGAACTGTTCAGCGTCCCGGATATTGCATTATATGCATAGGCTCCGAATCATGTCTTGGGTCTATAATTGGGTTGCCCGGCTCCTGTGCTTACCACCATACGTTCCGCATTGTTCGGCTAAGGTAGTAAAGGGAGAACTACTGCGATCGTACTTCTGGTTCGTCCGGTCAAGTACCTCAGTAGAGAAAGCCGAAAACTGACTGTCATGATGAAGTGTGAGCTGGTCAGTGATTTGGTGACCTAGTGTTATACTACGATCAATAGTGATCTACTCCATGTTATACGAGGGGTTGGTATTCGCCCAGCAGCGTAAAGTAGGCACCATAGTTCGGAAAGCCGCACACGCACTAGGGGCTAGTACTTAGCCCCACAAGTCAAGCTACTATGGCTAAGTGAAAGCATTGAAGTCGCATAGTCTGATTGCCTGGTTCGCTCCGCGGACATCTCCTTTATGGACCAAGACGTTGGATAAAAAGTGTTCACGCGCATTACCGAACACCCCTGTAGTATCCACATGGGGGTTGAAGCCGACGACCGGAAACTTTCAGATAAAAACAAACGGACACACAAGAGGAAAAGTAGCTAATAATACAAAAGCGCAAAATTATATAGATATCAGTTCATAAGCTTAGTCTTTACAATCCGAATACAATTACTCAAGGATTACATCCTTTGAGCACTGGCCCTCTACAATGAGGGCTCCTTCTAGGTAATCACCGAAGTACCTTTCCATCTTTCGATGATCATTTCCCTCTGGCGGGCCAGCAGTCGCTATCTCAGCGGCCTTCATCTTTGCCCAGTGCATCTTGACGCGTGTGAAGGCCATTCGTGCACCTTCTAAGCAGGCCAAACACTTAATAGCGTCGACCTGGGGCCTCGCATCGACGAGTCGCTTCACCAACCCAAAGTTCCTACTTGGGATTGGATCAACGGCCCACAGCCGGACTATCAAGTCCTTCATGGCCATACCCTCCATATTGTGCAGCTCGACTAGCTGCTTCATCTGGTCGTTCAGAGGTACTGGAAGTTCTGGCGCAAGGAATTGCGACCAGAACAGCTTCTCCGTGTTGTTCCCCTCCAGGGCTCGGAAGAATTGGGTGGCGTCGACGATGCTCTTAGGGAGATCCACAAACGCGCCTGGAGAACTCCACAATCGCGTCAGCGCAAGATGCCTCTGACCTCCGAAGATACTCTGCAAAAGAAAGGCCTTACCAGCCGCTATTTGCCGCGCTTGTTTGATCTCCTCATGAGCGCTGCGTGATGCACTCCACGCCTCCTTGGCATCATTGACTGCCGTATTGAGTGCGGATGCTTTCTCCGAAGTATTCTGCTCCAATGCCTCGCATTGGCGAATGGCATCTCGTAGTTCTTCTTCGACTTTGGCCACCCGCGACTCGTGTTGTTGACGCACGGCCTGTTCGGCCTTCAGGTCGGCAGCTGCTTGGTCTGCGGCTGCTTTGCTCTCCTTGGCCTCGTCCTTGGCCCTTGTGTGCTCGCCCTTAAGTGCCTCGACCTCAGCTGTGTCAACTGTTACATAAAACATATCGCACAATGAGCTCACACTCACACAGATCAAACATATAGTGTTTTGACATTTCAATATTTTGAAAATCCGTACACCTTGTGTTTCATCAAAACGATTTTTGACACGGTCGAGCTCCTCATCGGCTAGTTGAAGCTCCCATTGAGCTTGGAAACCTCTGCGGCCTGGGCAGATGCCGATCAAAGCCTGTTCAAACACATGACACAGTTATGCTCCATTTGATGCTATAACATGGATCCTTTGTCCAATTCTGTTCAGAATCAAACAAAGCATCGAGGGCTACTGTCTGTATACCAGGTTTTATAACCTATATATATATGACGAAATAGTTCTTTTGAGAACACTACGTCACATACCTCGAAGCCCTTCAATAGGCTGTTGAAGGCTTCATTCAGTCTGCTTTTGGCGGACAGAATCTTCTCCATGACTACACCCATCATGATGCGGTTTTCCACTATGATGGAAGCACCTCACAGTGCTTCCTCAACTGTGTTCGGCGCCTCTGGATTGACGGCGGGCTCCGTTGGAGTAGTTGCTCCTTCCCCCATCATGGGGGGCTGACTTACCGATTCTGGAGCCGCACTGGACTCCGGAACGGTGTTTGGTGGGGGGGCGGATTACTTAGGCCCCCCATCGTTGGTCGCCATGGGGATTGCTCCCCCTTGGTTGGCGGCGGCCGAGGGATTGGCCTCGGGCGCCCTCTCGTCCGCCCTGCTCCCACCTGCTCGTGCAGGGGAAGTTCATAGAGAGGACACCTCAGTGTCCCCTAAGATGGACGACGAGCCCCGCGGAGGCGTGTCGCTCTCCACCATCTCTGTTGCTAGAGAATTCCCCAATGACAATGAAGCCTCGGGGAGTGTTTGTGGAGGGCTGTATAAAGACAGAATGAAATTACTTAAACACTAAAAACTATTTTGAACCGAACATACGCAGCGACCTCCTGAGAACCTACGATTCGGCTAGGGGCTTCATCCTGGGCTGTACTCGAAAACTATGTTTGGATGTTGAGTCTGAACTGTCCAGAATGTTCAGCTTCTTCCTGGGCGCCGCCTTGCCTACGTCTGCAGGTGCCGCTCTCTTCCTCCCCTTTCCCTTGATGGGGGAGTCGCTTGCTTCTTCATCCTCCTCCTCCTCTTCTTCGTCGTGGGAGGAGTGGGCGCCGGTTTCCTCGGACACTGTGTCTGCGGGACCCTTAGGGCACAGGTTGCTCTTGACCTCCTTGCCCTTCTTCTTGGCCTTCTTCTCCGGCGCCTCGTACGGTGCCGGAACCATCATCGCCGTAAGTTGAGGCGTGTCTGGGTCTTTGGGCAGCAGAGCCGGACACTTGATCCGCTCCGCTTTCTTTGTCCAGGCCTGAATGGGATGTAAAAGTTCTAACTCCTATTATAATTGAAATATCGACAGGGAGTGTATTCGGTCGAACTCTAATTACCTCTGAGGCTGAGAACACGCTGCTAAAGCCCTTGTGCTCGATCTCCTCCAGCCACCCCTTTTGAGCCTTGAAGAGCTGCTTCCAGATGTATTCGTGCGTGGTACTGAAGAGGCGCTTCAGGGTTCGGGGTTCTTCCGGATTGAACTCCCATAGGTGGGAGTCCCTGCGTTGGTAGGGGAGAATGTGGCGGAAGAGCATCACCTGAATCACGTTAGTGAGGAGGGTGCCCTTTGCCATCATGCTGGAAATGCGGTTTTGGAGGTCCTGCACCTTCGTCTAAGACCCCCAATCTAGGCTCTTGGAGGTCCATGAGGTTAGCCTCTCCGGGGGTCCAGATCTGAATGCGAGCGCCGCCGCCCACTTGGCATCGCAGGGTTCGGTGATATAGAACCACTCCTGCTGCCAGATCTTGTTCGTCTCCACAAAAGCCCCTTTGGGCCAACTGGTGTTTGGGAGCTTACTCACCATGGCTCCCCCGTAATCCACATGTTGCCCGTCGACCACCTTCGGCTTCAGATTGAAGATCTTGAGCCATAAGCCGAAGTGTGGGGGGACGCGTAGGAATGCCTCACATACAACTATGAAAGATGATATGTGGAGGATAGAGTTCGGGGCCAGATCATGGAAATCTAGCCCGTAGAAAAATAGGAGGCCCGGACAAAGGGGTGAAGAGGAAACCCCAGCCCCTGAATAAAGTGAGGGATAAAAAACACCCTATCACCCGGCTCAGGGATGGGGATCACCTGGTTCTTATCGGGGACCCGGTGCCCTATGTCGTCGGCAAGGTAGCCCGCATTCTGAAGATTCTTCACGGTCTTCTCCGTGATCGTGGAGGCCTCCCACTTGCCCTTGGAACCGGTTCCAGCCATTGCTGAGGAGGGAGGCGATGGTGGAGGAGTTGAGAGTTGCAGGCACTGGAGCTGTGGACGCTGAGGCTGAGGAGATTGGGAAGCTAGGGCTTGAGGAGAGCGTGGGGTGAAAGGGGAAGGATTTGTATCCTTTTATAGGCGGTGAATGCCAAACGTCCCCCCACTCCAGCCGTAAACCTCACTAGTTCCAAACGCAATCGTGTGTAAGGCACAGTTGGGTTACCAACGTCATATTGATAAGGATCCCGCGATAAGCGGGCACAATCTCTGTTTCGACAAGATGTGCCAATGGGGATATGCCTCGAAATGTGAAACTGGAGCCAAGAAACCAGTTCGAAATATTAAAGGGTCAAACGTGACGCTTCACTAAAAAGTTGTCAGTAAAGACACAGTGTCCGTTTTTTGATACTTTGCCTTCAAAGCTAAGGGTTGTACTAATCGTGCAGAGTTGGATATAGTTCCCTTGTGCAGGGAATAAAACTTCAATGTGTTCGGAAGGAGGAACCCGCCTTGCAATGCTGAAGACAGTACTCGAGCTGAACCCATCGTCATCGAAGACTGGTTCAGGGGCTACTGAGGGAGTCCTGGAAATGGGTCCTCCGGTGGCCGGATTACTCGTTATGGGCCGTACTGGTGGGTCGTGAAGATTATCGCTGACTACTATCCCCCGTATCCGGATAGGACTCCCATATGTGTAAAATAGCAAGTTTAGAGTCCGGGTGTAATATTTTCCTTCCTCTGCAAGATGATCATGTACAACCCTAGGTCCCTCCGGTGCATATATAAACCGGAGTGTTTAGTCCGTAGAGACATAATCACAACATCTTAGGCTAGACTTCTGTCAGGCCCAAGATGCGATTCTATCCCGATCACGTGACACTTACGTGATTGGGGCACAACCGCATTTCGGGCGCTTAGCAAGATGGATATCATTACATCGTACCATTACATACATACATGGGGATACAACAATACATACAAATCTCATGAATACAACAAAGATCAATACAAGTATCCGACTATGGATACAAACAATAAAAGCACAAAGACATCCATCTCCTATCCCAGGCTGCCGACCCGGAACCTAACCCAAGACTGAAGAAGAAGAACTCCCACAAAAGAACAACGCTCTCACGTCAAGACATCGGAAACCTGCACCTGCAACTGTTGTTGTAGTATCTGTGAGCCACGAGGACTCGGCAATCCCATAACCATGGGTAACAAGACTATCAAAGCTTAATAGGTAGGAAGAGGTAAAGGGGTGAGGTTGCAGCAGCGGCTAAGCAAAAAATATATGGTGGCTAACTTACGAGTACAAGAATAAGATGAGCATCTACGCAAACGGTCGCAAATAGTAGTGATCGCTAAAGATCCTGAACTACATACGAGTCAAACATAACCCCACCGTGTTCTCTTCTCAAAGTGAAAAGAGACAGTCACGGTTACTCACACAGTTGTGTGTTTTACTTCGGATTCTCTGCCAAGTTTTCTACAACCGGACATTAACAAATTCCAATCTGCCACATAACCGCGGGCACGGCTTTCGAAAGATCATAACCCTGCAGGGGTATCCCAACTTAGCCCATCACAAGCTCTCACGATTAGCTGAAGTAATAAATATAATATCATCACCCCTTATCTTAGGGAAATCCGATCAGGCTCGGCATCCCGGTGCACAAGACATTTCGACAATGGTAAAACAAGTCCAGCAAGACCTCCCGGTGTGTCGACACCCTGATAGTAGCCGCGCATATCTCGTCTCAGGCCACGACCGGATGGGTGATGCTACAGGTAAAACCAATCCTCGAGTTTCCCCGTGGTGGCCCCGCAGGCTCCCCGTTTGGGACCAACACCATCAGCACTGGCCCCCCCCTGTTATGTAGAATTAAGAACCCGGGGACATGACCCCCTATGCAACTAATTAATTAATTAAGTTGTTATTATGAGACAAATTAAAACCAATGTTGGCCTTGCTGGAGGAGTTTTATTCAAAGTCGAACTGTCAAGGGGTCCCCATCCACCCATCGTGTAAGGAACGCAAAATCAAGGAACATAATGCTGGTTTATCGGCGCCTAAGGTGGCATGAGTGGAACAAAACACCGAGCAAAAGGCCAAGCCTTCCATCCATGCCCAGTATACAGGTGTGTTAATAATAATTATAGATATTGTGATATTCCAGCAACAAGTTCCCTCCTAGAACGATCTTCATCTTCAACTGCAACTAACAACGCTATAAGAGGGGCTGAGCAAGCGGGGCAGAGCCAAACAGTGGTTTTGCTAGGAAGGTTTCAAAGGTTAGAGGTTTCATGGCAACAAGGAGAGGCTGACAATAATGATGGGTAGCGCGACATGTAACGAAAGCATCGAGACACTAAGCATGGCAATGATAGTAAAGGTATCCAAGGTTACGGTCATCTTGCCTGAGATCCCGCAAGGAAGAAGAACGGTTCCGTGAAGAAGACGAAGAAGAAGCCTTGAGAAGAACCACGGGTAGACGAACGAATCCTCACGACGCAACGGAACAAGCACTAACGAGAAGAAGCAAGCAATACGGTAAACAAACCACTCAAGAACATGACAATATGCACTACCAAGTATGATGCAAAACAAGTCTACTTATGATGCACAGAAAGTCTATACAGGAAGCAAAACATGGCAAGGTAGGAAGCACAGAAAACAGCACAAGTCTATATGATGCAATACTTGGCAAGGTATGATGCATGACAAATATATACAGGAAGCAATACATGGCAAGGTATGATGCATGGCAATTCTACACAGGAAGCACAGCAAGTCTATGAAGCATAACATGGCAAGGTAGGATGCATGACAAATCTGCACGGGAAGCACAGCAAGTCTATACAGGAAGCATTACATGGCAATGTAGGAAGCACAGAAAACAACACAGGAAACATGATAATGTGCTTAAGCAAGTATGATGCAAACAAGTCTACATAGGAAGAACAACAAGTCTATGAAGCATGACATGGCAAGGTATGATGCAAGACAAATCTATACATGAAGCACAACATGACAACAAGTCTATACAGGAAGCATGGCTGATGCACTAAGGAAGCACTACAGATGCACTATGGGTGCACAGAAAGTCAACATAGAAAACACAGAGATACAGCACAAGGAACACGACAATGTGTATCAAGCAAGAAACTTCAAAACAAGCTAACAAGAGGATATTATGAATCTACATGCAAAACCACACAAGTTTCATATAGGACTTGATCAAAACGGAGCAACGGGCTAAAAGATACACCCGAAACAATAAACATGGCAAAGCTGAAATTAACAGCCACATAGCAACTTTGGAGCATGATAAAAATAAGCTACATCACTCAAACATGGTGATAAGAAGCATGAACATGAAGTAGACATATCCTACAGCAAACAAGTCCATTGGAGCACCTCCATAGGAGGCATGGATCAATAGCAACAAGCTATAACATATTGAACATGACAACAAAATCCTGACAGCAGTATTTTATAGCAACTTGGGAGCAAGAGTTAAATATGCTAAAGCCACCCAAATGAGCATGTGAGGGCAATAATGGATAGCCAACAACATATACAACAAGGAATCATCAATAGTCACCCCAAAACTATCATGGATTTGCCTAGAACAACAAGCAAACATGGCATCTGGAAATTACAGATTCCAGACTTAGTGAAATTTCACTAAGTGTTAAAACAGTAGCCACATGGCAAGTTTGCAAGCATGTTAAAGTCAACACAAGGCATGTCATGGAAAGTTAAATGCACCAACTCAAAGAGCACATCATGGAGATTCTAAAACAATTAGGCATGTGACAAGGGGACAAACACAACAATAGCAACGAGCTCCTCAGCTAGGCATCTCATAACAAGTTTCAAAACATAACAGCCACATGCACTTTTGCGATATAGATAAACATGGCAATATGAACTCAAACAAGCATGATATAGCAACCAACATGTAGAGCATCTCATGATGAACATTTGGACATATCATTTGCATCATTTGGATAAACATGCACCAAGTTATCACATCACGAACATGGCAACAAAATAACAAGTAGCAGCAGTTTATAACAAGTAGCACCCTTGCAACAGATATTTAAGCATCTAGATGAACTCAAACATGCATGGCACAATGGAACAAAGTGTAGAGCACATCACCACGAACATTTTGACATATCATTCACTCAAAACGGATAAGCACACAAAAAGTTATCATCATGCAAAGTAGCAACATTACTGCAGACAGAAAAGACTTAGCAGATAAACTAGACTGGAAAAAAACATAGAGCGCTAGATTACTAAGCAGTGCACTGGGCGGGAGATAAGGGAATCTCACCCAGGGCTCGGCCCGAGAAGAGGAGGAGCAGCAGGGCAGGCCGGCCTGGGAGCGGCTGGGGGCTGGGCCGGCCCGGCCTGGCGGAGGAGGCAGGCCGGCTCGCTGGCGGAGCTGGACCGGCTGGGAGGCCTGGGCCGGCTGGAGCTGTGGGCGAACCGGAGAGGAGGGAGAGGCAGGCCTGCCTAGGCCTGGCGGGACTGGCTCGCTGGCGCGGCCCAAGGAGGCGGCGAGGCGAGGTCTGGGCGACGCGCTCGGCCCGGGAGGCCGGTCGGCCGATGGGGCGACGTCCTCCCGACGCACGCGAGACCGGCGGTGGCTGGGATCGAGCGGCGGCCTGATCTGCGACGAGGGGAGGGCCGGGGAGGTCAGGGCCGGCTGGATCCGGCGGCTCCTCGCCGGATCTGGCCGGGGCAGAGCGGATCCGAGGGTGGCGGCGACTAGCGGCGGTGGTGCGGCGGCGAGCTCGCCAGAGGGCGCGGCGGCGGGTCGGAGCAGATGGGCCGCGAGGGCCAGCCGTGGGCTCGGGCGGGCCGCGGTGGTGAAAGAAGCGGGAGCTGGCGAGGGGAGTGGAAGCACTGGCGGCGGCGGAAGCACGACGCAGCGACGGTGGAAGCACGGGGCGGCAACGGTGGAAGCACTATGCGGAATTTGATGAGGGAGGTAGGGAAAGGCCAAAAATGGACTAGGGGCAGTCCATTTATAGTAGGAGGGCTAGGGTTTGGAGTTTGGAGGGGTTTTAGAGCCCTCCGATCGCGATCCGACGGATCCGACCGCGAGGGGAGTTAGGATGGGCCTAGGGGTGGTTAGTGGGCTGTGTAGATGCATTGGGCTTAGGGAAGAGAAGAGAGAGGAAGGCCTGCGGAGGTTTTCGGAGACCGAAAACGTCCGACGAAATAACCGGCGACTAGTGCCGCTATAATTAACCGTTGGGCTATCAAACGGGCTCCGAATGCGATGAAATTTGGCAGGCGGTCTGTCTACACTATAATAAGACCACATGCCAAGTTTCAACCCATTCCGAGAACATGTTTCAGCCACTCACAAAATAAATATTCGGAGGCACCGCGGGCGCGTGCAAGTGTGTCTGGGCTCAGAACGGACAACGGAGAGGACGAGGGGACTCGGGCGGATGCAAGTTTTGAAAACATGCTGATGCAAGCACACATGATGACATGGCAAGAATGCACACGCAAGCAGATGACAAGGCACTGACAACGAATAACTGGCTGACATCTGGCGCACCGGTCTCGGGGTGTCACAACTTCTAGGGTTTAGCCATTACGGTCTCGAGGTAGATCAACTCTTGTAACCCTATATTCATAAAGATCAATCAAGCAGGAAGTATGGTATTACCTCGATCGAGAGGGCCCGAACCTGGGTAAACATCGTGTCCCTAGTCTCCTGTTACCATCGATCCTCAGATGCACAGTTCGGGACCCCCTACCCGAGATCCTCCGATTTTGGCACCGACAACGGGGCTGATGCAGACTGTGCTGACCGGACGTAGCTGAGCGCCGGCCGGGAGGGTCTAGCTCCATCGTCCGCGATGTGCCGGCGCGGGACGTGCGGCGACGCTCTAGATCCGAAGCTGCTGCCGGTCTCGACCTTTGACCGCTCCAGCGAAATGCGGAGGGCCATCTCCTCCTCATAGTCAAGCTCTGAGCCAGAGTCGCTTTCGGAGCTGCACATGGTGATGGATGCGGTCGGAACCAAAGAAGGAGAGGAGTGGATGGATGGAGTGAGAGAGGGAGAGAGTGAGCTAGGGTTTGAGCTCGTTGCCCGGATTGGGTTTTTTTGCGGGGTCCGTGGTGGGACGAACCTGTCAGGTGGACGCTCCTGGTCGTGCCCAGGCCGCCCCACATCCACCCTATGTTTGGGTGCCGGTCAGCCCAGGTGTTTGAGACCCGTTTGAAAGGTCCAGTTGGGTCGAATTTTTGTGACCGACCATTGACCAGACGACCTACCCGGGCATTTGAGACGGGTATAAGAGACCCGGTTGTAGACGCTCTAACCACTCGATTGTCTGATCCAACGGCTCAGACCCAACCAATCCTTGCAAAAGACCATCCGGCTGAAAATATTTGTGCAACAAGGTCGGAGTGATACGATCGTTCGCGTACAACAATAAAGAAGTAAGAAGAACACGTTTAGAGAGTCAGTAGGTACAAATTTGTTTCCCTTTTGAAGTGGCAGTACATTGCTTCCCTTTCATGAGTAACATTTGCATGTTTAAATTGTTGAATATATCGATAACAGGAACAAAAAGAATTGCATGTTTCTTTGGGCAGACACCTCGTCGCCGCCGAATGCATCCGCCAGGCAGGGACAAATGGATCCAGAACGTCTGCCAAAGAATTAGGACTGCTCATAGCTTCATACATGAATGGCACGAAGGAGAAGGAACCAAAATAGAAGATGCTTGAGCTCCCAAATCTGAATGCAGAACTAGAGATATCTATACTGGATTAACCATCAGAGCGGGAGGCATTTCACGACGTCTCCCCGTGCCGGACCTCCATCACCTCCGCGAACCGCTCTTCATGGATTTGTCACTCCATATGATGGAGAGATATTTTTGGGTCATTTCTGTAATACGGCATCGTAAAGAGCTTGCAAGCAATATGCCTAATGAGTTAGTCATGTGATCTTGTATTACGGAATGAGTAAAGAGACTTGTCGATAACGGGATTGAACTAGGTATGGAGATACCGACGATCGAATCTCGGGCAAGTAACATATCACCGGACATTGCATACGGGATTGGCTGAATCCTTGACATCGTGGTTCAACCGATAAAGATATTCGTGGAATATGTGGGAACAAATATGGGCATTCAGGTCCCGCTATTGGTGTGACGCCCGAAGACCGACGCTCCAGAAGATTCTAGATATTCCGGGTTTTCCCGTGTGTTTCATTTGTGCTTGCTTTATTTATTTTGCGTTGCATCATGTCATCATGCCATCAAGTCTTTTAATTTTTTTAAAACTCAACTAAATAAAACGTATGGATCCTCGATCCATTTAAATTGAGGGATACTCACTATGGTGACTTCTCTTTATAACATATGAAAGCCTCTCAATATTATTAGGGAGCTATATTAAAATATTCCATTGTTTTGGAATCACCTAAACACACTTGCAAATATTCCCCACGCCTATTTCACTTCAAGTTTTGACTCTCAAACCTTGCCAAGTTTTCCTTTCCCTTTTATCGAGGCTCCTTCTAAAGTCTCAACATTTTTGGACACTTTCGAAGCCATGTCCTAATTCAAACCATTTGAATTAAATTCAAATGTGTTTGAATTTAACTCTTGTGTTCATGCCTCTCCTATTTTTCGTGGACCGTGTGCATTTTTGCGAGTTCGGGAAAAATAATCCTCATGCACACTTCTCTCCCAATCTCTCTATCCTTTTTCCTTTCTTTTCTCTGTTTTTTAAATGCAGAGAGAGGGGGGCAAAGAGTGCGCAGCCCAGCAGCTAGGCTGGCCTTCTTCCATGTGGCCCAATTGCTCCGAGCTGGCCGAGGCCCGCTTAACCTCTTAACTTACACCCAGCCAGGCCCACCCATTCCCAGGCCGGCCCAACTTCTTGCTCGGGCCTAGCCGGGGCCTATCTAACCCTTGTCGCTGGGGAGAGCGATGCTCGATCCCCACGTCCCTCGTCTCTCTCCCTCGACCCCTCTCGTCCTCCCGACCGCGCCGCCACCACCCCTCGTCCCTCTCCCTCTGTTTCCCTATCTCCTCTGCAGCCCGTCGCCCCGGGAACCAGGAGCTGCAGCCGCCGAGGCGCTGCCTCCTCTTCTCGAAAGCCGATGCCCCGCGATCCCCATGCTCGCCAGGCCGAGCACTGCAGCGCCATCTACCTCCGTCCCAGGTCTTCTCCGCCACCTCGCAACCCCCGTCGGCGACCTCGACCTCTGGCCCGTTCGCCGCACTGCCCCGCAGCCCTCGTCGTTCGCCGCTGATGCCTCTGATTCGTGCCCATGCTCGTTCCGCATCGCCTGCAGCGCGTTGGCCGCGTGGGACGCCTGCGTAGGCTGCCTCCGATGTGTGGCCTTCTATCCGCTTCGCGACTGCCTTCGTCGTGTCGTCGGCCGTTTGTCTTCAACCGAGGGAGCGCCGTCCTTCTTCAACCCCTACAGTTCCGGACCATCCCCCTCGGATCCCCTCCGCCGTCTCGCCAAGACCGGCCTCTGCGCCTTTTCCTTTTCATTGAGCGAAGCGGGTTCGTCCGCGTGGACCCGCTCCGATCCAGTGCCCTGATGGGCCACAACGACCTCCCATGGGGTTTTTTTTCACCAAGTGCCAGGATGTCTACGAACAAGAGCGATTTTGGATCGGCCAGTACCCCTCCGAATCCTTCAAACACCGCCCCGTGGATTTCGCCAAGCGCCACTACGACACGCCAAGTACTCCTTCGGAATGCCAAGTTCGATTACCATCGACGAAGACCGTCGAGTGAACATCTACCGTCGTCGTGGATTCGACAAGACAACGTGTACCACTACCGTCGCCGAAGACCGTGTACGACTACTGTCACGTGAACGACTACTTCCACTACTTCCCCTCGACGACTCGAACCACCCCGAATCCGCACGCTTCGAAGGTATACCGCGAAACAACACCCGAGAACGTTTGCTTGTGTTGTATGATATGCACCCATTGTTGCGTCGTGTTCGAAGTACCCCTCGTTGCCTTGTCGCCGAACTATGGACCCGGCAACGGGATCACCCCATCTCTTTTGCATGTCACGCTCTTCATCATCTTTTGCACCGGACTCTCAACGAGTTACCGGAACCGATATGTTGCGTGGCGTCATTTTCGGATTCGTCGCCGTGGCCCTTTTCTTTCCACCACGATGACAAATGCTTCATATCTCTTATGTCAACCTTTAACTAAAATTGCATAAAACTTGACCATGGCATCCGCATCATGATAACAACCTTTAAATGTTAAATTGTTGTTGCTTAATAATTGCTAAATATGCACATGAGGAGTTTCCGGAAGTGTTGTTGTTATTTTCGGCCTCATTTAAATTGACTAGATAGTGCAGTTTTGCTCATGCTTCACCTCTTGCCATGTTTAATAAAAACATTTAATCTTGTCTTGTAAATAAACGAGAGTCAACTAAACAAATAAAATGTGGTGTTTTGTCAATATGCAACTCGTTGCATATTGAGCTCCACTTAACTTGTAGCTTCGTTTGTGCTTTTTGCCATGCCATGCATATTTAAACCGGACATGCATCATACTTGATTGTGCATCATATGCCATGTCTATGCTTGTGTGTTTACCATGTTGTTTGCTTCTTTCCGGTATGCTTCTCTCGATAGCTTCGGTTTCGTTCCGGAGTTGTGAGGTTTCGTTCAACTACTGCTGGACTTGTTCTTCTTCTTTGCGGAATCCCAGGCAAGATGACCATTCCCAGATATCACTACTATGTTTGCCTATGCTAGATGTTTCGCTCTTTAGATATTGCCTCGATGCCTATGTCTGTTTGTCAGCCTCCTATTGTAGCCATGAAACCTCTAACCTTTTACGCCTTCCCAGCAAACCGTTGTTTGGCTATGTTACCGGCTTGCTCAGCCCCTCTTATAGCGTTGTTAGTTGCAGGTGAAGATGAAGATTGCTCCATGTTGGAACTTGTTGTTGGAATATCACAATATCTCTTAAATATATTGGCACACCTATATATTTGGCAATGGACGGAAGGCTTGGCCTTTTGCTCGGTGTTTTGTTCCACTCATGCCACCTTAGGACCCGATAAACCGGTGTTATGTTCCCGGATTTTGCGTTCCTAATACGGTTGGGGTTTATGGGCCCCCTCGATAACCCGCTTAGCGCTAAAGCTTTTCCAGCAAGGCCCAACTTTGGTTCTACATTTGCCTAACAACTAAAACTTGCATAGGAAGTAATTAACCCTTTTCTTAATCAACAACCCGGGCCAGTGCTCCACATGAGTGTTGGTCCAAACTGGGGAGTCTGCGGGGCCACCTCGAGGAAACTCAAGGCTGGTAAAACCTGTAGAATTGCCCATCCGGACGTGGCCTAAGACGAGATACGCGCGGCTACTATCAGGGTGTCGGCACATCGGGAGGTCTTGCTAGATTAGTTTTACCTTAGTCGGAATATCTTGAGCACGGGATTCCGAGAATACTCGGGTCTTCGCACCTTGGAGTTGCGACTCCGCAGATCGTGAGCTTGTGATGGGCTAAGTTGGGACACCCCTGCAGGGTTTTGATCTTTCGAAAGCCGTGCCCGCGGTTATGTGGCAGATGGGAATTTGTTAATATCCGGTTATAGAAAACATGACACTCTATCCTTAAGAATACACTACCTGTGTGAGTTCCGTGATTGTCTCTTCTTGAAGGGGTTTCGAGAAGAAGAACACGGTGGGGTTATGTCTGACGTGAGTAGTTAGGATCACTTCGTGATCACATGGCGATCGTTGGCACTTGATCTCTTCTCGCTCTAAACTCGTAAGCTAGTTGCTTAGTGCTTGCTGCAAACACTTTATTACCCCCCTCCTCACCTAAAGGCTTTGTTAGTTTTGATACCCGGGAACGGGATTGCTGAGTCCTCCGTGGCTCACAGATTCTACACACACCAGATGCAGGTACATCCGAGAACAGTGCAGGAGGTGGATCAGAACTTCAGTGGGAGTTTGATGAAGAGCGTAGTCGTATGTATGTGACGTTTTCGACGATCAGTAGTGGTTCCTACTAGGGGCGATCGGGACCTTGTGTTGCTTTATTTATGGTATCTTTCATTTGGATCTTCGTCCGTAGTCGGACTGTAATGTTATTTGGATGATGATTGCTTATGTAATGTATTGTGTGACGTGGCGAGTGTAAGCCAACTACTCTTTTGCAATTTCATCCCTCTTTTACATGAGTTGTGCAAAGATACCATTCTTGATATCATTCCAGTATGATATTATGCCTTTAAGTCGTGCCTCGACACGTGGGAGGTATAATCTCATACTGGGCATTACAAGTTGGTAATCAGAGCCTTCTCCGACCTAGGAGCCCCCCTGATTGATCGAATTGTTGACGGTTGAGTCTAGGCACACACTTGAAAATGTTTTGAGTCCTATATATATATCGGAGGGTAGGATTTATTTTTGCTCCTCATCTCTTTTCACTCTGGTGAGGACTCCTGACGATTACTTTATCTCTTCTACTCTCAAAAATTCACTAAATTATTTTTTAGGATCACGCGAGTATTGTTTGAATTGTTCCGATGTCTTTGTGACGAGAACATTGTTCTCGGTGCCTCCTGTCATTTAGGGGTTGTGGCAGTGTCCCGGGGTGTTGAGCTCCAAGGTGTTGTCGTCACAAATCTATCGCAGCAGTTCTAGAACACTTAAGACGGCAGACATCGAAAACTCTTCTATGCGGTTGGTGGCAAGATAACCCCGACATCACCCAGTACTGGGGAGGTAGTTCGGGAGTATTGCCATAGCTTGTATAGCAGATGCGTTTCGAAAGTCTGAGGTAAACGGTTTCCGGAAATAACTGGTTATGTGTTGAAGGATGGATGCAGCTGGATGTAGGATTAGAGTTGAGTGCGCGATGCTTCACCTGTATCCCCAACACCTGATTGCATAACTGGAAACTTTCGGAAATTAATAGGTGGGTTCATCTAGTAGTTCGTAAGCATTCTTCCAACGAATGCATGATATGGAGTTCGGGGTTATACATTGAGTGAAGTGGTTTTATGGGTGTTGTTCCGATCGGGAGTTGCATCTTAAAGGGTCCTTGGATATGCTGATCCGGAGATTGCAAAACCCTTTTGTAACACGTTCCATGAGCTTTCAGCACGAATATGTGGAACGAAACTTCTATCTTGTATTTGTTCTATTTGCTCCTTGTTGTTTTTATTTACCTTTTGTTCTCCCAAGTGGCATCTCGACAAGTTGAAGTACCTACGGAATTCATTCGTTCAATTCTCCATTCGAATGATATTGTGAAGATTATGTTGCAACATATCTATCTGTTGTGTTGATTTGATTCTGGTATTCGAGTTGCTTCGATGTCAAGTGTTGATTCCTTACCTTTCCTAAGCGGTGTTCTCATATTTCTATGGGAGTGCTAATCCTTCTTGATTATCGAGATTGTCATGTTAAATTCTTTTTCAACCGGTGCGTTTCTCTTCAAGTTAATCTGATCTCTTCATCATTTGCTAGATCAACTCTCAATCTTTTCTCAACAGTGTCTGTTTCATTCATCCCAAGTTGTCTTTGTTTTTCCCCACCCTCCCTCCCTTCTTCTTCTCGGAGCCAGAATTCTTAATCCAGTATCCATTTTATTCATGGGATGTTTCTTCATTCATTTCCTTCAATGTTCTTATCCGGTGATTTATCGTGAAGATGCTCAAGAGTTTCAAGTTCATCATTCTTAATTCCAATATTCTTCTCCGGTGGACTAAATCCAAGCTTCTGTATTGATCATATATGTGCCTCTTGTTTCACATGTTTTCCAATGTGGGGATTTCTTATCCAAAGTCTCTCTTGCTTATTCAACTCTCTAATTCTTCTCCGGAGTGCTGAAGATAGCTCGGAAGCTTCGTGTTTCACTTCTTAATCCGTTCAAGCTATTTTGAGGATTGTCATCTTATTCAAGCCAATTAATTCAACAGGTGCAATATCTCTTAAGCCATCTTTTTCAGCGGTGATTTCTTTAGTGGGCCCATAACCCACAGGTCTTTTCCCAGGATCTTACCTGACTCTTCTATTTTTCCAGAGTTATTCTCAAATTCTTTTCAAGTTTGACATAAGAATAAATTGTCATCAGCCATATGCCTTCTCCAAGATCGCTTTCAAATTCTTTTCACCTTTGGTTCAACCTTTTAATTCTTCATTCCGGAGTGCCTCAACAATTCATGGGGGTGTATCTCATCGTCTTCTCAGATTTGAAGACATGAGAAGAGTTTCTCTCAAATCCTACCCGTTCTTCTAAAGATTCATGGTTCTAGCTTCATGCCATCCTCATTATTGTTCCGATTGTGTGGAATTCTTTTGATACCCATCCGAAGCATTTCATGAATTCTTCCCATTGTGATCCTCCGAAGGCCATCATTTCAGAAGATTTCTTCGTTCTCAGTTTTCAACTTCGTCCTCCAACTATTCTTAATTGATGCCTCTTCGTTCGTCTCCATATTCTTATAGTGGTTCGTTCAAGATTTCTCTTCCTTGTTATCGTATTAATTCATTTGTTCTTTCCATAATCCTACCGGTGAGTCGTTCAAGATTTTTTCTCAAGTTTGGCTATATCTCTCTCCAATCCTTTTCAAGAAGAATAAGTAGTATGCCAAATCCATTGGTTGTCATCAATTTTAATTGGTGAAGGATAAGCATGACATAATTCTTATTCGTATTCCTTCAAGGTGATTTAATTCCTTTGTCTGGAGTTCGTTCATGATATCAATTTATTGGTTGTTCATCTTTTCTTTCCGGAGCTCCAAACTCTCTCAATTATCTTGTCACAAAGCTCTATCTGAATCATCGCAGGCCTTGAATCTTATTATTTTCATCTTTCACTTCTCATACTCTTATTACCGGAGTTCTTCATGGTGGTTCATCATGATTTAATTCATCCTCGAAGTGTTCTTCAAGATTCTTGTTCGAGCTCAAGTATTCTTATTCTTGCATTCTGAAGTGCAATTCTTTCTACCTTATCGTTTGAGTGGTGTTATGTCATTCTTGACAATTTCCTTTCGTGTTCATGATTCACAAGTTATCAAGAATGAGATATTTAAACCCATCATTTTCTTTGTTTAGGAGGTCTTTCCAACCCTTCAATTTTATTCGTTGGAGTTATCTTGGGTTGTATTTCGCCTTAAAGCTTTTCCTAAGGATTGTTGCTAGTATGGTGCATATAAATGACCCAACTTCTTCATCTATCCTTCCGTGATATAATTTTTTTCATCTCTTTGGTGCCTTCAATCAAAGCAATCGTTTCAGTGGCCAGTTGTCACCTCATAATTTTGAGATGTTTTCCATAAGCCCACAACAAGATTATTCTTTTGTTGTTGTTTTTTTCCAACAACTCCGTTCAACCCTTCTTCGTAAGGATGTTTTTCAAATTCATTCGTGGGAGAAGTTTTCATTTTATTATCCATTCTTTTCTTTCCAACGATCTAGCATCTGTTCTTCATTCCGGAGGCATTGTGATATTGCTCTCTTTGAACCGTAATCTTGTTTTGTCAAGATCATGTTCTTTCCTTTGCTTATCCATTCAACCGGAGTGTTGTGTTCTCCATTCAAGTTCTGTCATCTTATCTAGTTTTTCCTCTGTTTTCAACCGGAGTGCTGTCTGAATCCTTCTTGCCCCTTGTGCCATTCTTTCAATTGTTTCGGAGGCAATATGTTGTTGATTTCATCAAGATCATCCAATTTTCTCAAGCTCATGTTAATTCCTTCCATTTTCAGACGAAGTGCTGTCCAAATTATGTCATTCTTATTCCTTGGATATACCGTTGCAGTTTCTTATTCTCTCTTGTTTCATGTCTTTCATGCTACGAGGTTCTCATAATGTTCCTTATTCCTCTTTCCTAACGGAGTGTTTTCATCCTCGTTCATCTCCATTGTATTCGTTATTCAACTTGTTCAACCTCTCAAGGTTCTTTGGTTTCACTCGTTTGTCAAGAAGCAACTTTGTTTTACCTCTTCTTTTCCGTTTCTATCCGGTGCCTTCTCCAGGATCTCGGGTCGAGATCCTCTGTTAGTGTGGGAGAGTTGTGACGCCCGAAGACCGACGCTCCAGAAGTTTCCAGATGTTCCGGTTTTCCCGTGTGTTTCATTTGTGCTTGCTTTATTTATTTTGGGTTGCATCATGTCATCATGCCATCAAGTCTTTTATTTTTTTAAAAACTCAACTAAATAAACCGTATGGATCCTTGATCCATTCAAATTGAGGGATACTCACTATGGTGACTTCTCTTTATAACATATGAAAGCCTCTCAATATTATTAGGGAGCTATATTAAAATATTCCATTGTTTTGGAATCACCTAAACACACTTGCAAATATTCCCCACGCCTATTTCACTTCAAGTTTTGACTCTCAAACCTTGCCAACTTTTCCTTTCCCTTTTATCGAGGCTCCTCCTAAAGTCTCAACATTTTTGGACACTTTCGAAGCCATGTCCTAATTCAAATCATTTGAATTAAATTCAAATGTGTTTGAATTTAACTCTTGTGTTCATGCCTCTCCTATTTTTCGTGGACCCTATGCACTTTTGCGAGTTCGGGAAAAATAATCCTCATGCCCACTTCTCTCCCAATCTCTCTATCCTTTTTCCTTTCTTTTCTCTGTTTTTTTAAATGCAGAGAGAGAGACGGGGCAGAGAGTGCGCAGCCCAGCAGCTAGGCTGGCCTGCTTCCATGCGGCCCAATTGCTCCGAGCTGGTCGAGGCCCGCTTAACCTCTTAACTTACACCCAGCCAGGCCCACCCATTCCCAGGCCGGCCCAACTTCTTGATGGGGCCCAGCTGGGGCCTATCTAACCCTAGTCGCTGGGGAGAGCGATGCTCGATCCCCACGTCTCTCGTCTCCCTCCCTCGATCCCTCTCGTCCTCCCGACCGCGCCACCACCACCCTCGTCCCTCCCCCTCTGCTGCCCTATCTCCTCTGCAGCCCGCCGCCCCGGGAACCAGGAGCTGCAGCCGCAGAGGCGCTGCCTCCTCTTCTCGAAAGCCGATGCCCCGCGAGCCCCATGCTCGCCAGGCCAAGCGCCGCAGCGCCATCTGCCTCCGTCCAAGGTCTTCTCCGCCACCTCGCAACCCCCGCCGGCGACCTCGACCTCTGGCCCGTTCTCCGCACTGCCCCGCAACCCTCGTCGTTCGCCGCTGATGCCTCTGCTCCGTGCCCGTGCTCGTCCCGCATCGCCTGCAGCGCGTTGGCCGCGTGGGACGCCTGCGTAGGCTGCCTCCGATGTGTGGCCTTCTAGCTGCTTCGCCACTGCCTTCGTCATGTCGTCGGCCGTTTGTCTTCAACAGCGGGAGCGCCGTCCTTCTTCAACCCCTACAGTTCCGGACCATCCCCCTCGGATCCCCTCCGCCGTCTCGCCAAGACCGGCCTCTGCGCCTTTTCCTTTGCATCGAGCGAGGCGGGTTCGTCCGCGTGGACCTGCTCCGATCCAGTGCCCTGATGGGCCACAACGACCTCACATGGGGGTTTTTTTCACCAAGTGCCAGGATGTCTACGAACAAGAGCGATTTTGGATCGGCCAGTACCCCTCCGAATCCTTCAAACACCGCCCCGTGGATTTCGCCAAGCGCCACTACGACACGCCAAGTACTCCTTCGGAATGCCAAGTTCGACTACCATCGCTGAAGACCGTCGAGTGAACATCTACCGTCGCCGTGGATTCGACAAGACAACATGTACCACTACCATCGCCGAAGACCATGTACGACTACTGTCACGTGAACGACTACTTCCACTACTTCCCCTCGACGACTCGAACCACCCCTAATCCACACGCTTCGAAGGTATACCGCGAGACGACACCCGAGAACGTTTGCTTGTGTTGTATGAGATGCACCCTTTGTTGCGCTGTGTTCGAAGTACCCCTCGTTGCCTTGTCGCTGAACCGTGGGAACCCGACAACGGGATCACCCCATCTCTTTTACATGTCACGATCTTCGTCATATTTTGCACTGGACTCTCAACGAGTTACCGGAACCGATATGTTGCGTGGCATCATTTTCAGATTCGCCGCCGTGGCCCTTTTCTTTCCACCATGGTGACAAATGCTTCATATCTCTTACGTCAACCTTTAACTAAAATTGCATAAAACTTGATCATGGCATCCGCATCATGATAACAACCTTTAAATGTTAAATTGTTGTTGCTTATTAATTGCTAAATATGCACATGAGGAGTTTTCGGAAGTGTTGTTGTTATTTTCGGCCTCATTTAAATTGACTAGATAGTGCAGTTTTGCTCATGCTTCACCTCTTGCCATGTTTAATAAAAAACATTTAATCTTGTCTTGTAAATAAACGAGAGTCAACTAAACAAATAAAATGTGGTGTTTTGTCAATATGCAACTCGTTGCATATTGAGCTCCACTTAACTTGTAGCTTTGTTTGTGCTTTTTGCCATGCCATGCATATTTAAACCGGACATGCATCATACTTGATTGTGCATCATATGCCATGCCTATGCTTGTGTGTTTACCGTGTTGTTTGCTTCTTTCTGGTATGCTTCTCTCGATAGCTTTGGTTTCGTTGTGGAGTTCTGAGGTTTCGTTCAACTACTGCTGGACTTGTTCTTCTTCTTTGCGGAATCCCAGGCAAGATGACCATTCCCAGATATCACTACTATCTTTGCCTATGCTAGATGTTTCGCTCTTTAGATATTGCCTCGATGCCTATGTCTGTTTGTCAGCCTCCTATTGTAGCCATGAAACCTCTAACCTTTGACACCTTCCCAGCAAACTGTTGTTTGACTATGTTACCCGCTTGTTCAGCCCCTCTTATAGCGTTGTTAGTTGCAGGTGAAGATGAAGATTGCTCCATGTTGGAACTTGTTGTTGGAATATCACAATATCTCTTAAATATATTAACACACCTATATACTTGGCAATGGGTGGAAGGCTTGGCCTTTTGCTCGGTGTTTTGTTCCACTCATGCCACCTTAGGACCCGATAAACCGGTGTTATGTTCCCGGATTTTGCGTTCCTAACACGGTTGGGGTTTATGGGCCCCTCTCGATAACCCGCTTAGCGCTAAAGCTTTTCCAGCAAGGCCCAACTTTGGTTCTACATTTGCCTAACAACTAAAACTTGCATAGGGAGTAATTAACCCTTTTCTTAATCAACAACCCGGGCCAGTGCTCCACATGAGTGTTGGTACAAACTGGGGAGTCTGTGGGGCCACCTCGAGGAAACTCAAGGGCTGGTAAAAACCTGTAGAATCGCCCATCCGGACGTGGCCTGAGACGAGATATGCGCGGCTACTATCAGGGTGTCGGCACGCCGGGAGGTCTTGCTGGATTAGTTTTACCTTAGTCGGAATATCTTGAGCACGGGATTCCGAGAATACTCGGGTCTTCCCACCTTGGAGTTGCGAGTCCGCAGATCGTGAGCTTGTGATGGGCTAAGTTGGGACACCCCTGCAGGGTTTTGATCTTTTGAAAGTCGTGCCCACTGTTATGTGGCAGATGGGAATTTGTTAATATCCGGTTGTAGAAAACATGACACTCTATCCTTAAGAATACACTACTTGTGTGAGTTCCGTGATTGTCTCTTCTCGAAGGGGTTTCGAGAAGAAGAACACGGTGGGGTTATGTCTAACATGAGTAGTTAGGATCACTTCGTGATCACCTGGCGATCGTTGGCACTTGATCTCTTCTCACTCTAAACTCGTAAGCTAGTTGCTTAGTGCTTGCTGCAAATACTTTATTACCCCCCTCCTCACCTAAAGGCTTTGTTAGTTTTGATACCCAGGAACGGGATTGCTGGGTCCTCGGTAGCTCACAGATTCTACACACACACCAGATGCAGGTACATCCGAGAACAGTGCAGGAGGTGGATCAGAACTTTAGTGGGAGTTCAATGAAGAGCGTAGCCATATGTATGTGACGTTTTCGACGATCAGTAGTGGTTCCTACTAGGGGCGATCGGGACCTTGTGTTGCTTTATTTATGGTATCTTTCATTTGGTTCTTCGTCCGTAGTCGGACTGTGATGTTATTTGGATGATGAATGCTTATGTAATGTATTGTGTGACGTGGCGAGTGTAAGCCAACTACTCTTTTGCAATTTCATCCCTCTTTTACATGAGTAGTGAAAAGATACCATTCTTGAGATCATTCGAGTATGATATTATGGCTTTAAGTCGTGCCTCGACACGTGGGAGGTATAATCTCATACTGGGCATTACAATTGGTTATTGACTGGAGATGAGTCTCGGTCATGTCTACATGATTCTCGAACCCGTAGGGTCGCACGCTTAACGTTCGGTAGCGCTAGGGTAGTATTGAGATATTAATAGTGGAAATATCCGATGGTTGTTCGGAGTCCCGGATGGGATCCGGGATAACAGGAGGAGCTTCCGAATGGTCCGGAGGTAAAGATTTATATATGGGAAGTCATAATATGGGTTCCAGAAAAACTCTGTTTTTCGGTATTGTACCAAGAATGTTCTAGAAGGTTTCAGGGGTTCCAACATGGGGCCCAACGACCTAGGAAGGGCCCACATGGGCCGAGGGGTGGGGCTATGGCCCACATAGCCTGACCACCCCATTCCCAAGGCACATGTTGTTTAAATCTAGAGATAAGGAATTATCTCTTTATTTAAAGGGTTGGATCTAGAGATAAGATGTCATCTCTAAGTTTAAAGGGATTTCAACCTTGTGGCCGACCCTAGATGGATTTTGGATGCCCTCCCTTGCCCCCTAGCCTATATATATATGGGGGAGGCCACCCCTTGACCATGTCCCGTTCCTGCTCCCAATTCCTCCCACGCACCCCCTCCGATACGCGCTTGGCAAAGCCCTGCCGGAATTCCGTTGCTACCACCACCACCATACCGTCGTATTGGTTCAGATCTCATCTACCTCCTCTCCCTCACTTGCTGGATCAATAAGGCGAGGAAGTCGCCGAGTCGTACGTGTGCTAAAATCAGAGGTGTCACACGTGCGATACTTGGATCGGATTGGATCGCGACGCGAGTGCGACTACGCCAACCAAGATCTCTAAATTGTTAACGCTTTCGGTATACAAGGGTATGTAGACACACTCCCCTATCGTAGCTATACATCTCCTAGATTGGATCCTGGGTGTTTCATAGGATTTTTTTGATTTTCATGCTTTGTTCCCTAACACCATGATATATAGATTGCTATACTTGAGAAGGATTAGTACCCATCTCAACCTCCAAAATAGATGTAGTAGGGAAATATACCGCCTTTGTAATACGTGCACTCGGTGACGATGATTCTTGAAGGAGGCGCCATGCCTGTCTGGCTAACAGTGCCAGATTGAACAATTTCAGGTCTCAAAAGGCCATCCCTCCCATATGTTTGGGGCTCATCATAACCTGTCAGGATACCAAGTGAGCCTTCCTCTTTCCCTCCTTGCTTCCCCACCAAAACCCTCAGAGGAAGTTAATGTCTTCACAGAGACCTGTGGGTAACCAGAAACAAGCCATGTAATATACCGAGATGGCCTGTGCCACTGGCTTGATTAGCACTTATTTCCCTCTTGTAGACAAAATCGTTTCAATCCATCCTTTATTCTTGTACCATATTCAGTCTTTCAAAAATTTGAATGTCTTGTTTGCCTGTTTTTTAAGTGACCAGCATCAGTTGGCATCCCAAGATACCTTTCATTTAGGGACTCATTTGATACTTGAAGTACTTGCTTCACTATTTCACGAGTAGAATTTGGGCAACTTTTACTAGAAAAGAATCAGATTTGTGATTTTTCATTATTCACACGCTGCCCTGATGCTTTACAATAGTGCCTCAACAAGTTTGACACCTCATTGCCCCCCTTGGAACTTGCATTGAAGAACAATGTGTTATCGTCTGCAAATAGAAGATGGTTCATCCGCGGAGCCGTTAAAGCCACCATGATCCCATTCAAGTGAGATGACTGGTTAGATCTCAAGAGGCGGTAAAGGCACCCCGCTGCTATCAAGAAAAAGGTAGGGTGAAATTAGGTCTCCCCACCGAGTCCCTCTGGATGGTTTGAACTCCTCAAGTTTTTTTTTGACATTGAAGAGCACTGGAAATGAAACTGGCCTGACCATCCCCATTACCACCTACACCCAGTGGTTATTGAAACTCAGTTTTAACATAATTGCTTCAAGATACTGTCATTCAACTTGGTCATAGGCCTTCGTCATGCCAATTTAAACGTTGCAAAACTATTTATCATGGACCTATTTCTCTTCATAAAATGCAGACATTCATATGCTAATATGATGTTACATGTGATCAGTCTTCCCGGCACAAAGGCATACTGTTCTTGAGAAATAATATCAGGGAGAATTAGTCTAATGTTGTGTTTGGATGTCTGTATTGGAGGCCTATGTATTGTATTGGTTTCAATTCCAATTCAGACAGAAAATTGTAATTGACATGAATACGAATTTGGTTGTTTGGATGTATATCGAATTGGCTCACGGAATCGTCTTGAGGTTTCAATACAGAATCGTGTTTGGATGTCAAACACTGGAATTGCATAGCAACATTACTATATGCATTAAAACATGAGTTGTATGACTATAATTGGATGGTTATATAGTAAATATTATCATCAATTATTCTAGAAATCATGGATGACATCATATAATATTGACACAAAAATAATCAAAAACAATTTTACACCAACACAGTACAACATATATATAGATGTCTTAAATTCTCAACGGCACATAGTTCCAAATGTAACATCACAATTGTTCAAATAAGTAGAAGTTGAACAGTACATAGTTCCAAATGTAACAAACCAAATAGTTTAGATAGGCAATAATACATAGTTCAAGGAATCATAATACACCAAACAGTACATGTACATGTACATAGTTCAAGGCAATAATAGCAGCCAAGCCTTCCTCATGTGCATGGGAAGCTCCATTAGAGCTTCAAACAAGCGCTCATTAAGAATCAACTTTCCGTAAGAGCGCAACATGTCTACTTCTGCCAACTCTGGTATCAACTCAAGTGCAGCAAGTATTTCAGAAGGAGTAGTAACCTTTGGCAATGGAAGTGGATCAGTTGTCTTCAAAGCATCCTTAAAAAGTAGTCCTCATTTCTCCAATCATGCACATATTGGCATCACCTGTTCGTTGTCTCTTTGGTACCGTTTCTGGAGAGACTTCAATTGTTTCTTCTAGATCTGCAGCAGCCTCAGCAGTAGTCTCAGCACCTGTCTTGGCACCTTCACCATCCGCATGATCTTTTGAATATATGGTAGAGATGGCTTCCCAGTGCTTCACTACTTTGATCTTGTAAGAAGCTAATGCTTTCTCCTTCTTATTAGCCTACACAATACAACCATCAGAAAAGTAAAGTTAATACCATGTTTTGTTACATACAAAAAAGATAATTAAAACGGTGCAATTGTATAGAAGTTACCTCCAAATATTTAGTCCACACATCGTCGCTATCAATGGATAGCTTATTATTGACCCAATCCCAACCAAACCCGCTTTGAGAAAGGATCTTGTTAATGATTTCAAATTGATTATCGAAAGTCCTAAGCCTTCCTAATATGTTGTTCTTCGCGATATCCTTATTGCACTTCTCCTTTACATTCTTGATAGCTGCACTATACACATGTGCTTTCCATCCATTTTGTGAATGGTCAACCATGTTGTGATGATGAACAAGTACCTCAAGCAAGGCAGCGTCCATCTCATCATCCCATGTGACATAAGTCCTCTTTCCAGTACCAGTTCCTTCAGCCATGCTGCTACAAAGAATAACAATTTCGCAGAAAGGAAAAAAGTATTTTGGGTCAAATAAATGATGAATGAGAGTGCAAATTTCGAGAAAATCCATCACATATATATTAATATGAAGATGATGCATGTACAAAAGACCACACAAGGCACCATCATGGTCAGCCAAGCTATCACACAAAAGACAATCAGCAAGCTACCATCATCACCTAGGCACTACCAATATGAGACAACCACCACCTAGGCACTACACAAAATGAGACAACCACCACCTAGGCACATCCACTAACTAAACCACCATCAACTAATTATGCCATCTCTAATTCAGCATGCGTGAGAAGGTATTCAGCATACATGTCTTGCGATAATTGTTGCCTAAAGTTGGTCCATTCATTAGTGACTTGAACAGATGTAATCAAGTCAGTGTCGTCCATGGGCTCATGTTCCAAATTTGCTAGGTCAGCATCAACTTCTTGCAGCAATAAATCATCCATCATATGCTGCCTATCCCTTGCAAAGTTGTGTAACACACAACAAGCATTAATAATTAAAATATGCAATGATTTATATTTAAATTAGCATGTCATACAGTCCATATGTTATTCAACACCATATGGGCACTTGTTACCTGGTCCTTTATGTCAAAGAAAGATTGAATTCGTAGAATGTCCCATTTTTTCTTCCATAGGCCAAAAGTTCTCTCCACAACATTTCTAGCCAGAGAATGGCGCAAGTTATACAACTCTTTGTTAGTTTGGGGTTGTTGTTGACTTGAGACCCACTCTTTCAAGTGGTACCTAGTCGATCTGAATGGAGCCAGAAAGCCTGGTCCATTGGTGTAGCCAGAATCCACTAAGTAGTATTTTCCTATGGTGTACAAATCAGATTTAGCTAACATTAAACACACAAAAAGAAACAAAATGCCAAGAGAAACAATCATACCATGAGGTATAACAAATGCATATTGACATTGTTTCTCATTGCATCATGCAACACTCTGGAGTCAGATGCAGATCCCTCCCAGCCAGGTAGAACATAAAGAAATTTCATGTTCCAGTCAACAACACCTAGCATGTTAGTGGTGATATCTTGCTTTCTATTCCTATACCTCCCTTCGTCAACCGCAACGACAGAAACATCAACATGACACCCATCTAGTGCTCCCAAGGCATTTCCAAACCACTTCCATTTGTAATCATCCGGAGGTTCAATAGAAGGATCAGGAAGCTTGATAAACTCCCCAGTTAGGGAAAGAATGGCTGTCAACACATTCGAGAAGTGCCTACTGATAGTCTCTAAAGAACGCTTGTAAGTGCCACGCGACACTCTCATTTTAATACCATGTCCAACCACCAACAAGAACATAGCAACCTTTTCTTCTATAGTGACATATACGCTATCTTTCAGACCACACTTCATACGCAACATCATGCAAAGATCATGAAAATTCCTTTTGGTTAAGCGCAACTCATCATAGCAAGTTACTTCTGACCCATTGTACATTTCTTTCAGCAAGTACTTCCTATGAACATATCGAAGCTCTTCGTCACTAAAGCATCGCAAACTCTCTGGTACTCTCTGCGTACTAAGATAAGCTAGGCCAAGACAAACTGACTCAACATACATCGCTGTCAAGATGATCCTTTTCCTTTTTCTTCTTTTGTTCTCTTCGATAATAGAAGCAATCAAATTCATTTGTGACATGCAGCTACAATGCATATATATTAGGTTAACTTTCGGCTAATTTCAATATAACCATGCATCATTCAAGATGATCATATGCATCAGACCACCACAAGCATTGAAGGTTCACAAAATTGTATGACCATGATGCATCAAATCATACATAAGCATGCATCAATTCATCATAAGACAAGCATATGCATCAGACCACCACAAGCATAGTTCACAAAATTGCATATTCATACCTCAGGTCGGCCTAGATGGCTTCCAACTTTTAATCCAACCTGCAACAAGAGGATACATCAGTGCTCAGCAAATCATTGACAAAAGGGCTGTGAAGAAAAGGAAACAGAGTAGGCTGCTTGGTGATAGGGAAGAATCATGGATGAAGAAGGGGCTGGCTGGACACACAAAAAAAGGGGCGGCCCAGGAGGTGGTCCGAGGGAGAGGAGATGTGCACCGGCAGTGGTCCACCGCACGGCTGGAGAGGAAAGGAAGGGCCGGCGCCGGAGTGGACTGCCGCCGTTGGCTTCAGATCCGATCTGGCCACGACGAGCAGGGACAGAGAGATCGAGAAGGGGTAGCGCCGGAGGAGGGGAAGGGACGGCGGCAGAGGAAGAAGGGAAGGGGAGGCGGCGACCATACCTACGCCGGCCGGCGTGGTGGATCTGCGAGGGCGCCGCCGTCACTCTGCGAGGCGCCGGTTTCCTCTGTCTCGAACCCTCTGTCTCGTGGTAGGGGAGGAAAGAACTGACGAAGCGTTTTTTTGCGGGAGGGAAGCAATTCAGGCGAAATCGGAGGTCCAGGCCTCTGTATTGACGCGATGGGTGGGCGCGCCAAGGGCCACCTGAGCCTCCTCGGCGCTTTCCCCATTCGCCCGCCAGCCGCTCTGCCCGCTCCACATCCGCTAGCTGCCCGCTCCGCTTCCCACTAGCCGCCCGCTAGCCGCTCCACCACCCGCTAGCCGCCCTACCCGCGCCTGCTAGCCGTCATCCACTACCACCCGTTCGAGTTGGCACCCGCGTCGCTAGCCACCCGCTCTGCCGCGAGACGCTTGACCCGTGCCCACTAGCCACCGTCCACCACCACCCGCCCGAGTCGGCACCCACACCTCTCGCAGCCGTGCCACTCCCGAGCCGTCCTACTCGCGCCATGTCGTCTGTCACCTCCTCCGCACACATCCTGCCGGTTTCATGGGCACCTGCACCGACGCTACTTGTGCCGCATCCGCCGGCGCATCAGGCGTACTATGTGGCTTTACATCCCTACGGAGGGTACCCACTGCCGCAGCTGAGCGGCGGCTACAGCCCCCTCATGGCGCCACTGCCGCCCTCCTCGGTCCTGCTACCGGCGCTCTGGAATCCGGCGCCCCTCGCCGCGCTGCACATCGCGCCTACACCGAGCAACTACACTGGCGGTGGTGATTGGTACATGGACACTGGTGCTAGGCTCACATGTTTGCTCATCCTGGTAACCTTGCCTCCTTCACTCCTGTCTCTACCGACCGCCGCATCATGGTCGGCGACGGTTCCACACTTCCTATCACACACATTGGGCACACTTCTTTTCCTTCTAGTTCTACTCCATTATATCTGTCTAACATACTTGTGTCACCTCATCTTATTAAGAATCTCATTTCTGTTCATTGTTTCACTCGTGAAAATCCTGTTACTGTTGAATTTGATTAGCTTGGATTTTGTTTTAAGGACGCTCGAATCAGGATGGTACTTCACCGCTGTGACAACCCCGACGAGCTCTATCTGGTGCACTCGCCTTCATCCTCCACCACCGCACCGGTTGCTCTCTCCGCCAGAGTGGATCTCTGGCACGCTCGCTTGGGTCATCCCAACTCCGTCACACTTCGTCATATTATCAAGAGTTTCAGTTTTAGTTGCAATAAGATCGAGGATCACACTTGTCATGCCTGTCGAGTCGGCAAACATGTTCGCCTGTTGTTTAACAATTCCACCACCATTGATTCTTTTCCTTTTCACTTGATTCATAGCGATGTGTGGACCTCTCCGGTTCCCGGTAACTCGGGCTATTTATATTATCTGGTCATTCTTGATGATTATTCTCATTATGTGTGCACTTTTCCTTTGCGCAGAAAGTCGGATGCACTCTCTACCTTGACGGCTTTTTACTCCTATATCTGCACGCAGTTTGGGCGTCCCATCCTTGCGCTTCGGACGGACAATGAAAAAGAGTTCGACAACTTCGCTTTACGCACCTTTTTGTCGCATCACGGCATAATTTTCCGCCTCACATGCACGTACACTTCACAGCAGAACGGCCGAGCCGAACGCGTCCTTCGCACTCTGAATGACTGTGTTCGCACGCTCCTGTTTCATGCCAATGTGTCGCCTTGTTTCTGGCCGGACGCACTCGCCACTGCATCACTTCTTCTTAACGTTAGACCCTACCATTGAAATTGCAAGTTATCGACTAGAGGGGGGTGAATAGGCGATTTTTTCGAAAGTCTTCAAAACATGATATCTTTTGAAGATAGACAGATGAAAAGAACATATATAATAAGCAACGGAAGATAAACGACTCTAGACACACAATAGTCAAGTAAGCATCATAGAAATAATACGAAGACTATTGATAGCTAGATAATATGGATCAAGATGGAAGATATAAATGAAGCTAAACAGGGGACAGTCTTCACACATGAAGTCAAACAAATCACACAAACTAGCAATGACTTCACGAAGACAGACTGGAATGTAAATGAGTTGGAAGATAGAACCAGTAGCTTGGAGACGCGGGGAATTTGGTAGACCAGTTCCAGTTGCTGTGACAACTATACGTCTGGTTAGGGAGGCTGAGATTAAACTCTGAAGACCGTGTCTTCACCTTATTCCCCTTGAGCTAAGGACACCCAGTCATCGCCCAATCGCTCTGGTAAGTCTTCAAGGTAGACTTCCGAACCTTCACAGACTGCGTTCACCGGCGATCCACAATGACTCTTGGATGCTCAGAACGCGACGCCTAACTGGCTAGAGGATACACAGTCCTCAAGTGTAACAAGTCTTCAGGTCACACAGACAGAAAGACTTCTGTGATGCCTAACACTCTTTGGCTCTGGGTGTTTTGGGCTTTGTCCTCGCAAGGATATTTTCTCTCAAAGGCTTCGGAGGTGGGTTGCTCTCAAACGACAAAAGCCGTGCACTAACTCTGAGCAGCCACCAATTTATGGTGTAGGGGGTGGGCTATCTATAGCCAGAAGGCAACCCGACATGATATGTCCGAAATGACCCTTGGTCACTAAGGAACTGACACGTGTCCAACAGTCGGATTTTGAACACACACGGCAACTTTGCTTGAGCTCCAAGTAAAGCTGACTTATCCAACTCTGGATAAGATTTGCTCTCATTTGTCTTCGCTCGAAGACATAGGTGTTTGGTTGAGCATCACTTCAGTCATCTGACTATGTTCACTTGGACCCACTTAACAGTATGGTGGTTCCTATGACTCAAGAAAGAATAAAAAGTACTACGAAAGAAACTATGTCTTCGCATTCTATAGTCTTCAATAAATGTCTTCATAGGTCATTATCTTCACGTGAATGTCTTCACGAGCCACCATTGTCTTCAATGTCTTCACACATCTTTAGGGGTCAACTCTAGAAGGTAAACCGAATCAGTAAGGGACTATTACATGTGTTATCCTGCAACTCTCACAAACACGTTAGTCCCTCAACCACGTTTGTCGTCAATACCCCAAAACCAACTAGGGGAAATAGATGCACTTATAGCCGCCTGCGATGGAACTACGCACCTCACCATCTTCTCTTTGGTACGCCCGCGTCTTATGACGACTTGCGTATTTTTGGGTGCCTTTGCTATCTCAGCACTGCCGACACTGCTTCTCACAAGCTTGCACCTCGATTTGTCGCTTGCATCTTCATCGGCTAACCCTCCAACTCCAAGGGATATCGGTGCTACGATCCCGTCTCCCACCGTGTGTTCACTTCCTGGCACGTTTACTTTGATGGGCATGTGTTTCCGTTTTACCAGGTACCCCCGGCTGTTCCTCCCGCCACTGGTGACGCGGGCTCCTCGACGCCTCTCCCAGGGCGCTCGCGCGCCTCTCTTGGCCCGCCCCTGGCTTTGATGCATGCCCGTCGCATGCGGCGCCTCCTATAGCCGTGGTGCTAGCCTTGGTGCCCCCGATGTTGGCGCCTCCGGTGCCCGCGGTCCCCCCGACGCCTCCGACATTGGCGCCCGTGGCCCCCTCGGCGCCTGTGGCCGGTCCGGTCACCCGCGCCCGTACGGGCGTTTTTCGCCCGAGCTCGCGCTACACCTCGGATGACTACGTCCATGCGGCGTCCACCTCTGAGCCATCGTCGTCGCCGTTGTCGTCCTTCGTTTGAGCCGCTCTTCGTGACCCGCTCTGGATGGCTACGATGAAAGAGGAGTTTGACGCCCTGTTGCGCAACCAGACGTGGCAGCTTGTTCCCCGTCCCCGGCACGCCAACGTGAACCGGGAAGTGGGTCTTTAAACACAAGCTCCGTCGTGATGGTACCCATGATCGGTACAAAGCGTGTTGGGTCGTTCGTGGCTTTCGACTGCGTGCTGGCATCGACTTCACCGACACCTTCGCTTCGGTCGTCAAGCCCGGCACGATACACACGGTTCTCCACCTTGCGGTCTCCCGCGCTTGGGCGGTGCACCAGATCGACGTCTCCAACGCCTTCCTCCATGGTCACCTCGAGGAGCAGGTCTTCTGCTAGCAGCCCATCGGGTTTGTTGACCCGGCGCTTCCCGACCACGTGTGCCTGCTTTCGCGGTCCTTGTACGGACTCAAACAGGCTCCACGCGCTTGGTACCAGCGCATCACGGCGTTTCTCCACCAGCTTGGGTTCCGCTCTACCCGCTCGAACGCCTCGCTCTTCGTCTATCATCACGGCTCTAACACGGCCTACTTGCTGCTCTATGTCGACGACATCATCCTGACGACATGTACGGCTGGTCTCCTTAGTCAGCTCACGGCTCGTCTTCGCGCTGAGTTCGCCATCAAGGACTTGGGTCATTTGCACTACTTCCTCGGTGTCGAGGTGGTGCGCCGTCCGGATGGCTTCTTCCTTCATCAGCGTAAGTACGCTCATGAGCTCCTCGAGCACGCCGGCATGCTTAACTGCAAGCCCGCCGCTACGCCTGTTGATACGAAGGCCAAGCTTTCTGCCACAGATGGTTCTCTTGCTTCGAATGTTGCTTTCTATCGGTCTATCATTGGTGCTCTCCAGTACCTCACTCTGACTCGACCGGTGATCCAGTATGCCGTGCAGTAGGTGTGTCTTCATATGCATGCTCCTCGCGACGTTCATTGGGCTGTCGTCAAGCAAATTCTCCGCTATATCTGTGGCACTATGGATCTTGGCGTCACGCCTCCGCCGACACCGCCCTCACTGCCTACTTCGATGTAGACTGGGCGGGTTCCCTGACACTCGTCGCTCCACTCCGGGCTATTGTGTCTACCTTGGACCCTCACTCATCTCATGGTCGTCCAAGCGACAGCCTACAGTCTCTCGATCCAGTGCTGAGGCTGAATATTGTGCCGTGGCCAACGCCGTCGCCGAGTGTTTGTGGCTTCGTCAGCTGCTTCAGGAGCTCTCTTGCCCTGTTGACCGTGCCACGGTGGTCTACTGCGACAACGTCTCGGCGGTCTACCTCTCCGCTAACCCAGTGCATCATCGACGGACCAAGCATATTGAGTTGGATATTCATTTTATTCGGGAACAGGTGGCCCTTGGTCATATTCGTGTTTTACACGTCCCTACTTCCCAACAATTTGCAGATATCATGACCAAGAGCTTGCCTACGGCGTCATTTGAGGAGTTCCGGTCAAGTCTTTGTGTTAGCCGCGGTGCCGCTTCGACTGCAGGGGATGTTGAGTATATGTGTTATGTGCATAATGTGTATTTGGCCCGCCTCCTAGTTCCTTGTATAGTTGAGGTCCGTGATCCACCCTTGTACATCATATATACGTGACTTTGCACGAGAGTAATATAGTGTGCAATTCACATATTCTACAAGAAGGAACCAAAATAGAAGATGATTGAGCTCCCAAATCTGAATGCAGAACTGTAGATATCTATGCTGGATTAACCATCAGACCTGAACGAAGCGTGAGGCGTTCCACGACGTCTCCCCGTGCCGGACCACCACCACCTCCGCGAACCGCTGGCCGTCACCGCCGTGCTGCAGCGTGGTTGGTGGCATGGCTCAGCTGGCCGTGGTGGCGCCGGGTGGCCGGCCGTCAACAGCCGTGAGGGAGTGCCACCTGACAACGCCTCCCGCTCCGGCTGGCCGGACTAGATGCCGTATTGCTGAAGTCAGGCACCCCCCACCAAGCCGAGGAGAGTGCGCTCTCCGTTGCTAGCACGTGGACTGTGGTACCAAATCAACGTCGAGATCTCCTTGTCCTACTGTGGCCATATTTGTCAACATACGCACACATTAACTCAGGACGCAACATTTGGTCAATGCTTTGCATTTACACCTGCTTCAAGTTCAAGTTGCAAGCACCTTTTTTGTTTTGCTGAATATGTTGTTGGTGTCTTCCTTTCACAAATCACGTGGTTAGCATATGAAAATGGACCATCTTTAACAACCATCTGCCTCCACTAGAAAACTAGTGAGAATCAAACGATCTATCAGCAAGTAGCCTCCATTAATTTTCTTTCTTGATGACACAAGTAGCCTCCACCAACTTAAGGGAACCGAATCCTCTAAGAGCATCTCCAGCCGCGCTCCCAGAAAAGCCGCCCCAGACGATTTTTTTCGCGTCGGCGCCGAATAAACAGCCTAGTCGCGCTCCATGATCATCATTTTCGTCGGCCTGGGCCAAAATCAGCGCCGACGGACCCAGACCGAACCCGGCGCGCTGGGGGGTGCCCGGCGAATCTTTTTGGCACGAAATAGCCGCGGGCCCTCCTTGCCAGCGACTCGTCTATCTTCTCGCCGCTTCGTCGTCATCATCGCCTCGTTTCTCGCGGCGAATCAATGCCAAAGCTGCCGCGCCGGTCAGCCTCATCCATTGATGCCTCACGGGCGGCGCAGTGAAGACCGGACGACGCGCGTCCCTCGCCCGCCACGCGTACACACGACGGCCATGCGTACGCGCGGCGCCCCCGCCTATATAAGCCGACTCCCAGCGCGCTGGTGACGCACAACCTCTCCACCGCCGACGCATCGTTTCTCCTCATTCCTCCCTCTCTTCTCGCCGTCTCCAGTTCAACCATGGCCGAGCGCTTCCCAGGCGATGGCGCGGCGGCGAACGGCTTCGGCCACCGTCACCTTCACGAGGACGAAGCTCGGCTCCTCTACGAGGCCGAGTACCCGGTCCCGCCGGACATGCGGGTGCCCGGGTCGTGGAGGATCAGCGCCGGCGGGGTCCCGGTGCCACCACCGCCCACGAGGGCGGCGCGGCGTGCGGAGATTGCATGTATTCGCGCCTCTCTGCCGCGGGCGGCGAGGGAAGGTCCACGATACGTCCCCGACAGCCCGCTGTGGGAGCCCTACTTCCGCCGCCGCCACGCCGAGCAGCTCGAGGCCACCAACGGCGTCGAGCCCTCCGGAAGGCTCAACTCCGAAGGTCGCCGCCGATGGTGGGGCGTTGCCGGCCGCACGCTGGAGGCCGTCCTCGAGTACATCGAGGGCGGCAACACGCCGAGGCTGGAGTACCCCGCTCCCCGGTCCTTCTCTCGCCGGCGTGGGAGCTCGTGGACACCGAGGCGCATGGACCCGCTGGCGTCCTCCTCCTCGTCCAGTCGCTCATCCGGCTCTCCCTGCCTCCGCCCCATCAAGCCGGAGCCCGAGGACACGCCTATCAGCGCGCGCACCCGCAGCTCCGGCGTCCACATCGACGACTCCGCCCCCGCCTCTAGCCGTCTCGTCCTCGTCAGGCCGAAGCCGGAGCCCGGCCTCCCCGCGGAGTATGAGGAGATAGCCCGGTGCGGCTTCTCCGGCGAGGGCACCCTACAGTGGGAGCGGGACGACTACCTCCGCGACGAGATGGTCCGGCAGCGACGGGCTCTCGAGGAGATAGCCGCCCACAAGCGTGGGCGCGAGGACGGGAACGGAGTGGCTATTCTCGACAGTGACGAGGACGAGGACGCCCCCGGACCGTCCAACCCGCCTCGCCAACCTGGGGAGGGTTGTAGCAGGGACGGTGGCCACGGAGGAGGAGGCGGCGACGACGACAAGAACGACGGCGACGGCGGTGACTACACGCGGTTCTACAGCCTCCTCGACATGTAGAGCTGCAAGGGCGACGGGCGGCGAGGAGCGGCGTGCGATACGGCGGGCCTAGTAGCTTTTTTTCTTTTTTGTAAAATATTTTAAATATGTATGAACTCGCCGAAATTTGGTTGGATTTGCGCCGTGTTTGTGCCGGAATTTAATTTTCAAAAAAAACATGGACGCGGCGACTGGGGACCAACTCGCCCCGAGACCCTTATTTTGCGCCGGGGAGCCCCCAGGCAGCGATTTTAGGCGCCCCGGGGGGGGGGGGGCAACGGCTAGAGATCTCTAACATTGAGAAGGAAAGTTAGAGAAACTACACTACCCTAACTTTCCTTCTTTCTATTCGTATGATTAAGGTTTAAATGACTCAAATTAATTTACAAATTGATGATCTACTGTGTACATTTATAGTAATTACATACAAATAAGATAATAGTGAAATTAAATTAATTTTAAATTATTTGTATCTACAGTAAATACCAACAGTAAACAACATGCTAACTACCTACTAACAGTCTCTAACTTCCCTTCTACGTTTTATACTAGTCTGGCACTGTAGCACCGTGACTTTCCTTCTCTGTGTTAGAGGATCCGTTTCCCAAATTAAGTAGTTTGGTTCAATCCCCAACACTTAGGTTACACCAACTTCTTATTTTCAAGAAAAACTTCCAATCGACTTAACAAACATCACAGCAATACAAAAACACCAAAATTAATATATAAAAAATACATCAATGTCTGCAAACCACTTAACGATGATTACAAGCATTGAAGCGAAGAAAAAAGTCGACCGAGCGTCTCGCGTCGCCCTCCCCGAGCGAGGCGACAGGGGCTGCTCCCCTCTCCTCCCCCTCCCCGCGAGTCGCCACCCCCACTCCCCCTCGCCGCTGCCGCCAGCGGCTGTTGCCCGCGCGGCGCCCCGCAGTCCGGCGGTTGCGGCCCCCCTGCTTCCCCCGTCGCTGGACCCCGGCTCGAGCGTGCGGTCCTAGCGGCGGAGCCCTTCGGCTGGCGGCGTTCCGGCGCGGATCTAGACGGCGGCGGTGCGGTGGCGTTTCCCCTTGGCGGCGGTGACGGCCCATGGCGGTGGCGGCCAACTGGCCCAGATCTAGGCCCTACGGGCCCGATCTGGGTCGGGGCGGGCCTGCTGGGGGGCTGCGGTGGGTTGTTCTCTGGTGGTTCTGGCGAGGTCCTCGCGACAGGGACGGCGGCTACTGTGCCGCGACTGCTGCAGCATGGCGGCGGAGCTTCACGGGCCCGTTCAGGGCCCGGCCAGACATTTGGTCTGGTGTGCCTCTGCTGCTACGCATGGTCTGCTACCGCCTAAGCCGGTGGAGGTTGTTCCCTCCCTCGTGGCTAGGGTGCTGCCGGTCCTTGTCTATGGGTGTCTCGTTTGGGATTCGGTCGGCCTCGCTTCATTGGCCGTGGTGAGATGACGGTGGTGTCCTTGTGACTGTGTTGGCGCATGTTGGTGGGCGGCAAGTGTGGTGGAGCCCAAGGCTGTTCCTGGGTGGTGGGCGCAAGGGGTCGGGAGAAATCCATCTCGGGTCTTGCCGGCACCAATGAGGTGACGCCTGCGGGCGCCGCCATCCTTCTTGAAGGGCGTCGGGTGACCCTCCCCCCCCCCCGCTACCCTCCGTGTACCGGGAGAAATCCTAGGATTTGACCGGGCAGCAGCGTCGTCATCATCGCATCCCTTCGTGAAGGTGGTGCTTGGTACACGGCAACTCGGTGGCTTTGGAGCGTGGTGGCTATCTTCGGTTGGCCGAACGGTCGCGGGGTGTCATAGCTTTCGTTGATCCAGCGTTGTTGGCATTTTTTCTCTTATTTTCTCTTGTATTTTATTTTGGGCGTGCTTGTGCTGTTAGCCCCAGCATTGATCGGAATGTCGTATCGGGTGGTTGATATATCTATATAGCGGGGTGCTACCTCTTGAGCTTGCGTTGTATTCACTCAAAGAGGAAAGGGAGATGCAACACAGTAGCGTAAGTATTTCCCTCAGTTTTTGAAAACCAAGGTATCAATCCAGTAGGAGACCACACGTCAGTCCCTCGCACCTGCACAAACAAATAAGAACTTCGCAGCCAACACGATAAGGGGTTTTCAATCCCTTTACGGTCACTTACGATAGTGAGATCTGATAGAGATAATAAGATAGTATTTTTGGTATTTTTGATATAGAAATGGAAAGTAAAGAAAGGAAATAAACAACGGCGACAGAAATTGGCTAGTTGACGCGAAAGTAATATGATAAAGATAGACCCGGGGCCATAGTTTTTTCTAGTGGCTTCTCTCATGATAGCGGTATTCTACGGCGGGTAAACAAATTACTGTCGAGCAATTGATAGAAAAGCGAATAATTATGAGACTATCTAGGCATGATCATTGTATATAGGCATCACGTCCGAGACAAGTAGACCGAAACGATTCTGCATCTACTACTATTACTCCACACATCGACCGCTATCCAGCATGCATCTAGTGTATTGAGTTCATACGAACAGAGTAACGCCTTAAGAAAGATGACATGATGTAGATGGATAAACTCAAGCAATATGATGAAAATCCCATCTTTTTATCCTCGATGGCAATAATACAATACGTGCCTTGCTGCCCCTACTGTCACTGGGAAAGGACACCGCAAGATTGAACCCAAAGCCAAGCACTTCTCCCATTGCAAGAACTATAGATCTAGTAGGCCAAACCAAAACAATAATTTGAAGAGACTTGCAAGGATATTATGAGCACACATAAAAATTTAAGAGAAGAACCAAATATCTTTCATAGATAACCTTGATCATAAACTCACAATTCATCGGATCTCGACATACACACCGCAAAAAGAGATTACATCGAATAGATCTCCTCGAAGACCGAGGAGAACTTTGTATTGAGATCCAGAGAGAGAGAAGAAACCATCTAGATACTAGCTATGGACCCGAAGGCCTGAGGTAAACTACGCACAACTCATGGTGAGGGCGATGATGATGATGAAGAAGGCCTCCGTGATGGATCCCCCTCCCGGAACAGGCTCCAAGATGGGATCTCCATGGGAACAGAAGCTACGGCGGTGGAATTAGGGTTTTCTCTCTGCGCATGGAGTTTCTGGGGTACGTAGGTATATATAGGAAGAAGGGGGGCACCGGGGGCCACACGGGCTGCCCTCTAGGCAGGGGGCGCGCCCCCCAACCTCGAGGGTGGCCCCTCTGTCCCCTGGCTTGGCCCCAAAGTCTTTCGTGTGTGATTTCCTCCAGAAATATCTCTCGCGAAGGTTTCATTCCGTTTGGACTCCGTTTTATATTCCTTTTCTGCAAAACCCTGAAATAGGCAAAAAAACAGCAATCTGGACTGGGCCCTTGCGTTAGTAGGTTAGTCCCAAAAATGATATAAAAATGAATGATAAAGCCCATTAAATATCCAAGACTTCATAAATAATAGCATGGAACAATCAAAAATTATAGATACGTTGGAGACGTATCAAGCATCCCCAAGCTTAGTTCCTGCTCATCCTCGAGTAGGTAAATGATAAAGAAAGAATTTTTTATGTGGAATGCTAACCAATATAGTTTTTCAATGTAATTCTCTTAATTGTGGCATGAATGTTCAGATCTGAAAGATTCTAGACAAAAGTCTATATTGACATAAGAAATAACAATACTTCAAGCAATACTAACAAAGCAATCATGTCTTCTCAAAATACTATGGCTAAAGAAAGTTATCCCTACAAAATCATATAGTGTTGGCTATGCTCCCTTGTTATCACACAAAATATTCATATCATGCACAACCCCGATTTCAGCCAAGCATTTGTTTTCATACTCTATCTTTTCAATCCTTTCAACTTTCACGCAATACATGAGCATGAGCCATGGATATAGCATTATGGGTGGAATAGAGGTGGTTGTGGAGAAGACAAAAAAGAGGGAGATAGTCTCACATCGACTAGGCGTATCAACGGCCTATGGAGATGCCCATCAATAGATATCAATGTGAGTGAGTAGGGATTGCCATGCAACGGATGCACTAGAGCTAAATATGAATGAAAGCTCAACAAAAGAAACTAGTGGGTGTGCATCCAACTTGCTTGCTCACGAAGACCTAGGGCATTTGAGGAAGCCCATCGTTGGAATATACAAGCCAAGTTCTATAATGAAAATTCCCACTAGTATATTAAAGTGACTAAACATGAGACTCTCTACAATGAAGAACATGGTGCTACTTTGAAGCACAAGTGTGAAAAAAGATAGTAGCAATTGTCCCTTTTTCTTTCCCCTTTTTTTTCTTTTTTTCTTTATTTTTTGGGCCTTTCTTTTTTTATTTGGCCTTTCTTTTTTTGCGGAGGGGCTTTATAGATTCAGCCTTTCCTCCCACGGGACAATGCTCTAAAAATGATGATCATCACACTTTCATTACAACACAATATTACAACTTGATACTACAACAACAAAGTATGACTCTATATGAATGCCTCCGGCCGTGTACCGGTATGTGCAATGAAACAAGAGTGACATGTATGAAAAGATTATGCATGGTGGCCTTGCCACAAATACGATGTCAACTACATGATCATGCATGGCAATATGACAATATGATGCGTGTCATATAAACGGAACGGTGGAAAGTTGCATGGAAATATATCACGGAATGGCTATGGAAATGTCATGATAGGTAGGTATGGTGGCTGTTTTCAGGAACAATATGGTGGTTGTTTTGAGGAAGGATATATAGTCGGTTTATGGCACCGGCGAAAGTTGTGCGGTACAAGAGAGGCTAGCAATGGTGGAAGGGTGAGAGTGCGTATGATCCATGGACTCAACATTAGTCATAATACATCATATACTTATTGCAAAAAATTACGAGTCATCAAAACAAAGTAATCAACGCATGCCCCTAAGGGGGGTTGGTAGGAGTTAACCATCGCGCGCCCCCGACCTCCACACAAAGGTTGACACTCTACAAATACCTCATGCTTTAATTTAGTCACACAACGGTTCACCATACGTAGCATGCTACGGGAATCACTAACCTTAACACAAGTATTTCTCAATTTCATAATAACTCCACTAGCATGACTTTAATATCACTATCCTCATGTCTCAAAACAATCATAAAGCATCCAACATCTCTTTCTATTCAATTCACTTGGTGTGAAATTTTTTACTACATTGATATTGGATGTTTATCATGTGAAGACTAGTTTCTTTAGCCTAAACACTTTACCGTGTTGTTTTAATAGACTCTCAAATAGATCTAAGTGAAGCATGAGATTTCAACAATTTCTACAAAATATTACCACCACCATGCTCTAAAAGATATAAGTGAAACACTAGAGCAAAAACTATTCAACTCAAAAGATATAAGTGAAGCACATAGAGTGTTCTAAAAATTTCTATGCCATATTTAACTCTCTCAAATA
>LR738713.1:351626133-351658523 GCA_902687465.1 Secale cereale
AAAATCATTGTTGTTGGTATTGGAAAAGTCACACAATTTGGTATTGTTCTGAGCCATAGTGACAAGCAAGCAATCCAACACACACAAGCGAACAAGAAGCAAGCGAACGAAAAACACACGGCGGAAGAAGGGCGAATAAAACTGCAAAGGTGAAGTGGGGAGAGGAAAACGAGAGGCAAATAAATGTAATGTGAAGGATAAGGGTTTGTGATAGGTACTTGGTATATGACTTTTGCGTAAGCCTCCCCGGCAACGGCACCAGAAATTCTTCTTGCTACCTCTTAAGCTTGCGTTGTATTCCCTCGAAGAGGAAAGGGAGATGCAGCACAGTAGCGTAAGTATTTCCCTCAGTTTTTGAGAACCAAGGTATCAATCCAGTAGGAGACCACGCGCCAGTCCCTCGCACCTACACAAACAAATAAGAACATCGCAGCCAACGCGATAAGGGGTTGTCAATCCCTTTACGGTCACTTACGATAGTGAGATCTGATAGAGATGATAAGATAGTATTTTTGGTATTTTTGATATAGAAACAGAAAGTAAAGAAAGCAAATAAACAACGGTGACAGAAATTGGCTAGTTGACGCGAAAGTAATATGATAAAGATAGACCCGGGGGCCATAGTTTTCTCTAGTGGCTTCTCTCATGATAGCGGTATTCTGCGGCGGGTAAACAAATTACTGTCGAGCAATTGATAGAAAAGCGAATAATTATGAGACTATCTAGGCATGATCATTGTATATAGGCATCACGTTCGAGACAAGTAGACCGAAACGATTCTGCATCTACTACTATTACTCCACACATCGACCGCTATCCAGCATGCATCTAGTGTATTGAGTTCATACGAACAGAGTAATGCCTTAAGAAAGATGACATGATGTAGAGAGATAAACTCAAGCAATATGATGAAAACCCCATATTTTTATCCTCGATGGCAACAATACAATACGTGCCTTGCTCCCTGATGTCTACACACGCTTCGACTCTTGTAGACTATGTTGGGCCTCCAAGCGCAGAGGTTTGTAGGACAGCAGCAATTTCCCTCAAGTGGATGACCTAAGGTTTATCGAACTCAGGGAAGTAGAGGTTGAAGATGGTCTCTCTCAAGAAACCCTGCAACTAAGATACAAGAAGTCTCCTGTGTCCCCAACACACCTAATACAACTAGGAGTTGTATAGGTGCACTAGTTCGGCGAAGAGATGTTAAATGGCAAGTGATATGGATGATAGGAGTGGCAAAGCAAAGTAATATAAATCTGTAATAAAAAGTGCAGCAAGCAAACAAGTGGTAAACGTGAGCACAAATGGTATTGCAATGGTGGAAACAAGGCCTAGGGATCATACTTTCACTAGTGGCAACTCCCAACCACATTAACATAATCGAATCACATGATATTTCCCATAAAACATGCAATGGAGACGCACCCGGAGGTCATTCCTTCGTGGTCAAGAGAGGACGAGAATTATGTAGGGCTACAAAAGCACACCTCAAAGTTCGTAGTTCTCAATCTAAGGATTTCCCAATGTCACCGCGGCCATCCAAAGAGAGTCCCACAATCACCACAACATATCTAAAGGATAGTCAAAGACAAGCACCAAGAGACTCTCAATTTTCAATCAACACACAAGAGAGGAAATCACTCATGAAAATATTTTTCTAATCCATGTCCAATAGACCGCTGTCACCTTGGTCTCGGGGATTATACTAGATAAAGACAAGTGAGTACATCAATTCAATACATAGAGGAAGGGGAAATATCATGGGATCACCCTAGATTAACATAGCCTATGATCACAACGAAGATCACATCATGGGAGAGAGAGATAACCACATAGCTACACGTACGAGCCCTCGGCCCCGAAGAAGACTACTCACACATGGACATGGTGAGGAGGATCTTGATGGTGGTGTTGATGAAGAGGTGCAGCCCCGCGAGGAGGCGGCGGCCGGCGGCGGCCACGGAGGCGGCGGCGGCAGCCCTTGGGGGCGCGGCGGCGGCGGCGGCCCTAGGGGGCAGCGGCTCCTTGGCCCCCCTTCTTCCTTGTGGATGGTGCTGCAATGGTGCTGGTCCTCCCCTCCAAGACGGCGGCTCGGGAGGAGGAAAATTCGTGGCCCTTGGTGACCTAGGTTTCCTCTCTTTATATAGACTCTCGGATTCCCGTCATCAAATTTTGGGCCTCAGTAAAACGGGCTTTACTCGGCCGTCCGGACTCCGATTTGGACGAATTTTATATCCAGAAGCATTGCCTCGAAATTCCCCACAACTTTCGCAACTAGACTTTTTCCATTTGATGTCGCCTTCGGTCCGGAAAGTGACCATCTTTAAAAAACGTTCTCAGACAGATTTCAGGAAAGTCAGAGTCCTACTCCAATACGACTCCTTTTGCGTTTTTGTCAATTTCCAAGTAATTCCTACACAATAAAGTGTAAAACAAGAACATTGTGCACTTTTGAAACCATTAGTAGGTTAGTCCAAATATGATCAAAAGTGTATGGAAGTGCATAAATATCATAGCAATATCACACAAAAAGGGCATGGAGCAAGCAGAAATTATAGATACGTTTTGGACGTATCAACATCCTCAAGCTTAATTCCTGCTCGTCCTCAAGTAGGTAAATGATAACAAGCATAATTTCGGTGGTGACATGCTATTAACCATATAAGAACTTTTCACAGTCACATGACAAATGCTTACTGAGATAATGAATCTATAGTAATTAAGTTTCCTCATGAGAATATCACAAAGAACTGAAAGTTTTACAATATGATACTGAAACACTCAATAGATTTGTAGTGAGCATGGTGTGCAAACATGACAAAGTGATACCTCGCTTGCCCCTTTAGTGAAGCAAAACATAAATGCAGGGGCACCTACAAAGTTTAAGTGACGACTAGATACAATGATTTCAGAATAAACGATATCATAATCATGCAAAAGACAATGCTACTTTGGGACAATGCACATTACACTCAGAATGACAATCATGCTCTCAATAGTTGGTGCTTTAAAGAAGGTGGAGACTCTCGAACCGTGGCTTTTGTTGGCAAGGTTGAAGACCCGTGGTCGGAAACAAAAACTAAACATGTACCAGAGCTCTTGGTTTTAAAAACAGAGGTAATTTTTTTTAATATGCATGTTTTGTCAACGAATGCTAGCAGATAACTCAATCACTTCTTGAGCTGGACAAGTTTCGAGGAACGGCTTCCGAATGAGGACGATCACATCCTCTTAATCTCCTTTGTTTATCACTGCCAAAGTTTTCTGATTTCTCATGAACAAAGCGTGAAGGAGGGTTTGTTTGTTGTATATTTTTTAATGAGCCGGGCGCACTCTATGCCAGTTCCTTCTCGTATTATGGGTTTGCACATTAGACATGCAATCCCGGGGTGAAGCTTGTCCAACTTAAAAATATCATGAATTAACTACTACTTCCTCATGAGCTAAAACAGAGGCACAAAAGAGAAATGCTTTTTTGATTAATTTCGAGATGGTACATGAAAGTCTTCGTTAGGAATGGCAGGTAAATACCATGTATAGGAAGGTATGGTGGACTCATATGGCATAACTGGTTTAAAGGATTTTGGATGCACAAGCAGTCAGTCCGCTTAGTACAGGCGAAGGTTAGCAAAAGACTGGGAGCGACCAACTAAAAGAGCAATGACGGTCATAATCATGCAGAGCGACAAAGCAACATTGAATCAGGCATGGAAGTTATATCGCTACTCACAAATTAAAGATCATCAAGGCTTGATAGACTTTCTTTACAGTCTTAAATATGCGTGAGCATACGCCAAGTCAATCAAAATAAATTCTTGGAGGAAGATATCACTAGACCATACCACATCATAGGCAAACAAATCATGTTGGTACTCCAATAACACTTTGAAAACCCCCCAGCTATTTGAGACTAACCATAAGAAAACATGAACTACTAAGCACCATTATGCACATAGCATTTTTATCATAGACATATCAACCAGTGCAACAGAAGCCAACTCTCTTAACAAGATAAGCATGATAACTAAAGAGAGTTCTAGCGACCAACTAAACAAAAGCTCTTTAGAAAGATAAGCATGAAAACTTAGAGTTGAACATGATAGTAGCTATTGAAAGACAAAGAACACACACAGCAAGGATAGACATGAAAATTCTATGTTATGTTCTAGGTTGAAGTGGAGCGTGTTTCTCTCCCACACAAAGAAAGCTGAGTTCCAACTCGTTATGAACAGCAAGCAAAGCTAAAGAAACTAAAAAGGAAACTAAAAGCAAGACGCTCCAAGCATAGCACATAACACATGAAGTGATAAAAATATAGTGGAACGAAAGACGAACTGATAATGTTGATGGAGAAGGGGATGCACGGGGGCATCCCCAAGCTTAGACGCTTGAGTCTTCTTGAATATTTCTTGGGGGTGCATGGGGGCATCCCCAAGCTTGAGCGTTTGACACTCCTGAATCTTTTTATCATCTTCCCTCGCACACTTGAAAACTCCCTTCATACATAACTCATCATAATCTGATTAGCGAGGTTAGTATCCTTAATAAAATGATTTTTCCTTGCTGGAAATAAGGATATTCTTGAAGGTCTACTGTTTCTCAAGATTGCCAAAAGGTTTTTGTAAAGAAAAAGCAAGCTCAAGGTTTGCAAAATGAAGGAAAGGCAAAACAGGACAGAATCTGTGAAAAACAGACCAGCAGGTAGTAAATAATTTTTTCGGGGCACTTCTGCAACTCAAATAAAAAAACTCAGAACAGACGCCCGAAACACAATTGTATAGAGCACGCTGTCGAAAAAATTCAGACCAAAAAGATGATCTGCTGATTTTATACGAATTTTTCTATCCAAGGACAGAATCTGTTTCCTGGACAGCACGTCACAACTTTTGAACTTTCTTGCAATCGGAGGCTAAACTTGGCACAAAGCTGAAAAATAAAGATACAATGATGTTGCTACTGTAGTAACAAACATCAAGACCACTATAAACTGAAAGAACAAACTGAAAGCAAAGATAACAAGGGTTGTCTCCCTAGAGCTCTTTCTTTATAGCCATAAAGATAGGCTTAAGACTTTAATGATGCTCTCGTAGGAATAAGAGTTGAAGAACAAAAGAGAGTATCAAGAAGCAAATACCAAATACATTTAAGCCTAACATGCTTCCTATGCATAGGAATATTGCAATGGAATAATTCATTGAAGCACAAAGCAATAAGCATAGGAAGACAAAACAAGTGCAGCTTCAAAACCTTTAACATAAAGAGAGGGAACTTAATATTATTGAAATATCTATAAGCATATGTTCCCTTCTCATAATAATTTTCAGTGGGATCACGAATAAACTCAACAATATAAGCATCACATAAATCATTGTTACCATGATCCACATGCAAAAAGGTACTCTTACTCTCCACATAAGCATCTTTGGGGAGCCCATGGTTAGGACTTTTTAGCATTAACGTTTTCAGTCTCCCCCAAGCTTGAGCTACGTTCTCTCCGTCACGAGACCTAAAGTTATAGATATAGTTCCAATCTGAAGCTTTACCTATAAGTGATACGGCGAACAATTTCCTCATGACAAACTCCCTTGATACACCCGCAAGCTTAAATAATGAACATAGTTGTGACAGATATAGCAAGTGTTCACCGGGATGTCTGTCCCCTGCATAACGATTAGCCAAAACATAATCGATAATACCAGCTGGTATTTTATAGGGCACAATTTCAATAGGGGGAGGAGCAACCACCACAGGTATGGGGCGTCTTCCCACAAGCAGCGAACTAAGATTGCGGTTTTCCATAAACATAACTAGTGAAATAAAAACAAGAAACAAAAAGATTTAATTGCAAGATCTAAAGATATACCTTCAAGCACTTACCTCCCCGGCAACGGCGTCAGAAATGGCTTGATGTCTACACACGCTTCTACTCTTGTAGACTATGTTGGGCCTCCAAGCGCAGAGGTTTGTAGGACAGCAGCAATTTCCCTCAAATGGATGACCTAAGGTTTATCGAACTCAGGGAAGTAGAGGTTGAAGATGGTCTCTCTCAAGCAACCCTGCAACTAAGATACAAGAAGTCTCTTGTGTCCCCAACACACCTAATACAACTAGGAGTTGTATAGGTGCACTAGTTCGGCGAAGAGATGTTAAATGGCAAGTGATATGGATGATAGGAGTGGCAAAGCAAAGTAATATAAATCTGTAATAAAAAGTGCAGCAAGCAAACAAGTGGTAAACGTGAGCACAAATGGTATTGCAATGGTGGAAACAAGGCCTAGGGATCATACTTTCACTAGTGGCAACTCCCAACAACATTAACATAATCGAATCACATGATATTTCCCATAAAACATGCAATGGAGACGCACCCGGAGGTCATTCCTTCGTGGTCAAGAGAGGACGAGAATTATGTAGGGCTACAAAAGCACACCTCAAAGTTCGTAGTTCTCAATCTAAGGATTTCCCAATGTCACCGCGGCCATCCAAAGAGAGTCCCACAATCACCACAACATATTTAAAGGATAGTCAAAGACAAGCACCAAGAGACTCTCAATCTTCAATCAACACACAAGAGAGGAAATCACTCATGAAAATATTTTTCTAATCCATGTCCAATAGACCGCTGTCACCTTGGTCTCGGGGATTATACTAGATAAAGACAAGTGAGTACATCAATCCAATACATAGAGGAAGGGGAAATATCATGGGATCACCCTAGATTAACATAGCCTATGATCACAACGAAGATCACATCATGGGAGAGAGAGATAACCACATAGCTACACGTATGAGCCCTCGGCCCCGGAGAAGACTACTCACACATGGACATGGTGAGGAGGATCTTGATGGTGGTGTTGATGGAGAGGTGCAGCCCCGCGAGGAGGCGGCGGCCGGCGGCGGCCACGGAGGCGGCGGCGGCGGCCCTTGGGGGCGCGGCGGCGGCGGCGGCCCTAGGGGGCGGCGGCGGCCCTTGGGGGCGCGGCGGCGGCGGCGGCCCTAGGGGGCGGCGGCGGCCCTAGGGGGCAGCGGCGGCCCTAGGGGCAGCGGCTCCTTGGCCCCCCTTCTTCCTTGTGGATGGTGTTGCAATGGTGCTGGTCCTCCCCTCCAAGACGGCGGCTCGGGACGAGGAAAATTCGTGGCCCTTGGTGACCTAGGTTTCCTCTCTTTATATAGACTCTCGGATTCCCGTCATCAGATTTTGGGCCTCAGTAAAACGGGCTTTACTCGGCCGTCCGGACTCCGATTTGGATGAATTTTATATCCAGAAGCATCGCCTCGAAATTCCCCACAACTTTCGCCACTAGACTTTTTCCGTTTGACGTCGTCTTCGGTCCGGAACGTGACCATCTTTAGAAAACGTTCTCTGACAGATTTCAGAAAAGTCAGAGTCCTACTCCAATACGACTCCTTTTGCGTTTTTGTCAATTTCCAAGTTATTCCTACACAATAAAGTGTAAAACAAGAACATTGTGTATTTTTGCAACCATTAGTAGGTTAGTCCAAATATGATCAAAAGTGTATGGAAGTGCATAAATATCACAGCAATATCACACAAAAAGGGCATGGAGCAAGCAGAAATTATAGATACGTTTTGGACGTATCACTCCCCCTACTGTCACTGGGAAAGGACACCGCAAGATTGAACTCAAAGCCAAGCACTTCTCCCATTGCAAGAACTATAGATCTAGTAGGCCAAACCAGACCAATAATTGGAATAGACTTGCAAGGATATTATGAGCACACATAAAAAGTTTAGAGAAGAACCAAATATCTTTCATAGATAACCTTGATCATAAACTCACAATTCATCGGATCTCGACAAACACACCGCAAAAAGAGATTACATCGAATAGATCTCCTCGAAGACCGAGGAGAACATTGTATTGAGATCCAGAGAGAGAAGAAGCCATCTAGATACTAGCTATGGACTCGAAGGTCTGAGGTAAACTACTCACAACTCATGGTGAGGGCGATGATGATGATGTTGAAGGCCTCCGTGATGGATCCCCCTCCCGGAACAGGCTCCAAGATGGGATCTCCACGGGAACAGAAGCTACGGCGGTGGAATTAGGGTTTTCTCTCTGCGTATGGAGTTTCTGGGGTACGTAGGTATATATAGGAAGAAGGGGGGCACCGGGGGCCACACGGGCTGCCCTCGAGGCAGGGGGCGCGCCTTGGGAAGGGGGGCGCGCCCCCCCCACCCTTGAGGGTGGCCCCTCTGTCCCCTGGCTTGGCCCCGAAGTCTGTCGTGCGTGATTTCCTCCAAAAATATCTCTCGCGAAGGTTTCATTCCGTTTGGACTCTGTTTGATATTCCTTTTCTGCAAAACCCTGAAATAGGCAAAAAAACAGCAATCTGGACTGGGCCCTTGGGTTAGTAGGTTAGTCCCAAAAATGATATAAAAGTGAATGATAAATCCCATTAAACATCCAAGACTTCATAAATAATAGCATGGAACTATCAAAAATTATAGATACGTTGGAGACGTATCACGGGGCGAAAGCCTATTTCGAGAAAAAAGAACATTGAAGCGAACCGGAGGTGCCATTGTCATCGCCCATCCCTCACAAGAGCGGGCCAAACCTTATTTTAGTCATTAGTTGAAAACTCATCGTGCTAAAGCCTCAAAGCATCAGCGCATCAAAAACAACAACCGTCGTTGATGAAGAGAAGTGTAGATTAGAAGAATCCAATCGGTAGACACGCGGATGCACACTAACGAAGACCAGATCCACCGAAGACAAATAATAACTAAAATCTGGTGAGATCTGTCACAGACACACCTCCCTCCAGCGACGTGAGACGTACAATCGAGACGAGGGTTAGGCGGGGAGAACTTTATTCCACCTTCAGTGAGCCGTCGTTGCTTCCTAAGGCCTTGTACAATTGAAGGTGCTTAGGGAGAATGCTTAGCAAAATAAACCAAGCTTTTTGTAAGCGTCGATGCTTATCTCTATACAAGGGGTGCTTAATTAAGCGTCTACCCTATGCAAATAGGCGTCGATGCTTCAAAAAAGCCGGTTTATTTCTCTAAGCATCTTCCCTAAGCACCTTGCATTGTACAAGGCCTAAGTATACCACAAACTTAGACCACAAACTTAGACAGACTTAAAGAACATCTAAAATGAAGGAGGAGTCCTCCCGTCGGTAAGAATCGGGATCCATCGCGCCGCCATAGCCTGGGCCCACAGGAGACGAGGCAAATCATCAACGGCATTAATGGGAGGCCGGGAAACCGTATATGGCTGAGAGTCGCTTGTGCAGAAGGAGTAAAATATTTAGTTAACCCATCATGCCAATTTCACATCACCAACATCTAAGGCCTCCTTTGGTTCATAGGGTAGAAATATTGATGGAAATATGCTCTAGAGTAAATAATAACGTTATTATTATTTTATATTTCCTTATTCATGATAAAGGTTTATTATTCATGCTAGAATTGTATTTACTGGAAACTTGAATACATGTGTGAATACATAAACAAATACAGTGTTCTTAGTGAGCCTCTACTAGACTAGCTCGTTGATCAAAGATGGTTAAGATTTCCTAGCCATGGCCATGAGTTGTCATTTGATAACAAGATCACATCATTATGAGAATGACATGATTGACAAGACTCATTCGTTAGCTTAGCATTTGATCATATAATTTATTGCTACTCCTTTCTTGTATGTCAAATACATGTTCCTTAGACCATGAGATCGTGCAACTCCCGGATACCGAAGGAATACCTTGTGTGCTATCAAACGTCACCACGTAACTGAGTGGTCATAAAGGTGCTCTACATGTATCTCCTAATGTGTTTGTTGAATTGGCATGGATCGAGATTGTGATTTGTCACTCCGAGTATCTGAGAGGTATCTGTGGGCCCTCTCGGTAATACACATCATAAGAAGCCTTGCAAGCAAATGACTAATGAGTTAATTATAAGATGATGTATTATAGAACGAGTAAAGAGACTTGCTAGTAACAAGATTGAACTAGGTATAGATATACCGACGATCAAATCTCAGGCAAGTAACATACCGACAGACAAAGGGAATTGTGTATGTTGTCATAACGGTTTGACCGATAAAGATCTTCGTTGAATATGTAGGAACTAATATGGGCATCTAGGTTCCGCTATTGGTTATTGACCAGAGAGGTGTCTCGGTCATTTCTCCATAGTTCTCAAACCCGTAGGATCCGCACGCTTAACGTTTGTTGACGATATAGTGTTATATGAGCTATGTGATTTGGTGACCGAGTGTTGTTCGGAGTCCCGGATGAGATCACGCACATGACGAGGAGTCTCAAAATGGTTGAGAGATAAAGATTGATATATAGGACAATGGTATTCGGACATCGAAAGTGTTTTAGAGGATACCGGGCACTTATCAGGTCACCGGAAGGAGTTTCGGGCACTCCGACAAAGCTATGGGCCTTATGGGCCAAGCGAGGAAACACACCAGCCCACAAAGGGGCTGGTGCGCCCCTATAGAGGCCAGCCCTATGTGGAGGAGAAGGAAAGAGATGAGGGAAAAGAAAGTGTGGAGTAGGACTCCCCCTTCCTTCCCTCTCCCCCCTCTTTCCTTCCCCTTCTTTATACAAGGAAAGGGGGGCGCAGGGCAAGACAGGGCCCCTAAGGGGCGGCGGCCAGCCCTAGGGCGTGCCTAGGTGCCTCCACTGCCCTCCCAACTATATATATGTGGGGAGGGGGCACCACACAAGAACACACAACATTGTCTTAGTCGTGTGCGGCGCACCCGTCCACCGTTTACTCCCTCGGTCATATTTTTGTAGTGCGTGGGCGAAGCCCTGCGGAGATCGCATCACCATCACCGTCACCATGATGTCATGCTGCCGGAACTCATCCACTACCTCGTCGTCTTATGGCGGAGGACGTCATCGAGCTGAACGTGTGCTGAACGGAGGTGCCATACGTTCGGTGCTCGATCGGTTGGAACGTGAAGAAGTTCGACTACATCAACCGCGTTGTCTAACGCTTCCGCTTACGGTCTACGACGGTATGTAGACACACTCTCCCCCTCGGTGATATGCATCTCCATGGATAGCTCAGTGCGTGTGCATAGATTTTTTTTTTGTTTTCCATGCAATATTTCCCAACAAATATTACTGGAATAGGAAATTTGTAAGAAATAAGATGGCATGCAATCAAATCCTATGAATAGAAATAGAAAAAGAGATGTCCTTTGGTTCAGATCATAGGAATTTTTCCAATGAGTCTAGTCTAATGTTTATTTTCTTATGAATTGTGAATGATAGGAAGAATTTCTCCATAGGAATAAGAATCCATTCCTACAAACTAAAGGACTCCAAATAAAATTTTCCTATATAAATCTTACCATGTAGAATTCCTCCCAAAATCCTCCAAACCAAAGGAGGCACTCATTATTTTTCGAGCAACCCAATCGATCACACGATGGACGGCTATAGCCCATTGATCTACAGGGATACATGGCTGCAATTTTGTGTCGTGCATGAATCGGATGCATAAGAGCATGTTTAACACACACACTATCTTAGTCGCGCGCTGTAAAAAAATGACTATTTCACGCATGCGCGATCGAAGCTGGCGCTCTAGTAAATGTGCTGAACCGTGCGCGGCAAAGTTGGTTCAACGCGCGGCTTATTTGGTGCGCCCGCCCCCGCGCGTTGGACATGGCAATCGGGCGCCCGAATCTCATCAACTGCCAGATCTGAAACCTCCAGGTGCTGACGCCGTCACGCGCACCTTCCCCATTAGCTCCGACGACCCGTCTGCTTCCTCCACCTCTCCTCGTCGCCGCCCCTCGAGCGCACCGTTCCTCCGACGAACAACGCCCGACGGCCATTTGCAGCTTGGCGCCCACAAGGTGTTTGACAAAACGCTTGCAAGGTATCTATTTCTTCAACTTCATATTTGTAGATGAATTTGGTGCATGTTATTTGTAGTTTTAAATTAATCTAAATTCAACTTTGTGGATGAGTCCATCCTACGATTTTTTTTCGACGAAGAATTTGATATTCAAGAGGAGAAGGACCTCGCAATGATCCTAGCTATGCATGTTAATAAAAAGTCGAAGCACGGTGATTCGGTTATCGGTCTTCAGAAATTATGGAGGGATGGAATCGATGCCCACAACGCATGATGATCTTCAAATGAATCTAATCGAGGAGTGGTGGGCAAGGAATGAGCGACAAAACTAGTTTGACGTTCTATGTTTGATGTTGTACTGTTGTATTGGAAGATAAACTATTTGTTTAAGCTGTAATAATAATTGAACTATTATTGTTGATTTATTTTTTATATGTTCGATCTGTTTGGTTCTATGTAGAGTGGTAAATGTTGTTTGTGTTTGACATATACGCTGTAATTTTAGTGCGTTTGCTGGAACGCTACCCGCGACGCGAAATATAACGTTTCTGCTAAAGCAGAACACCTACCTCGCGCGTGAAAATGCTACTCCCTCCATCCGAAAATATTTGTCATCAAAATGAACAAAAAGGGATATATCTAGAACTAAAATACATCTAAATGCATCTCCTTTTATTTAGTTTGATGACAAATATTTCCGGACGGAGGGAGTATTTTGCTATTTTGGTGTTGTAAAGGAATTTCGACACGCCACACAAGCGCGCGAGTGTTTTCCCTACCGTCCTTGTAGTATTGCCCCGCTAGAAATATCTTGGTGAGCATCTGTGTCTAATATGTTCGGCAAAGAAAGAAAAAATCCGATCCTCTTATCCTAACTTAGGCGACTTGATATCACCCACTTTAAATTGAAAGTACTTGATGGAAAAAAATTCTATGAGACCAGGTCTCATAGATTAGCAGGTGAGACCCACTCTGATGGATGACACGTGGCATTTACAAATCACAAAGCACCTCCCCCACCCCCACCTGAAATCAGGGGGGAGAGATTAGATGCTTTGTGATTTGTGAATGCCACATGTCATCCATCAGAGTGGGTCTCACTTGCATTATATGAGACCTGGTCTCATATAAATTTTTTCTGTACTTGACAATACAAGGTGTTGTTCCATCAAAATTAGTACACATATCTCATCCATTTCATAATGTAAGATATTTTTTCACACTACATTATAAAACAAGGGAGTAGAAAATAGCCAAATCATTTTGTTTGTTTAATCAAAACCCTGACTTGATTTTCAAACAAGCAATCCGCTCTTTGCCGGTGGGGGCACCGCCGCACCGGCACAGTGCCCAACGGCTGGCCCTTCCTTCTCAATGCCCAATCACAATCACAACCCATCTCCTAATCTTAAATCGCACTCAAAATCTAACCCAAATCCACTTTGACGGTACAGTACAGCCATGGACTCGTAGAAGTACTCAGCATCGACGAATGCAGCATCGCTACCCTGATCCACTCCGGCGAGCTCCCGAGGCCACTGTCATGGCCGCGGACAGCTGCCACTCCCGCAGCATGTCGTGGTTCGTCAAGTCCTGCATCCCTGCCGACCCCGACCGCCACATCTCCGTCCCCGTCCCCGTTCCCGTCCCCATCCCCGCTCCTGCTGCTGCTTCCTCCACCACCAGCCTCTGCTTCCCCGCCCAACCACCACCGCCCATCTCCGCGCTGCCCGACGACCTCATCCTCGAGTGCCTTGTCCGCGTGCCCAGGGTCTCCCTCCCGCCGCTCCCCGCCGTCTGCCGCCGCTTCGCCGACCTCCTCGCGTCCCAGGCCTTCCTCCAGCTCCGCCGCGCGAGCGGCCAGCTCCAGCCCTCCCTGCTCGCCGTCTCCGTCCCCGACCACGGCGGCGCCTTTGCCCAGGCCCTGCTCCAGTTCGGGCCGGAGCAGCAGCAGCTCCAGGTCACCGCGCTGCCCCTGCCGCTGGCTCTGCTGCATTGCGGCCGCTCCGTGTTCGCGCACGCGCGCGCCGTCGCGCTGGGCCGCGAGATCTTCCTCGTCGGCCGCGGCGCCACGCTGCGGGTGGACGCGCTCACGGGCGCCGCGCGCGCGTGCGCACCCACGCTATTCCCGCGGAAGAAGTTCGCGGCCGCCGCCGTGGGAGGGCGGATCTACGTCGCCGGCGGGTCCGCGCGGACCGCGGCGGTCGAGGAGTACGACCCGGTGACAGACGCGTGGCGCGTGGTGTCCGAGGCGCCGCGGAGGAGGTATGGATGCGTCGGGGCCGGGGCCGGCGGGGTGTTCTACGTGGCCGGCGGGGTCGCGGTGTCCGGCGACGGCGCGCGGGCGCTCGGGGCGCACGTGTGCGCCGGGTCGGTGGACGCGCTGCACGTCGCGTCCGGCAGTTGGGCGCGCCCGCGGGCGCTGCCAGGCGGCGGCTGCGTCGTGGGCGCCTGCGGCGTCGGTGACCATCTCTACGTGGTGGCCAGCCACGCGGTGGAGCTCTCCTTCTGGAGGTGGCACGGCGGTGCTGGTCGTGGGAGCGACCTCAGAGCTGGTGGCGGGTGGGTGGCGCTTGAGGCTCCGCCCATGCCGAGGGGGTCGGTGGGGCTGGGCATGGCGGTGCGGGTGACGATGGCTGGCATCGGGCGTGAGACGGTGACAGCCGTAATGAGCGCGGCGGCAGTCCGGGGCCACAATGCGGCGGGGGCCGGCCCGTTCGAAGGGATGGTGCTTGCGTACGACATCGCCGGCGGCAAGTGGAGCCGCGCGCCGGACCTGCCACCCGGGTTCCGGCGAGCCGCATGTGCGGGCGTCGAGTGCTGACAGCGTGGGCCACCGACATTTGTGCCTGTTTGGTGGGTTTGACCGGGTTTGACATGGTGTGCAAGTAAACACTGGGGTCTGTTTGATTTGACTTGATGCTACATTTTCATGTATTGTTATTGAGCAGAAGCTGGTTTATTCGAGTACAGTTCTTAACTATTGATGCCGAAATTTGGCGTCGTATTCAGTTTTCCAAACTAGACGGGGCCATCGTCATGGGTCGTAGCCATGGATGACGTGACTCGAGTTTGTGCGACGACTGGTAGAGCAACCCACATAGGTCACCATAATATTGTCTGCATCCAATATTATTTTTCTTGGAACAAACCAAGGTTCCTCTTCTTGCTTCTCGTGTGCTCCACGAGATGGGACGCGGGGCGAATCGCGGCCGCCGCTGCCCTCGCCGGCGTCGCTCTCCACCACGGGATGCCCTAGCCGATCTAGGTTCTCGTGCGTCGAGTCGAAGAGTAGCTCATCCGATGAGGAGTGCCCGCCTGTTGTTGAGATCTAGATGGCCATGAACGTGTAAGAGCATCTCTAGCCGTGCCCCCAAGACGCCCCAGGCCGTTTTTTTAGCGCCGCCATCGAAAAAACGATCCAGTCACGTCCCCAAGACGTCGAAATCCGTCGGCTCGGCCCGTTTTCTGACCCGGCGCGCCCAGACCGAACCCGACGCATTGGGGGCGCTTGGGAGCACCGGCGGAAGGGAAAATCGTCGGGGTCCCCACTGTCAGGCAAAAAGTCATACTGATTCGCCCCGTTTTCCCCTCTCCTTCCCCAACACCTTGCCGATCCCGGCATCGCCAGCCACCTCTCCGCCGCCGCCGCCGCTATCTCGCCATTCCTCGCTGTGAAACAAAGAAAGATCCCCCCGACGCCCTCTCCCCCCACTTTCCCCGAGTTTCCCTCGCCGCTCCGGCGCCCGTCGACGAGTCTGCGCACGACGCCCGCTACGTGTTCGGTGCTTTGCCTGCCCCGGCCGCGATGGACTCCGACGACGAGGAGGTGCTCGCGGCGTTGCTCGAGGAGGAAGCCAACGCCGCCACCCAGGACGAAGAACACCTCATGGTCCTCGCCGCCCTGGCCGGCTTGCTTGCCGGCGATGCAAAGCCGAGGCGAGGCGGCTCGGCGCCGGGGCGACGGAAAGCAAATAACCGGCATCGGCTCGAAGGCTATTGCATGCTCTACTCCGACTACTTCGTCGACGCTCCACTGCACGGCGACAAAGTTTTCCGGCGTTATCGGATGGGCCGAAAGCTTTTCCTCAGGATAGTCAATGAACTCAGGGAGTACGACAACTACTTCAGGTGCAAGAAGGATTGCAGCGGCACACTTGGATTCACCTCAATCCAGAAATGCACGACAGTTATGAGAATGCTTGCATACGAGGCTCCAGGTGATTCACTCGACGACTATGGGCGCATGGCCGAGTCCACGATCATTGAGTGCACCTACAAGTTTTGCAGGGCTGTGGTGGCAGTGTTTGGACCGAGGTACTTGTGATCAACCAATGCTGAAGACACTGCTCGGATCCTGGCACAGAATGAAGCAAGATGATTTCCTGGTATGCTTGAAAGCATCGACTGAATGCATTGGGCATGGAAGAACTGCCCGTTTGCTTGGCAGGGGATGTACAAATGTGCCAAAGGAGCTTGCAGTGTGATACTTGAGGCAGTGGCCACACAGGACCTCTGAATTTGGCACGCTTTCTTTGGTATGCCAGGAACTCACAATGACATCAACGTGTTGCAGTGCTCTCCTGTTTTGCCAAGCTCGTTGAGGGCCATTCTCCTCCGGTGAACTTCGAGATCAATGGGCACCAATACAACAAGGGGTACTACCTAGCAGATAGCATCTATTCGAGATGGTCAACATTTGTGAAGACTATCTCAAGCCCTGTGCCAGGAGGCAAGAACTCCCACTTTTTGAAGGTTCAGGAGGCTTGCAGGAAGGATGTCGAGCGAGCATTTGGCGTGCTCCAATCTCGATTTGCTGTTGTCTGGTACCCCGCTAAGACTTGGTCGAAAGATCAAATGTGGGAGATCATGACTTGTTGTGTCATTTTGCACAACATGATCATTGAGAGCGAGCAGGAAGAGCCGGTGTTTGACGCTGAACCATATTACAGGCAGGGTCCTCTTGCCCAAGTGGATCACTAGCTCCCTGCAACATCGACGACCTTCCTCAACATGCGTCAGGAGATCCGAGACCCACAGGTGCATCATCAGCTGCAGCAGGATCTAGTGGAGCATCTATGGAGGCTCAAGGGCAACGCCTAGCTCGACGTGCAATGAAATATGAGTGTTTTTATTATTTGTGATGATTTTATTTGAATGAGCGCCGAAACACGTCGAGCGTGGGCCGTTTTGTGCCAGAAATTGGGCCAATCCAGCGCCGAAAATGGGCTGAAAGCGCCGATACTGGGCCGATATCGGCGCCTGGGGGCGACCTGGGGGGGGCGGCGGCTGGGAACGCACAAAGCACCCAAGCCTAAAATAGCGCCGACTCGCCCCCAAGCGGCGGTTTTCGGCGCGTCTTGGGGACGCAACGGCTGGAGATGCTCTAATAAGTAAGAGTATCGAATCCAACAATAGGCCAAAGGTACAATTTATATTATCTCAAGTTTTATCAACCACCAATACAGATCTATACACACTTGATGTTCGTTTTATCTATAACAAGAATAAAATTAGAAGTACTTTGTAGGTGTAGTATGATAAGTTTGCAAGATAATAATGAACGTGGAAATAAAATTTAGATGTTGTTTTATTAAAAGTACAATTAAATTAGTATAGCGAGTGTGGAAAAGTGGTGGAAATATTTGTAGAATTGTTCCTAAGAAATTGACTACGTTACAAGACCGACATCACGTTTTTATGTCATCCCTTACTTGAAATTCTATGCACTTATGATTGAAACTATTATCAAACATCCGCAAGTACTAATATTCATTAAGGTAAAACCCAACCGTGTCATTAAGATATATTGGTCCCCCGTCAATACCGTCGTATTAATTTCTATGTTAGGAAGAAACTTCTGTCACTCTTTCCCTCCAATGCATAGTCCTATCAACATACAACTAACCCTAAGGTGTGATTCACACGCGCACTCATATGATGGGCACCAAAGGATAACAACATAACCACAAGCAATTTAAACCAAATCGTAGCAATTCACCAATTACTGATAGGACAACAAAAGTCTACTCAAGCATCATAGGATGGCAACACACCATTGAATAATAATATGCAACATAAATCACCATGTTTAAGTAAAGGGTACAACGGGTTGCGGGAGAGTGGACCGATATAGATAGATGGGGGAAGGTGATGAAGATGTTCGTGAAGACGACGGGGTTGTTGGAGTAGATTGCCGTCACACGATGATTGCCCCGGCGGTGTTCCGACGCCACCGGGATAGAGGAGGAGAGAGCCCCCCTCCTTCTTCTTCTTCTTCTTTGGCTTCCTCCCTAGATGGGAGGAGGGTTTCCCTTCTGGTCCTTGGCCTCCATGGCGGCGGAGGGCCGAGAGCCCCTCCGAGATTAAATATCTTTGTTTCTTTTCTATTTCGTGACCCCGTTTCTAGCCTTTCACCGTTTCTTAAATATCCGTAGATCCCAATTGAGATGATATTTTAACATGATTTTATCTGGATATAAGCTTCCTTGCGGTCGAAGGACACCCCAACCGACGTACGAGGTGTCCACAAGCTTGCCATGCTCGCCCTGGGTAGGGGGTGCACCCCTTGAGCTTGTGGACCCCTCGGGCATCGTCTCACGTTGATTCCGCTTCCCAAAAATCACATATATTCGAAAATATTCTTCGTAAAATTTTATCGCATTTGGACTTCGTTTGATATGGATATTCTGCGAAACAAAAAACATGCAACAAACAGGAACTGACACTGGGCACTGGATCAATATGTTAGTCCAAGAAAATCATATAAATTGTTGCCAAAAGTATGTAAAATTTGTAGAGTATTAGCATGAAACAATAAAAAATTATAGATGCGACAGAGACGCATCAACGTGCTGGACGAAGGTGTTGCCGCAGACTGGACTCCGGTGGTTGGCCAGAGGAGGAAGACGGAGGTCGAGCTCGTGAAAGAATTCGGGGAGGATGATGGCTTCCCTACCCCAGCGTCGCGCTTCTGGGAGAGGCATTCTTATTCTTTGCCGGAGACCACCGTGGATGCTCGGGAGGAGCCTAGGGATGGTGCTGCGGGGAATCAGGCAAATCCTCATCGGCGAGGTGCCTCGGCAGCCTCTGAAGTACCATCGCCTAGCCGGAGGTAGCCGCCATTGCCGGCCGGTCTGCAAATCGATCGCCCGCCTCGGATGGGGAAGTGGCGGGGCTGCTACCTTCACGAAGGATAACGCCGCCGCCGGTGCTTGGCCAGATCTTGGAGAGGGCTTACTGTTGGGGAACGTAGTATTTTAAAATTTTCCTACGATCACGCAAGATCTATCTACCAGATGCATAGCAACGAGAGGGAAGAGTGTGTCTACGTACCCTCGTAGACCGGAAGCGGAAGCGTCAAGTGACGCGGTTGATGTAGTCGAACTTCTTCGCGATTCAACCGATCAAGCACCGAACGTACGGCACCTCCGCGTTCAGCACACGTTCAGCTTGATAACGTCCCACGAGCTCTTGATCCAGTTGAGCTTCACGGCAGAGTTTCGTCAGCACGACGGCGTGGTGACGGATATGATGTATTCACCGGCGCAGGGCTTCGCCTAAGCACCGCGACGGTATGACCGAGGTGTGTTTCTGTGGAGGGGGGCACCGCACACGGCTGAAACAATTCAACTTGTGTGTCTTTGGGTGCCCCCCTGCCCCTGTATATAAAGGAGCAAGGGGGGAGGCCGGCCGGCCCTTGTTTGGTGCGGCTAGGGGTGTAATCCTACTAGGAATAGGATTGCAATCCTATTCCTAGTAGGAACCACCAAAGAAGGAAGAGAGGGAAAGGAAAAGAGGGAGAGGTGGCGCCCCCCAATCCTAGTCCAACTAGGAACCCTAGGTGGGGCGCCGGCCAGCCCCTATGGGCTGCCTCTCTCTTTCCCTTAAGGCCCACTATGGACCATCCCCCCTCGTAGGGGGTTCCGGTAACCCCCTCCGGCAATCCCGTTAAATCCGAAACTTTTCCGGAACACTTCCGGTGTCCGAATATAGTCGTCCAATATATCAATCTTTATGTCTCGGACATTCCGAGACTCCTCGTCATGTCCGTGATCTCATCTGGGACTCCGAACTACCTTCGGTACATCAAAACTCATAAACTCAAAATACCGATCGTCATCAAACGTTAAGCGTGCGGACCCTACGGGTTCGAGAACTATGTAGACATGACCTGAGACTCATCTCCGGTCAATAACCAATAGCGGAACCTGGATGTTCATATTAGCTCCTACATATTCTACGAAGATCTTTTATCGGTCAGAACCGCATAACAACATACGTTGTTCCTTTTGTCATCGGTATGTTACTTGTCCGAGATTCGATCGTCGGTATCTCCATACCTAGTTCAATCTCGTTACCGGCAAGTCTCTTTACTCGTTCCGTAACACATCATCTTGTGACTAACTCATTAGTCTTTTGCTTGCAAGGCTTATTGTGATGTATGTTACCGAGAGGGCCCAGAGATACCTCTCCGACACTCGGAGTGACAAATACTAATCTTGATCTATGCCAACACCACGAATACTTTCGGAGACACCTGTAGAGCATCTTTATGATCACCCAGTTACGTTGTGACGTTTGATAGCACACAAGGTGTTCCTACGGTATTCGGGAGTTGCATAATCTCATAGTCATAGGAACATGTATAAGTCATGAAGAAAGCAATAGCAGTAAAACTAAACGATCATAGTGCTATGCTAACGGATGGGTCTTGTCCATCACATCATTCTCCTAATGATGTGATCCCGTTGATCAAATGACAACTCATGTCTATGGCTAGGAAACATAACCATCTTTGATCAATGAGCTAGTCTAGTAGAGGCATACTAGGGACATACTGTTTTGTCTATGTATCCACACATGTACTAAGTTTCCAGTTAATACAATTCTAGCATGAATAAAAGACATTCATCATGATATAAGGAAATACAAATAACATCTTTATTATTGCCTCTAGGGCATATTTCCTTCAGTCTCCCACTTGAACTAGAGTCAATAATCTAGATTACAAAGTGATGATCCTTACACCCATGGAGTCCTGGTGCTGATCATGTTTTGCCCGTGGAAGAGGCTTAGTCAACGGGTCTGCAACATTCAGATCCGTATGTATTTTGCAAATCTCTATGTCTCCCTCCTTGACTAGATCGCGGATGGAATTGAAGCGTCTTTTGATGTGCTTTGTTCTCTTGTGAAACCTGGATTCCTTCGCCAAGGCTATTGCTCCAGTGTTGTCACAAAAGATTTTCATTGGACCCGATGCACTAGGTATTACACCTAGATCGGATATGAACTCCTTCATCCAGACTCCTTCATTTGCTGCTTCCGAAGCAGCTATGTATTCCGCTTCACACGTAGATCCCGCCACGACGCTCTGCTTGGGACTGCACCAACTGACAGCTCCACCGTTCAATAAAAATACATATCCGGTTTGTGACTTAGAGTCATCCGGATTAGTGTCAAAGCTAGAATCGACGTAACCGTTTACGACGAGCTCTTTGTCACCTCCATACACGAGAAACATATCCTTTGTCCTTTTCAGATACTTCAGGATGTTCTTGACCGCTGTCCAGTGATCCACTCCTGGATTACTTTGGTACCTCCCTGCTAGACTTATAGCAAGGCACACATCAGGTCTGGTACACAGCATTGCATACATGATAGATCCTATGGCTGAGGCATAGGGAATGACTTTCATTTTCTCTCTATCTTCTGCAGTGGTCGGGCATTGAGTCTTACTCAACTTCATACCTTGTAATACAGGCAAGAACCCTTTCTTTGACTGATCCATTTTGAACTTCTTCAAAATCTTATCAAGGTATGTGCTTTGTGAAAGTACAATTAAGCGTCTTGATCTATCTCTATAGATCTTGATGCCTAATATATAAGCAGCTTCACCGAGGTCTTTCATTGAAAAACTCTTATTCAAGTATCCTTTTATGCTATCCAGAAATTCTATATCATTTCCAATCAACAATATGTCATCCACATATAATATTAGAAATGCTACAGAGCTCCCACTCACTTTCCTGTAAATACAGGCTTCTCCAAAAGTCTGTATAAAACCATATGCTTTGATCACCTCATCAAAGCGTATATTCCAACTCCGAGATGCTTGCACCAGTCCATAGATGGATCGCTGGAGCTTGCATACTTTGTTAGCACCTTTTGGATCGACAAAACCTTCTGGTTGCATCATATACAACTCTTCTTTGAGATATCCATTCAGGAATGCAGTTTTGACATCCATTTGCCAGATTTCATAATCATAAAATGCGGCAATTGCTAACATGATTCGGACAGACTTAAGCATCGCTACAGGTGAGAAAGTCTCATCGTAGTCAACTCCTTGAACTTGTCGAAACCCTTTCGCAACAAGTCGAGCTTTGTAAACAGTAACATTACCGTCCGCGTCGGTCTTCCTCTTGAAGATCCATTTATTTTCGATGGCCTGCCGATCATCGGGCAAGTCAACCAAAGTCCACACTTTGTTCTTATACATGGATCCCATCTCAGATTTCATGGCTTCAAGCCATTTTGCGAAATCTGGGCTCATCATCGCTTCCTCATAGTTCGTAGGTTCATCATGGTCTAGTAACATGATTTCCAGAACTGGGTTGCCGTACCACTCTGGTGCGGAACGTATTCTGGTTGATCTACGACGTTTAGCAGAAACTTGATCCGAAGTTTCATGATCATCATCATTAACTTCCTCACTGATTGGTGTAGGAATCACTGGAACAATTTTCTGTGATGTACTACTTTTCAATCCGGGAGAAGGTACAATTACCTCATCAAGTTCTACTTTCCTCCCACTCACTTCTTTCGAGAGAAACTCCTTCTCTAGAAAGGATCCATTCTTAGCAACGAATATCTTGCCTTCGGATCTGTGATAGAAGGTGTACCCAACAGTCTCTTTTGGGTATCCTATGAAGACACATTTCTCCGACTTGGGTTCGAGCTTATCAGGTTGAAGCTTTTTCACATAAGCATCGCAGCCCCAAACTTTAAGAAACGACAACTTTGGTTTCTTGCCAAACCATAGTTCATAAGGTGTCGTATCAACGGATTTAGATGGTGCCCTATTTAACGTGAATGCAGCTGTCTCTAAAACATAACCCCAAAACGATAGTGGTAAATCGGTAAGAGACATCATAGATCGTACCATATCTTATAAAGTACGGTTACGACGTTCAGACACACCATTACGCTGTGGTGTTCCGGGTGGCGTGAGTTGTGAAACTATTCCACATTGTTTCAAATGAAGACCAAACTCGTAACTCAAATATTCTCCTCCACGATCAGATCGTAGAAACTTTATTTTCTTGTTACGATGATTCTCTACTTCACTCTGAAATTCTTTGAACTTTTCAAATGTTTCAGACTTGTGCTTCATTAAGTAGATATATCCATATCTGCTCAAATCATCAGTGAAGGTCAGAAAATAATGATACCCGCCGCGAGCTTCAACACTCATTGGCCCACATACATCAGTATGTATGATTTCCAACAAATCTGTTGCTCGCTCCATAGTTCCAGAGAACGGAGTTTTAGTCATCTTGCCCATGAGGCATGGTTCGCAAGCACCAAGTGATTCATAATCAAGTGATTCCAAAAGTCCATCACTATGGAGTTTCTTCATGCGTTTTACACCAATATGACCTAAACGGCAGTGCCACAAATAAGTTGCAGTATCATTATTAACCTTGCATCTTTTGGTTTCAATATTATGAATATGTGTATCACTACAATCGAGATCCAATAAGAATAGACCACTCTTTGAGGGTGCATGACCATAAAAGATATTATTCATAAAAATAGAACAACCATTATTCTCTGATTTAAATGAATAACCGTCTCGCAACAAACAAGATCCAGATATAATGTTCATGCTCAACGCTGGCACCAAATAACAATTATTTAGGTCTAAAACTAATCCCGAAGGTAGATGTAGAGGTAGCGTGCCGACGGCGATCACATCGACTTTGGAACCGTTTCCCACGCGCATCGTCACCTCGTCCTTAGCCAATCTTCGTTTAATCCGTAGTCCCTGTTTCGAGTTACAAATATTAGCAACCGAACCGGTATCAAATACCCAGGTACTACTACGAGCATTAGTAAGGTACACATCAATAACATGTATATCACATATACCTTTGTTCACCTTGCCATCCTTCTTATCCGCCAAATACTTGGGGCAGTTCCGCTTCCAGTGTCCAGTCCCCTTGCAGTAGAAGCACTCAGTTTCAGGCTTGGTTCTAGACTTGGGTTTCTCTGCGGGAGCAGCAACAATCTTGCTATTCTCCTTGAAATTCCCTTCCTTGCCCTTTTTCTTGAAACTAGTGGTATTGTTAACCATCAACACTTGATGCTCCTTTTTGATTTCTACCTCCCCAGCTGTGAGCATAGCGAAGAGCTCGGGAATTGTCTTTTGCATCCCTTGCATATTATAGTTCATCACGAAGCCATTATAGCTTGGTGGCAGTGATTGAAGAATTCTATCAATAACACTATTCTCATCAACTTGGCAACCAAGTTGAGTCATATGATTGTAGTGCCCATACATTGTGAGCAAGTGTTCACTGATAGAACTATTCTCCTCCATCTTGCAGCTGTAGAACTTATTGGAAATCTTATATTTCTCAATCCGGGCATTTGCTTGAAATATTAACTTCAACTCGTGGAACATCTCATATGGTCCATGACGTTCAAAACGTCGTTGAAGTCCCGGTTCTAAGCCGTAAAGCATGGCACACTGAACTATCGTGTAGTCATCAGACCGCGACTGCCAGACGTTCAAAGCGTCCACATTAGCGGGAGGGGGCTTGTCACCTAGCGGTGCTTCAAGGACATAATTCTTCTTTGCAGCAATGAGGATAATCCTCAGGTTACGGACCCAGTCCGTGTAATTGCTACCATCATCTTTCAACTTAGCTTTCTCTAGGAATGCATTAAAATTCAAAGGAATGGTAGCACGGGCCATTGATCTACAACAACATAGATATGCAAAAACTATCAGGACTAAGTTCATGATAAGTTAAAGTTCAATTTAATCATATTAATTAAAGAACTCCCACTTAGATAGACATCCCTCCGGTCATCTAAATGATCACGTGATCCAAATCAACTAAACCATGTCCGATCATCACGTGAGATGGAGTAGTTTCAATGGTGAACATCTTATGTTGATCATATCTACTATATGATTCACGCTCGACCTTTCGGTCTCCAGTGTTCCGAGGCCATATCTGCATATGCTAGGCTCGTCAAGTTTAACCCGAGTATTCTGCGTGTGCAAAACTGGCTTACACCCGTTGTATTTTAACGTAGAGCTTATCACACCCGATCATCACGTGGTGTCTCGGCACGACGAACTTTCGCAACGGTGCATACTCAGGGAGAACACTTATACCTTGAAATTTAGTAAGGGGTCATCTTATAATGCTACCGTCGTTCTAAGCAAAATAAGAAGCATAATAAGATAAACATCACATGCAATCAAAATATGTGACATGATATGGCCATCATCATCTTGTGCTTTTGATCTCCATCTCCAAAGCACCTTCATGATCACCTTCGTCACCGGCGCGACACCTTGATCTCCATCGTAGCATCGTTGTCGTCTCGCCAACTATTGCTTCTACGACTATCGCTACCGCTTAGTGATAAAGTAAAGCAATTACATGGCGATTGCATTTCATACAATAAAGCGACAACCATATGGCTCCTGCCAGTTGCCGATAACATTACAAAACATGATCATCTCATACAAAACCGTATAACTCATCATGTCTTGACCATATCACATCACAACATGCCCTGCAAAAACAAGTTAGACGTCCTCTACTTTGTTGTTGCAAGTTTTACGTGGCTGCTACGGGGTTAGCAAGAACCGTTCTTACCTACGCATACAAAACCACAACGATGTTTCGTCAAGTATGTGATGTTTTAACCTTCACAAGGACCGGGCGTAGCCACACTTGATTCAGCTAAAGTGAGAGAGACAGACACCCGCCAGTCACCTTTAAGCAACGAGTGCTCGTAACGGTGAAACCAGTCTCGCGTAAGCGTACGCGTAATGTCGGTCCGGGCCGCTTCATCTCACAATACCGCCGAAGCAAAGTATGACATGCTGGTAAGCAGTATGACTAGTATCGCCCACAACTCATTGTGTTCTACTCGTGCATATCATCTACGCATAGACCTGGCTCATGATGCCACTGTTGGGGAACGTAGTATTTTAAAATTTTCCTACGATCACGCAAGATCTATCTACCAGATGCATAGCAACGAGAGGGAAGAGTGTGTCTACGTACCCTCGTAGACCGGAAGCGGAAGCGTCAAGTGATGCGGTTGATGTAGTCGAACTTCTTCGCGATTCAACCGATCAAGCACCGAACGTACGGCACCTCCGCGTTCAGCACACGTTCAGCTTGATAACGTCCCACGAGCTCTTGATCCAGTTGAGCTTCACGGGAGAGTTTCGTCAGCACGACGGCGTGGTGACGGATATGATGTATTCACCGGCGCAGGGCTTCGCCTAAGCACCGGGACGGTATGACCGAGGTGTGTTTCTGTGGAGGAGGGCACCGCACACGGCTGGAACAATTCAACTTGTGTGTCTTTGGGTGCCCCCCTGCCCCCGTATATAAAGGAGCAAGGGGGGAGGCCGGCCGGCCCTTGTTTGGTGCGGCTAGGGGTGCAATCCTACTAGGAATAGGATTGCAATCCTATTCCTAGTAGGAACCACCAAAGAAGGAAGAGAGGGAAAGGAAAAGAGGGAGAGGTGGCGCCCCCCAATCCTAGTCCAACTAGGAACCCTAGGTGGGGCGCCGGCCAGCCCCTATGGGCTGCCTCTCTCTTTCCCTTAAGGCCCACTATGGACCATCCCCCCTCATAGGGGGTTCCGGTAACCCCCTCCTGCAATCCCGTTAAATCCGAAACTTTTCCGGAACACTTCCGGTGTCCGAATATAGTCGTCCAATATATCAATCTTTATGTCTCGGACATTCCGAGACTCCTCGTCATGTCCGTGATCTCATCCGGGACTCCGAACTACCTTCGGTACATCAAAACTCATAAACTCATAATATCGATCGTCATCAAACGTTAAGCGTGCGGACCCTACGGGTTCGAGAACTATGTAGACATGACCTGAGACTCATCTCCGGTCAATAACCAATAGCGGAACCTGGATGTTCATATTGGCTCCTACATATTCTACGAAGATCTTTTATCGGTCAGAACCGCATAACAACATACGTTGTTCCTTTTGTCATCGGTATGTTACTTGTCCGAGATTCGATCGTCGGTATCTCCATACCTAGTTCAATCACGTTACCGGCAAGTCTCTTTACTCGTTCCGTAACACATCATCTTGTGACTAACTCATTAGTCTTTTGCTTGCAAGGCTTATTGTGATGTGTGTTACCGAGAGGGCCCAGAGATACCTCTCCGACACTCGGAGTGACAAATCCTAATCTTGATCTATGCCAACACCACGAATACTTTCGGAGAAACCTGTAGAGCATCTTTATGATCACCCAGTTAGGTTGTGACGCTTGATAGCACACAAGGTGTTCCTACGGTATTCGGGAGTTGCATAATCTCATAGTCATAGGAACATGTATAAGTCATGAAGAAAGCAATAGCAGTAAAACTAAACGATCATAGTGCTATGCTAACGGATGGGTCTTGTCCATCACATCATTCTCCTAATGATGTGATCCCGTTGATCAAATGACAACTCATGTCTATGGCTAGGAAACATAACCATCTTTGATCAATGAGCTAGTCTAGTAGAGGCATACTAGGGACATACTGTTTTGTCTATGTATCCACACATGTACTAAGTTTCCGGTTAATACAATTCTAGCATGAATAAAAGACATTCATCATGATATAAGGAAATACAAATAACATCTTTATTATTGCCTCTAGGGCATATTTCCTTCACTTAGGTCATCTCGTCGAAGGGTCAATGCAGGTCGCAATCGTCGGAATCACCGCACTCACCGGAATCAACAACGACATCTGTTGTGGGATTAGCGGACGTCCGCATCAGAGAAAATATAATAAGGTACAGTCAGCAGGTTGTAAGGATTAAAATATTGTATTTTTGATGAGTTGGATGCGAGAGAAGAGGAGAGAGAAGGGAATCAGGCTGTAGATTAAGAGTCGGCTGCATCACATGCTTCAAGAAACAATGTGAGATTGTAAGGTGGGCCATCTATTAATGAAGAAGTACTACTTTATAAATAGCTATTATACATGTTGACTATTAGGTTGCCTATAGATGATGTGGCAACTTCATATAGTTGATAGTCTGCAAAACAAACTCCATATAGTTGATAGTTGGCTATATTATTAACATGCTCTCGCGCGATCACCGACAATTCAAGTCGGGGCTGTCTCGTGTCTCGGTATGCGCGCCCACATCACATGTTGGGCCTTACCCGGGACGGGTCTTCTCCTGGGCCTTTCTTCGGTGCCGGATGAAGGCCATGTGGCTAGGGTTCCCCTCACTATCGATGGCGCATGAGATCGACAGCGAAGCGTTCCCTTCGTCTAGCCATCGACAACGCCGGCTTGGATCGACTTCACGTCTTCATCGTCACATAACCCCTCCCCGTACATAGTTCCGTTGATGGTCGGGACGCTGCCTCATGCCGTTGGCACCGTGCATACCTACGCGGCGGCCGCTGCCTTGTCGCCGAACCCCATGACAGGCGCTCCCCGTCCTCCTCGGGGTGCTTCGGTCGGGGTTGGGCAGCCTCTGGGTGGACCCCAACCAGCTCCTGGTCCGACACTTTCCACGACCACGATGGCTGGCTCCGCTGGTACCCCGGCCAGGGCCATGCCCATACAGCAACAAGGACGACTGTCTACTTAAGGTTATGGAGGCCTGGTTCATGCTCAAGGCTATGCATATGGCAGGCAGTTTTTGCCACAGGGAGGTCATGCCTCTCCATACATGACCCCTGCCACGGGTGCGGTTCCTCCTCCTCAATTCATGCCAGTGGAGGCTCCGCCATTGCAGGAGCCTTCGTTCTAGGTTGGCTAATAGCGAACGGCTCAAAAGCGCACAAAAAAGAAGATCAACAGTTGCATCCCGGAGGTACTTTGCAATAAGGCTTCCATTATCCGTAGCTCTATGTGGCACCTAAGTAGCAGTTTCAGAACCAGATGGCACTGCAACAATTTTCTGAGCAGTCACAGATGTCCCAGTTACCATAGGGTTAGACTCTAGGCTCTTGCATGGCTGGACCGTCCACGGTGGCTCCTATGACCAATGCTCAGGGAGATACATCCAGGACCAACAGCAAAGCTAAGAATGGGATGTGCTGCTGGAAATGTGCAGTTGACATACATGCAGCGAAGGACTGTTTGGTTCAGCATTACTATTATATTTGCGACAAAATTGCTCATCCAAGTGGTGCCTAGTTCTTAAACTCCCTAAGCCCACTTCTTTTGGTTCGGGAGTTGGGGCGGAGGAGTCTTACTTCGCCCAATTGCCAGAGTGTGTTGTCAAAAACCACTTGGAGCCGACCCAGACACCGATCGCTTGTGTTCAGGTTACTGGTTTGATGGTACCTGCTAGCATGGTCAAGACTCAGATTGTCATGAGGTGCTCGATACACACTCATTGGAAGTGGGAAGCAATTCAACATGGGTCAGACACTTATCTAGTTAGTTTCCCGTCGTTTGTGTACTTGGCCAGGGTGGATGGTATTTAGATGAGCGTGCCGTCAGTTAATGTGCAGATGACTGTGTCCGCATGGAAGTCATAGGAGATCCCTGATGTCTACTACACAACCTTCTTGTAGATTCGTGTTGGGCCTCCAAGCAAAGAATTTTGTAAGACAGTAGCAAATTTCCCTCAAGTGGATGACCTAAGGTTTATCAATCCGTGAGAGGCGTAGGATGAAGATGGCCTCTCTCAGACAACCCTGCAACCAAATAACAAAGAGGCTCTTGTGTCCGCAACACACCCAATACATTGGTAAATTATATAGGTGCACTAGTTCGGCGAAGAGATGGTGATACAAGTGTAATATGGATAGTAGATATAGCTTTTTGTAATATGAAAATATAAAAACAGCAAGGTATCAAGTAGGAAACGTGAGTAAAAACGGTATTGCAATGCTTGAAAACAAGGCCTAGGGTTCATACTTTCACTAGAGAAAAATCTCTCAACAATGATAACATGATTGGATCATATAACAATCCCTCAACGTGCAACAAAGAATCACTCCAAAGTTCCTATCACGGAGAGCATATGATTAAATTGCTTGTAGGGTATGAAACCACCTCAAAGTTATTCTGTTGGTCGATCTATTGGGCTATTCCTATAAGTGTCACAAACAACCCTAGAGTTCGTACTAAAATAACACCACATGACATACATCAATCAATACTAATGTCACCTAGATACTCCAATGTCACCACAAGTATCTGTGGGTCAATTATACGATATGCATCACACAATTTTAGATTCATAATATTCCATCCAACACAAATAACTTCAAGAGCATCTCGAGATTTCTATCGGAGAAAGGAATATGAAAATGCGTACCAACCCCTATGCATAGATTACCCCAATGCCACCACGGGAATTCGCAAGTTGATAACCAAAACACACATCAAGTGGATCAATATAACATCCCATTGTCACCACGGATATCGCATCGCAAGACAAACATCAAGTGCTCTCACATCCAAAGATTCAATCTGACATAACAAAACCTCAAAGGAAAAGACTCAATTCATCACAAGGTAGAGAGGGAAGAACACCATAAGATCCAACTATAATAACAGAGCTCACGGTACATCAAGATGGTGCCAAATGAAGAACACGAGAGAGAGAGAGAGAGAGAGAGAGAGATAACACATTGCTACTGGTACAAACCCTCAGCCCCGAGGGTGGACTACTCCCTCCTCATCATGGTGACCGTCGAGATGATGAAGATGGCCTACGGTGATGATTTCACCCTCCAGTAGGGTACCAGAACAGGGTCTTGAGAGGTTTTTCGTGGCTACAGAGGCTTGCGGCGGCGGAACTTCCGATCTAGGGTTCTTTTCGGAGGTTTCGGTATCTGTAAGAATTTTTGGCGTCGGTTTCACGCCCAGGGGGTGCCCGAGGGGCCCATAAGCCGTAGGAGCGTTGGCCTAGCTCCGGTGCTTCGGGGGTCTCTTTTGGTCCATAAAAAATCACCATAAATTTTTAGCCCATTCCGAGAACTTTTATTTCTGCACAAAAAATGATACCACCGTAGTTCTGTTGAAAACAACATCAGTACGGGTTAGTTCTAATCAAATCATACCAAAACCATATAAAATTGTTGTTAACATGGCATGAATACTTCATAAATTATAGATACATTAGAGGCGTGTCAGCATCCGCAAGCTTAATTCATGATCGTCCTTGAGTAGGTAAATGATAAAGTAAATAATTTATGAAGTGTGAATGCTAGCATAGTGTATAAGTTTGATCATTGATAATTTCAATCACTTTTCCTAGCATCATAACAATAACTCTTTCTCATATAACTAATCTTGATAAAGTGGCAATCAATTCACATGTAATGGTTCAAGCAGTGCATTTTCTTGACACTATCATGTAATCTTTCTTATTGTGACATGAATGTTCAGATCCGTAAGATTCAAAACAAAATTTTAATATTGATATAAAAACAATAATACTTCAAGCATACTAATAAAGCAATCATGTCTTCTCAAAATATCATGGCCAAAGAAAGTTATCCCTACAAAATCATATAGTCTGGCTATGCTCCATCTTCATCACATAAAGTATTTCATCATGCACAACCTCGGTGTTAGTCAAGCAATTGTTTCGTACTTTTAGTGTTCTCAAACTTTTTCAACTTTCACACAATACATGAGCGTGAGCCATGGATATAGAGCACTATAGGTGGAATAGAATATGGTGGTTGTGGAGAAGACAAAAAGGAAGGAGAAAGTCTCACATCAACTAGGCAAATTAATGGGCTATGGAGATGCCCATCAATTGATATCAATGCAAGCGAATAGGGATTGCCATGCAATGGATGCACTAGAGCTATAAGTGTATGAAAGCTCAAATAGAAACTAAGTGGTTGTGCATCCAACTTGCTTGCTCATGAAGACCTAGGGCAATTTGAGGAAGCCCATCATTGGAATATATAAGCCAAGTTCTATAATGACAAATTCCCACTAGTATGTGAAAGTGACAAAATAGGAGACTCTCTGTCATTAAGAACACGGTGTTGCTTTGAAGCACAAGTGTATAAAAGGATAGTAACATTGTCCCTTTTTTCTCTTTTTTGGGGCTCTTTGGCCTTTCTTTTTATTTGGGCTCTTTGGCCTCCTTTTTCTTATAACCTCACATGGGACAATGCTCTAATAATGATGATCATCTCACTTTTATTTACTTGCAACTCAAACTTACAACTCAATTATGACTCTATATGAATGCCTCTGGCGGTGTGCCAGGATGTGCAATGATCAATGTGATCATGCAAAGTAATATGAC
>LR738713.1:351665575-351675894 GCA_902687465.1 Secale cereale
CAATGGAGTTGTTTGCTGTAGGATATGTCTACTTCATGTCCATGCTTCTTGTCACCATGTTTGAGTGCTGTAGAGTATATATTTCTTGCTCCAAAGTTGCTATGTGGCTGTTAATTACAGCTTTGCATTGTTTCTTGTTTCGGGTGTATCTTTTAGCCCGTTGCTCCGTTTTGAGTGTTCCTTATATGAAACTTGTGTGATTTTGCATGTAGAATCATAATATCATATTGTTTTCATGTTCGGAGTATATTTACTTGATGTTTGGGTGCATCTTGCACCGTTGCCATGTTTGTCTTGTTTTGCTCATATCTTCTAGGCCGTAGCTTCGAATTAAACAAACTTTATATGTAACTTGACTAGAATTTCGTGTAGATCATGATGGTGCATGTTAACTTGCTGTTTAACAACTTTAACTTAAGGTTTGCTCAGATCTGAACTAATTTCAAACTATGCATATGAGGACTTACCAGTTTTATTATATGTAGTTTCCGGCCTCATTTAAACTTGTTGACTTCTGGTGCATCCTATATAGAACTGTCTTGCATCATACTTGATTGAGCATATTGTCATGTCTCGTGTGGTGTGTTTACCGTATTTCTTGCTTCTTCTCGTTAGTGCTTGTTCCGTTGCAATCATGAGGATTCGTTCGTCTTCTCGTGGTTCGTCTTCAAGACTTCTTCATCGTCTTCTTCATGGATCCGTTCTTCTTCCTTGCGAGATCTCTGGCAAGATGACCATACCCTTGGATACATTTACTATCATTGCCATGCTTAGTGTCTCGATGCTATTGTTATATGTCGCGCTACCCATCATTATTGTCAGCCTCTCCTTGTTGCCATGAGACCTCTAACCTTTGACACCTTCCCAGCAAAACCATTGTTTGGCTATGTTACCCGCTTGCTCAGCCCCTCTTATAGCGTTGTTAGTTGCAGGTGAAGATGAAGATCGTTCCATGGTGGGAACTTGTTGTTGGAATATCACAATATATATTATTATTATTAACACACCTATATACTGGGCATGGGTGGAAGGCTTGGCCTTTTGCTCGGTGTTTTGTTCCACTCATGCCACCTTAGGCGCCAATAAACCGGCATTATGTTCCTTGATTTTGCGTTCCTTACACGGTTGGGTATATGGGGACCCCTTGACACTTCGTCTTTGAATAAAACTCCTCCAGCAAGACCCACCATTGGTTTTAATTTACCTCATAATAATAACTTAATTAATTAATTAAAATTGCATAGGGGGTCGCGTCCCTGGGGATTCTTCTACATAGCAGGGGGGCCAGTGCTGATGGTGTTGGTCCCAAACGGGCAGACTGTAGGGCCGCCTTGGGGAAACCCGAGGTATTTGGTATTTTTCTGTAGGATGTCCAATCCGGACGTGGACTGAGACGAGATACGCGCGGCTACTATCAGGGTGTCGGCACGCCGGGAGGTCTTGATGGACTTATTTTACCATTGTCGAAATGTCTGCACCGGGATGCCGAGCCTGATCGGATTTCCCTAAGATAAGGGGTGATAATATTATATTTATCACTTCAGCTGATCGTGAGAGCTTGTGATGGGCTAAGTTGGGACACCCCTGCAGGGTTATGATCTTTCGAAAGCCATGCCCGCGGTTATGTGGCAGATTGGAATTTGTTAATGTCCGGTTGTAGAAAACTTGACAGAGGATCCGAAGTAAAACACACAACTGTGTGAGTAACCGTGACCGTCTCTTTTCATTTTGAGAAGAGAACACGGTGGGGTTATGTTTGACTCGTAGGTAGTTCATGATCTTTAGCGATCATTACTAGTTGCGATCATTTGCGTAGAAGCTCATCTTATTCTTGTACTCGTAAGTTAGCCACCATATTATGCTTAGCCGCTGCTGCAACCTCACCACTTTACCCCTTCCTACCTTTTAAGCTTTGATAGTCTTGTTAACCATGGTTATGGGATTGCTGAGTCCTCGTGGCTCACAGATACTACAACAACAAGTGCAGGTGCAGGTTTCCGATGTCTTGACGTGAGAGCGTTGATCGTTGTGTTGGAGTTCTTTCTTCTTCTTCTTCTTCTTCAGTCTTGGGTTTGGTTCCGGGTCGGCAGCCTGGGATAGCAGATGGATGTCTTTGTGTTTTTCTTGTTTGTATCCGTAGTCGGATACTTTGTATTGATGTTGTTGTATTCATGTGACTTGTATGTATTGTTGTATCCCCCATGTATGTATGTAATGGTACGATGTAATGATATCCATCTTGCTAAGCGCCCGAAATGTGGTTGTGCCCCAATCACGTAAGTGTCACGTGATCGGGATAGAATCACATCTTGGGCCTGACAGTGGCCCCCCTCCACTTATTCTTTCACCCATGCTCTTCTTCTTCCTCCCAAAAAAATCCTCAACCAGCTCAAACCTGAGTTCTAGCTCGTTTTGCTACCATTTTCGATCTCCTTGCTCAAAGCACCATTCACCAAACTGTTTGGGGAGATTGTTCCTTGGTATGTGACTCCGACTCCTCCATTGGCCCAATTAGTTTTTGTTCTAGCTCTTTATTTGTTGCAAATTTATGCTGCTGCGCTAACCTTGTTCTTGAGCTTGCATGTCAAATTTTCTTGGTCCCAAGTAGTTCTAATGCATGATATAGCCTCTAGGCACTTGTAGGAGTTGTTGCTATCAATTTTGTTGAGCTTGCTTAACTTTTATTGTGAGTTACTAAAATTTTCAGAAAAATGTCTAGGAAAAACTTCCAAGGTGGTCCTTCAAGGAAGCAAGAACCGAGGCTCGCGTTCCGTGAGCCGGACGATGAACCACCGAGGGATGCTGATGTACGGCCTTGTGAATGGCCGTCAGATGAATTTATGAGTCAAGCGGTATCAAAGATGAATTTTATGCATATGTGCGTAACGCCGACCTCGAGGACTTCATGCAAGATAAGTGCCTCCAATACCGTGGCTTAACTGATAGCTTTGTGAGAAGGTTTAAATTTGCATCCTCACGTAATTCTCACACTATCCTATTTGATCTTTATGATAAATCTTATACCATGGACATAGAGGATTTTAACGAAGCCTGCAAGCTCCCACAGTGGGGCAGTAGGAGTGATCCTCGTAAATCTGAATTTAGAGAATTCCTTGCTAGTATTACAGTGGGAGAATCCAGGGACGTCACACAAGCCACTACGGGGAGCATACATTTTCCTGCTATTCATTACTTTGCTCTCTTTATTGGTAGATGCATAAATGGTAAAGATGAATCCTGTCACATGTGTGTCCCTGATCTCAGCATTCTCAGGAGTGTTGTACTAGGTGATAGGCAATATAATTTAGGAGCCATTGTTGCACGTAGACTGCACCATAATGGTTCATATGGAGATTTATTTGGTGGGATCTATGCTACCCGCATAGCCCGCTATCTTGTTGTGTCTGTGCATCCGTATGACGAACCTTTACCTACTGCTTATCTAGATTGTAATGCTATGGCTAGTCACCGGTTTATAGAGTGGGATAATCAAACTCTCAAATATCGACTAATCTTTAACTGGCAGCATGCCATCCCTATTGTTCTTCCTGCCCCTTCTTTGTTTAACTTTCAGGAAAAAGGAAGACACACTATAACTATGGAGGAGGCAAATGCCTATTATAACATGACGGAGGCAAACCGCCTTCGAGCTGCAGCTCAGCAGGCAGCATCTGCTGCATCTCAGTACGACCCTAACTACAACTTTGGATATCCGTCAGGCCAGTACTGGACATAGACCAACTTAGGCCAAAAGCCTAAGCTTGGGGGAGTACATGTTTCTCACCGATTTACATTCATGTTCACACTTATTCTAGTTGTCGGTGCTCACACTCTTTCACTATACCACCCATGCTTAGTTAAATTTCTTTTTCTTAGTCTTTTTCTTGTGTGCTAGAAAAACCCAGAAAAATAAAAAAATATTAGTCGTAGCTTCTAGCTAATTTGCTTTCTTTGCTTGTAGCAGTAACTAAAAATGAAAACCCAAAAAGATTTCCCGTTCTTCTTTTGCTTGTTGGGAGCTTTCCCGTGTAAATAGTTTCTTTTCTTTTCTTTAGGGGTAAAGAGTAGAAGACCATGATTGAAAATGCTTAGTGGCTCTCATATGCTTTGTTGTTGATTTAACCTTGAGCCATATTACCTTATCTTCTCTCTTGTAACAAATTGTCTGCAGATTCAAGCTTAGTCCAATGCACGTGCACTATTATTATTTTCCACACCGTTCGGTCGTGCGAGTGAAAGGCAATAAGGATGATATATGATGAACTAATTGAGATGAGAAAAGCTGGTATGAACTCGACCTCTCTTGTTTTTGTAAATATGATTGTTCGTCGTTCTTGATTCAACTTGTTATGAATGAAACATGTTTGCAATGACAATTAGAGATCATAGCTACTTATGCCATGCTTAATTAGCTGAGAGTTTATAATGGTCTATCTTGCATGCCAACATGATATTAAAATGGTTGTGATGTGGTATGATGGGTGGTATCCTCCTCTGAACGATTTAAGTGACTTGACTTGGCACATGTTCATGCATGTAGTTGAAACAAATCAACATAGCCTTCATGATATTTATGTTCATGGTGATTTATATCCTACTCATGCTTGCATTCATTGTTGGTTAATTTTAATGCATGTTCATGACCGTTGTTCCTCTCTAGCTGGTCGCTTCCCAACCTCTTTCTAGCCTTCACCTGTACTAAGCGGGAATACTGTTTGTGCATCCACTTCCATAAACCCCAAAGTTATTCCATATGAGTCCACCATACCTTCCTATATGCGGTATTTACCTGCCGTTCCAAGTAAATTTGTATGTGCCAAACTCTAAACCTTTAAATGAAATTTTGTTTTGTATGCTCGAACAACTCATGTATCAACTAGGGTTGTCTATATCTTCCATGCTAGGTTGGTTATTCTCACGATGAGTGGACTCCGCTCATCATTCACGAGAAAATGGCTGGTAACCGGGATGCCCAGTCCCATGCTCAAAATCATAATAATTAAACAAAACTCCCCCAGGGTTGTTGCTTGTTTGGACGGTAACCCGTGGATTCGGCTGGCCGTGGAGTGTGCTTGTTGGTGGTTGGGGGAGTATAAACTTTACCATTCTGTTTGGGAACCGCCTATAATGTGTGTAGCATGGGAGATATCGAGATTATTGGTTGTTATGTTGACAATGAAAGTATACCGCTCAAAATGTTATTCAATCTCTATTTAAAAAACGAGCTCTGGCACCTCTACAAATCCCTGCTTGCCTCCGCGAAGGGCCTATCTATTTACTTTTATGCAGAGTCATCATCCTCCTATCAAAGAGCACCAGTAGGAGAGCACCTCTGTCGTTGCATGTATTACTATTAATTTGCATTGAGTATGATCATGACTGGATCTCTTTTACCATGAAATACAATGTCTAGCCAGTCCTTGATCTTTAAAGGTGCTCTGCATTTATGTTTTGCGGTCTCAGAAACGGCTAGCGAGATACCATCATGTTATATCATATCATGATTGTTTTGAGAAGTGTTGTCATCCGAGGTTTATTATTATTGCTCGATAGTTGATTATGCCATTGATGTGAGTAGTCTTGAGACCTGAAAGTTATTGTGAATGTGGTTAGTTCATGATCTTGTTGAAAACCTAAATGATATCTTACATATTTACAACAACAAGAGCAAACAGAGTTAGTCAAAGTTTTGCTTTATCACTTTCAGTTTATCAACTGAATTGCTTGAGGACAAGCAAAGGTTTAAGCTTGGGGGAGTTGATACGTCTCCAAAGTATCTACTTTTCCAAACACTTTTCCCCTTGTTTTGGACTTTAACTTGCATGATTTGAATGGAACTAACCCGTACTGACGCTGTTTTCAGCAGAACTGCCATGGTGTTGTTTTTGTGCAGAATAAAAAGTTCTCGGAATCGCCTGAAAATCAACGGAGAATTACTTCAGAAAATCTAAAAAATACCTGCAAGAAGATCCACACCTGGGGGCCCACGGGATGTCCTCGAGGGTGGGGGACGCGCCCCCCTTCCCAGGGCGCGCCCTCCTGCCTCGAGGGCACCCCGATGCCCCACCGACGTATCCCCAGGTCCTATATATTCTGTTTCATGGAGAAAAAAATCAAGGAGAAAAAATTATCGTGTTTCACGAGACGGAGCCACCGGCAAGCCATAATCTCTCTCGGGAGGGCTGATCTGGAGTCCGCTCGGGGCTCCGGAGAGTGGAGATCGTCGCCATCGTCATCATCAACCTTCCTCCATCACCAATTCCATGATGCTCACCGCCGTGCGTGAGTAATTCTATCGTAGGCTTGCTGGACGGTGATGGGTTGGATGGGATCTATCATGTAATAGAGTTAGTTTTGTTAGGGTTTGATCCCTAGTATCCACTATGTTCTGAGATTGATGTTGCTATGACTTTGCTATGCTTAATGCTTGTCACTAGGGCCCGAGTGCCATGATTTCAGATCTGAACCTATTATGTTTTCATGAATATATGTGTGTTCTTGATCCTATCTTGCAAGTCTATAGTCACCTACTATGTGTTATGATCCGGCAACCCCGAAGTGACAATAATCGGGACCACTCCCGATGATGACCTTAGTTTGAGGAGTTCATGTATTCACTATGTGTTACTGCTTTGGTCCGGTACTCTATTAAAAGGAGGCCTTAATATCCCTTAGTTTCCAATAGGACCCCGCTGCCACGGGAGGGTAGGACAAAAGATGTCATGCAAGTTCTTTTCCATAAGCACGTATGACTATATTCGGAATACATGCCTACATTGCATTGATGAACTGGAGCTAGTTCCGTGTCACCCTAGGTTATAACTTCTACATGATGAATTGCATCTGACGTAATTTTCCATCACCGATCCAATGCCTACGAGATTTACCTATATTGCTAGCCGCTTATTTGCTTTTCCGTTGCTATTATCACAAAAACTACAAAAATACTATCTTTACTTTTATTGCTGCTACCACCACTATCATATTACTGTGCTACTAAACTACCTTGCTGCAGATACTAAGTTTCCAGGTGTGGCTGAATTGACAACTCAGTTGCTAATACTTAAGAGTATTCTTTGGCTCCCCTTGTGTCGAATCAACAAATTTGGGTTTAATACTTTACCCTCGAAAACTGTTGCGATCCCCTACACTTGTGTGTTATCATTTACCATATGTGCATGCTATGGGAATCACAAACTCTAACACAAGTATTTCTACCAATCCACAATTACTCTCTAGCATGACTCTAATATCACCATCTTTATATCTCAAAACAAATGCACGGAATTAAACTTCTCATATATTCAATGCTCTTTATGAATTTTCTTATTACATCCTTCTTGAATATCTATCATATTGGGACCAATTTCATAACACCAGCATGTTACCATTACTATTTATAAGACTCTCAGAAAGGTATAAGTGAAGCACGAGAGTAAATGACAAGCTACTCCAAATTCAGATCTAATGAATTTAATTAAAACAACAAGCAAAACAAAATAAAATGATATTGCAAGGATAACACATATCATGTGAAGAAGCAAAAACTTAGGCTCAACCAAAACTGACCAATAGTTGTTGAAGAAGAAAGGTGGGATGCCAACTGGGGCATCCCCAAGCTTAGATGCTTGAGACTTCTTGAAATATTAACTTGGGATGCCTTGGGCATCCCCAAGCTTGAGCTTTCATGTCTCTTTAATTCTTCTCATATCACGGTTTCCCTAAATCTCAAAAACTTAATCCACACAAAACACAACAAGAACTCGTGAGATAAGCTAGTATAAATCAACTCAAAACCTTATCATTCTCTACTGTAGCAAATCACTAAAATTATGATTTAACATTACATACTAAATGCCTTTGCATATTTAATACTCCTATCCTCAAATAGAATCATTAAACAAGCAAACATATGCAAACAATGCGCGAATAACAACAATTTGTCTAAACATGACAGTATGTAATTATCTGAACTGAAGTCATACTTACCTAACTCAAAAAAATTGAAAACATTCCACGTTATAGAGAACTTATTCATGCTTACTGTGAAAAAAATACAAGATTTTATCACATTCTGACTTTTCATAAGAATTCAGACAATGATAGAAAACTTTCTGTTTTCAAACAACAACATATAGACTTGCAAAATAAGCATGGTAAAGGATAGACTTGACAATTGTATTGAAGTAAAAGATGCAAAACATTATTCTAAATAACAGCAAGCAAATATGAACAAAATAAAATGACGCTCCAAGCAGAACTCATATCATGCGACGAATAAAAATATAGCTCCAAGTGAGGTTACCGATAAAGTTGGAGACGAAAGAGGGGATGCCTTACAGGGCATCCCCAAGCTTAGTTGCTTGGATCTTACTTGAATATTACCTTGGGGTGCCTTGGGAATCCCCAAGCTTAGTGTATTGCCACTCCTTATTCTCCTCATATCAATATCTCACCCAAAACTTGAAAACTTCGATCACGCCAAACTTAACGGAACATCGTGAGATGTGTTAGTTTAATAAAGCAAATCATTCACTTGGGTAATGTCAAATACAAGATTCATAATTGTTATCACACAATGCCTACTGTACCTTATCATTTCCACAATTTATATCACTTACTATAAGCTATGGAAACACTGAAACAAGCAAAATAAGCATTGAAAACAGAATCTGTCAAAAACAGAATAGTATGTAAAGATCTGAATTTTAATCCCACTTAGGCACCTTTAAAAATTCTGAACAATTAGTACCACGTAGGCAATTTGTATATCAATCATTTGTAAAAACTTCAGAATTTTATCACGTTCAAGTGAAGCACAGAAATTAAAGCACTGGACACAAAACTTTCTGTTTTTGCACATAATCAAGTCAACTATCATCCACACTATCCCAAAGGCTTTACTTGGCGCTTTATTGAAACAAAAGCTATAAAACATGATTACTATAGTAGCTTAATCATGTGGACACACACAAACAGTAGGTATAAGTATTGGGTTATCTCCCAAGAAGCGATTTTCTTTAATGCCTTTTTAGCTAGGCATGATGATTTCAATGATGCTCGTATAAAAGATAAGAATTTAAACATAAAAAGGAGTATCATGAATCACATGACAAGCACATTTAAGTCTAACCCACTTCCTATGCATAGGGATTTTATGAGCAAACAATTTATGGGAACAAGAATCAACTAGCATAGGAAGGCAAAATAAGCATGACTTCAAAACTTTCATCACATAGAGAGGAAACTTGATATGATTGCAATACTTAAAAGCATATGTTCCTCTTTCATATTAATTTTCAATAGCATCATGAATGAATTCAACAATATAACTATCACATAAAGCATTCTTTTCATGATGCATAAGCATAAAAAATGTATTACTCTCCACATAAGAAAATTTCTTCTCATGAATAGTAGTGGGAGCAAACTCAACAAAATAACTATCATGAGACACTTGATTGGCATGATCAATTTGAGCATTAAAATCATAATGACAAGTTTCATGGTTATCATTATTCTCGATAGCATACATGTCATCATCATAATCATCATAGCTAGGAGGCATGCTACCATTATAAAAAAAATGCAAATCAAATCTTGGGGGACTAAAATCATCTTCATCAAACATAGCATCCCCAAGCTTACAATTTTGCATATCATTAGCATCATGGATATTCAAATATTCATACTAACAACATTGCAATCATGCTCATCATTCAAATATTTAGTGCCAAACATTTTATTGACTTCTTCTTCTAACACTTTGGCATAATTTTCCTTTCCATCATTTTCATAGAAGACATTATAAAGATGAATAATGTGAGGCAAGCTCAATTCTATTTCTTTACTTTTCTTTTATAAGATAAACTAGTGTTAAAACAAGAAACTAAAAGATTCAATTGCAAGATCTAAAGTTATACCTGATACGTCTCCAACGTATCTATATATTTTTATTGTTCCATGCTATTATATATGTTTTGGATGTTTTATATGCTTTAGTATGCTATTTTATATTATTTTTGGGACTAACCTATTAACCCAGAGCCCAGTGCTAGTTTCTGTTTTTTCCTTGTTTTTGAGTTTCGCAGAAAAGGAATATCAAACGGAGTCCAAATGAAACGAAATTTTACGAGGATTTTTCTTGGACCAGAAGACATCCAGAGGACTTGGAGTACACGCCAAGGGATCTACGAGGTGGCCACAAGGGTGGAGGGCACGCCCTGGGGGGTAGGGCGCGCCCCCTACCTTGTGGGCCCCTCGTGCCTCCCCTGACCTACTTCTTCCGCCTATAAATTCACATATATTCCAGAAACATC
>LR738713.1:351680607-351691533 GCA_902687465.1 Secale cereale
CTCGTCCTCCCGTCGCCAGCTCGTCTCGATCTCGACGAGAGCCTCTCAGATCGACGAGAGCCTGGGTGCCCCGATCTCCCGAAGCCGCCCGTCGCTACGCGTGGCTCGGTTCCAATCGCCAGCGGCCCGGCCCGTCATCCGCTCGCCCGCCGCCCGTCGCTATCTCCTACTCCCGCCGCACGCCCGCACTCGCCAGGCAACGCGGGGCTCGGTTCCAATCGCCAGCAGCCCGGCCCGTAATCCGCTCGCCCGCCGCCCGTTGCTACCTCCTCCTCCCGCCGCACGCCCGCACTCGCCAGGCAACGCGCGGCTCGGTTCTCTCCAGCCGCTCGGTTCCCTCCAATCGAGCTGATCGCCAGCGGCCTGGTTCCCTCCAGCCGCTCGTCCGCAATCCCCTGTCGCCAGCGGCTCGTTTCCTAAAAAAAAAAAGATGTCTCTGTCATCAGGCTACGTTTCTGTTCCTCGCTGTCCGGTGATCTTTGATGGTACTAACTATACCGAGTTCACTGGCTTCATGCGCATTCACATGCGTGGCATCCGTCTCTGGGGTGTTCTTTCTGGCGAGGTCTGCTGTCCGCCACGTCCGGTTCCTCCGGTGGCTCCTGCTCCGCCGACTCCACCGGTTCTTCCTGCGGATGCTACTCAGGCCGCCAAGGATGCGGCTAAGCTTGCTCATGAGGCTGCTGATCGTGCTTATGATGAGATGTTTTTGGCTTATGAGGAGGCTCTTCAGACGTATCATGGTGCTCTGTCTGTCTACACCCAGTGGCTTGATGATGATGCTAAAGCTGCAGCTGTTCTTACTGCTAGTGTTCTGCCCCAATTTGCTTCTGAGTTTCTGGGTCTCCCTACTGTCTTTGAGATGTGGACCCGTCTTCGTCAGCGCTATGAGCCCTCTGGTGATGCCCTGTACCTTTCTGTGGTTCGTCAGGAGCATGCTCTTCAGCAAGGTGACTCTACTGTTGATGATTTCTATGCACAGAGTTCTGCTATCTGTCGCCAGCTTGATTCTCTCCGCACTGCTGGTTGTCATACTTGTTCCTGTTGCCAGGCTGTCCAGGCCAACTTGGAGTTTCATCGCGTCTACGAGTTCCTGTCTAGGCTTCATAAGGAGTTTGAGCCCCGGCGTGCTCAGTTGTTTGCTCGTGGCCGTATTTCTCTCATGGAGGCTCTTTCTGAGATTCGTGCTGAGGAGACTCGCTTACGTGGTGCTGGTTTGCTGGAGGTTCCCTCTGTGTTCGCTACTCGGTCTTCTTCCACGCCACCTGCTGCACCGACCCCGTTTCGCTCGAGTGCTCCGCCACTCTTGCCCACTCCTTCTGATGGCTCAGGTCGCCCCCGTCCACATTGTGACTATTGCAACAATGATGGTCATATTGAGTCCCATTGCTACAAGAAGAAGAAACACTTGCGCAAGGCCCGACCATCATCTTCAGGGACTTCGTCATCTACCTCGACAGCTTCAGCCGTTGCTTTGACTGAGCAGGATATTCTGAGACTTAAGCGTCTGCTTGCGGCTTCAGGTTCTTCCTCGACGGGTACTGCTGGTTCTGTGACTGATGCTTCCCGCGCTGAGCAACCGCCCTCTACACAGTCAGGTACATCCCCATGGGTTCTGGATTCTGGAGCTTCTTTCCATATGTCTTCTCATTCTTCCACTTTGTCCTCACTTCGATTGCTGGATTCTCCTGTTCATGTCTTCACTGCTGATGGTACTCCACTTTCTGTTGCTAGTAGAGGCAATCTTTCCACTCCTTCTTATTCTGTTCCTGATGTTGCTCATGTTCCTCGACTTACCATGAATCTGTTTTCTGCTGGTCAACTTACTGATTCTGGTTGTCGCGTCATCCTTGATGCTGACTCTTGTTCTGTCCAGGATCGTCGCACGCACACTCTGGTTGGGGCTGGCCCTCGGCGCCGTGATTCTCAGGGTCTTTGGGAGTTGGACTGGCTTCATGTTCCTTCCGCCGCCACCACCATCGCCAGTTCTTCCGCTTCTGTCGCCTCCGTTACTGGTTCCTTCCAGCAGTGGCATCATCGACTTGGTCATCTGTGTGGTTCTCGGTTGTCTTCTTTAGTTCGTCGAGGTCTTCTGGGGTCTGTCTCAGGAGATGTCTCTTTAGAGTGTCAGGGTTGCCGTCTTGGCAAGCAGATTCAGTTACCATATCCACATAGTGAGTCAGTGTCTAAGCGTCCTTTCGATTTAGTCCATTCTGATGTATGGGGTCCGGCCCCTTTCGCTTCAAAAGGTGGCCATAAATACTATATTATTTTCATAGATGATTTCTCTCGTTACACATGGCTTTATTTCATGACTTCTCGTAGTGAGGTGTTGTCTATTTATAAGCGTTTTGCTGCCATGGTTCATACTCAGTTCTCTTCTCCCATTCGTGTTTTTCGTGCTGACTCTGCTGGCGAGTATATCTCTAAGATGTTGCGTGGTGTTCTTGCTGAACAAGGGACTCTCTCTCAATTCTCTTGTCCTGGTGCTCATGCTCAGAATGGTGTGGCTGAGCGAAAGCATCGCCATCTTCTTGAGACGGCTCGTGCATTGATGATTGCTGCCTCTCTCCCGCCTCATTTTTGGGCTGAGGCCGTCTCCACATCCACCTATCTTATCAATATACAGCCTTCCGCTGCTCTACAGGGTGGTGTTCCTTTTGAGCGACTTTTGGATCGTTCTCCCGATTATTCGATGTTTCGCTCGTTTGGTTGTGTTTGCTATGTTCTTCTTGCCCCTCGCGAACGCACCAAACTGACCGCTCAGTCTGTTGAGTGTGTCTTCTTAGGCTACAGTGATGAGCATAAGGGCTATCGTTGTTGGGATCCTATCGGTCGTCGGATGCGTATCTCTCGAGACGTGACTTTTGATGAGTCTCGTCCCTTCTACCCACGCCCATCTTCCTCGACTTTTTCAGTGCAGGATATCTCTTTCCTCACTTTTTCGGACTCACCTATCACACCCGTCGAGCCTGTACCTCTCCGTTCCATTTCCTCTCCTTCTTCACCTCTAGTTAATTTACAGCCACCATCCTCCCCGGTCTCCTCGCCTAGCATCTCACAGGGTTCTCCACCTTCATCTCCGGTGACTTCCTCCCCGGTCTCCTCTCCTCACATGTCACCGGATTCCACACCTTCATCTCCGGTGACTTCTTCATCGCCACCCCCCGATTCTACCTTGGCGATTCCCCCTTCTATTATTCCATCCTTTCCTCAGCATTACACTCGTCGTCCACGACCTGTTGATGCCTCTGTGGATGAGTCGTCGTCCTCCTCTCGGCCTACTTATGGCTTGCGTTCTCGTCCTCGTCCACCTGTTGATCGCTTTGGATTTCCCACTGCTGGTGCTGTTGTTCTCGAGCCGACTTCTTACCGTCAGGCTGTTGTTCATCCTGAATGGCAGTTTGCGATGGCAGAGGAGATTGCTGCTCTTGAACGCACTGGTACCTGGGATCTTGTTTCTCTTCCTCCCGGAGTTCGTCCGATCACATGTAAGTGGGTTTACAAGGTTAAGACTCGCTCCGATGGTTCTCTTGAGCGTCACAAAGCTCGTCTTGTGGCTCGTGGTTTTCAGCAGGAGCATGGTCGTGATTATGACAAGACTTTTGCTCCTGTGGCCCATATGACCACTGTTCGTACACTTCTTGCAGTTGCCTCTGCACGACACTGGTCTATATCTCAGCTTGATGTTAAGAATGCCTTTCTTAATGGTGAGCTGCGTGAGGAGGTGTACATGCAGCCACCACCTGGGTATTCTGTTCCTGATGGCATGGTATGTCGTCTTCGTCGCTCTCTATATGGCCTTAAGCAAGCCTCCCGCGCCTGGTTTGAGCGTTTTGCCTCTGTGATCACTGCTGCTGGTTTTTCAGCAAGTGCTCATGATCCAGCATTGTTTATTCACCTTTCTTCTCGTGGTCGGACTCTTCTTCTACTCTATGTTGATGACATGATCATCACGGGGGATGACCCCGAGTATATTGCCTTTGTAAAGGCCCGTCTTAGTGAGCAGTTTCTTATGTCTGATCTTGGACCTCTTCGCTACTTCCTTGGGATTGAAGTCTCTTCTACCTCTGATGGCTTCTTTATATCCCAGGAAAAGTATATCCAGGATCTTCTTGCTCGTGCTGCTCTTACTGACGAGCGCATTGTTGAGACTCCTATGGAGCTCAATGTTCACCTCCGTGCTACTGATGGTGATCCTCTCCCTGACCCGACGCGTTATCGTCATCTTGTTGGCAGTCTTGTCTATCTAGCTGTCACTCGTCCGGACATCTCTTATCCGGTTCATATTCTGAGTCAGTTTGTCTCTGCTCCCACATCGGTTCACTATAGTCATCTCCTTCGTGTTCTCCGATATCTTCGAGGCACGATCTCTCACCGTCTCTTCTTTCCTAGCTCCAGTTCTTTACAGCTTCAGGCCTATTCGGATGCTACGTGGGCTAGTGATCCTTCGGATCGCCGTTCACTTTCTGCTTATTGTGTTTTTCTTGGTGGTTCTCTCATTGCATGGAAGACGAAGAAACAGCTTGCAGTTTCCCGTTCGAGTGCCGAGGCTGAGTTGCGAGCAATGGCTCTTTTGACGGCAGAGGTGACTTGGTTGCAGTGGTTACTTCAGGACTTTGGTGTTTCTGTCACTACACCGACCCCTACACCGACCCGGCTCTTATCTGACAGTACAGGTGCTATCAGCATTGCACGCGATCCTGTGAAGCATGAGCTCACCAAGCATATTGGTGTTGATGCTTTCTATGTGCGCGCTGCTGTGCAGGATCAGGTTATTGCTCTTCAGTATGTGCCTTCCGAGTTACAGTTGACGGATTTCCTGACGAAGGCCCAGACTAGAGCACAACATGGCTTTTATCTCTCCAAACTCAGTGTTGTTCCTCCACCATGAGTTTGAGGGGGGGTGTTAGAGTTATAATATAAGTCATGTACCTCTTTGTATTTATCCCGTTGTATAAGGGGTTTCCTGCTTATGTTCCACCTGTACATGTATATATATATCGGCCTATGGCCTCATGGTAATACAAGTTGCTTTCCTAACACACTTGTGCCCTGATCCTTTGACATGACTGAAAACAAACTAAGGTGTGGGCATAAGCAGCTGTGGAACACATGTAGGGCATCAAATAGGCAGGAAAACCTTCTCTGTCCACTTGCCAACGACTCTCCTAGGAATGAACAGAACTGTACCCCAGTTTCCAGCCAAAGAAAAGCTATGTTTCTTTCGCACCTATAGCTGGTATGATGATTTACATAAATCAGTATGAACAGGTGAAACACCACAGCATCTAATTATCAAAAGAGTCGGTAGTTTAGAAACAACCAATTCATTTTTTCGGTAATAGAGCTGACAATGGCTCAAAAATTTAAGCTGACACGAAAAGTTTAAAGGATGAATGCCACAAGAATGAGGCACATACCTATATGTGAGACTTTTTGAAAGATCATTTCCTGCATTAAGAAATAGTTCAAGGGATTTGACAGCCTCCTCCGTAGAATACCATAGATGTGGCTGTGGTAGGCTTGCAGAGACCTCGCTTAAGAAGAACCTCGGATGTTTCCTCGCAAGTGAGATACTTCTTTGTTTGGAATACTGAGAACTGAAAGAACTTGGACTCATGTCTGGAAATTCAACTATGTAGTCTTTATTATGATCCTGTAAATAACACATGAAAAGGATAGATGAATATGTCAGCAAGCACTGCACAATTGCAACAAAGTTGCATCTGTATGAAATCGAACCGCAATTCCATCTGTGCAATTGTATATCGTATGATACAGGATTCCCCAAGCTTTCTGTATTTCGACATTTGATTGACCATATCGCCTATAGGAGTATGTTTTTAACCAATCCTGGCAGATAGACATAGATTAGATGGTAATCAACCTATCAAAATAAATAAGGTGGTCAAGAACTTCAGCAAATGGGAAACATAGACAGAATCAAAGCAGCAACCTGAGCAAAGCCATGGCAAGATAGTTAAAAAAAGAAATGATATGCACTGCGACAGATCTGTGCAACTGTTTGCACCTCATTCACCTGATGTTAACACGACCAAGTAAAAGATTTCTACCAAGGAATAACTATCAATTAAAATTACAAGTTAATATTTTTTTAATCCTTTATTGATAACACCAATTGTCAACATTGACCTTGTAGATAAGAAAACATCAGTTAATCCCATGGTATTACTTAAAATACAAGAACATAAAGGAAGTCTTAGCAGAAGCTACCTTTAGACTAGATTAATTGAAATTTAATCTTTCAAGTTAAAAACCTTAGTATTAACGCAGTAGTTCACATTAACCCTCTACGAAGTTAAAATCTCTAGTATAATGACATAGGAGTAAACCATAATTCGTTAGATAACAGGGACCATGAGTATTTATAATGTGTACCTCAACTTTGACCTTTTGACTTCGGAATGCCATTTCAGACATAAGCTCATAAACAACTGGATTATGCTCTATTCCCTCCATGCACATGCCAACACCAACCTAAATAAAAGGAAGGATCAAATGTAAGTACCACATTAGATTTTTTTTTTAAGTGCTTCCAGGGAAAGAGCAAAGGAGATCCTTGCTATTAGTAAATATATACGTAAGGAATGAAAGTAAAATGTACCATTGTTGAATTGTAGCTTGTACGTGCATCAATAGGGCCAGATGAAATTGAATCTAGTACTCCATACATTTCAATATTACCACCAAAATTGTGTAACATGCACCTAGTTAGAAATGATCATTAGTTAACTATTTAACATTTTAACTTCATTGGCCCAACGGTTACCTAAGTATTTTTAATTTTTTATACTAATAGTGATATGTAAGAACATAACAAGTTTGAGAACTGGAAAAGAGAGAGAGAAAAAAGACATACCAGATGTATGGTACACCATAGAATTGAGAGGAAGTTTGCCATATGGGCTTGACATCAGCAAATAAATCAAGGACCATCATCTTACCAATTGGAACAGAATGAAGTAGTGCCTGCAAGGCAAAAGAAGCAAGATTTATCCGCATCTAGACGATAGGCAGCAGCTTTACTTACAGAAGCTCACATGCTGGTGTGTTTCTCCCATGTGATATAGATGTACATATTATTATTTACATGATTTTCGTACTTTGCATTTATTTGAACTTAAACATATGACTTTTCTGCTACAACCTATTACTAAGGTATGCATTAATCTTTATTTTACAAGCAACTGCATTTCTGGCAGTGCTAAAGATACAAAAAAACAAAGCCAAAATAAGAACTTACTTTCATCTGAGACTCCTTCCAGAAAGCTGCATCCGAGTAGAATAGCCAACCCTGAACGGAGTAAAGGTGCTTTGTAGATTATAGTACTCTTTAAATTTGCCAACTATGTGCTCATGAAAATCATCTCTGTTATAAAATATAAACTGTGGCTTGGAGTGAGTGTCTTTTTCGCTGCTCAATCACTGGGCAGCATTTCACATCATCTTTTCTTATTTTCTATAAACCAAGTCAGGAGACAACATGAATATGAGTAATTCCTACACTTAGCTTCACTCTATTGTGTAGATACTATATTTCGGTACGTTGTCTGTGGTTCATTTATTTATTTTGCTCCCCCTCACCCCTCCCACAAGTTCAAGAAAATGCCAATGGGGTGGGTGGTGGGGCAAGAAAAATCAACCTAGTGCAAGTGAGTGAGGAAGCTCGTTCTTGGTGGACGGCAGGGCTCGTTCTCAGACGTGCCATGTGTTAGGCTCTGAGCTAACAAGAGTTGTGGGGCAAGTGTTCTTTTAACTTGATAAAAAATGCATTACTGTATTAAGGACTTGTTGCTGTTATAACAAAATGAAATGCATAATTTTTTGCACTTTCAAATGTTAAAGAAGAGTACAAGCAGCACACCTGCATTAACCACACTGCATCCTCGTTACCTCTCGACATTGCATCATAGATAGCAGAACCAAGTGATGAAATATATGTCGGTTCATTTGTTGGTGGTGTATTCTCATTGAATGTGTCACTGAAAGAAATAACTTTGACTGTAAAGCATGCAAAATGCACTTGCTTAGTTGCTCTATAAACTACAAAGCCAAAGCAGTGCAGTGAGCAATGAACATAGATACCATAAATAAACAGAATGCCAAACAGGTGGACATGTTAACAAATGTCAGACATAATGCAACAAGAATGAATATGTTCTTGGAGTAACTGATGTTAAAATGTTGTAGCGGTCAGGGGGACGGGGGATGTGGATCAGCCGGATGACCGCATCTCGTGGCGCCTGGAGCCGTCGGGCCGCTTCTCCACGAAATCGCTTTATCAGGCCATTGCGGCGGTTCCTGGCCCAGCAGAGCCCCTCTCTGCGGTCTGGGCGATTAGACTCCCTTTGAAGATTAGGATATTCTTATGGCAATGGATCCGTGGCCGGGTACCTTCAGGGGTTGAGGTACTCAAGCGGAACGGGCCGGGTGATGGGATGTGCCCCCTATGTGCGACGGAGGACTCCAACCACATCTTCACCTGCGTCTCAGCGCAATTCCGTTGGAGCTGCTTCAGGGAGGTGGCCGGTGGTCGTTGGTGCAACACCAACTTCCCGGACCTATTCGCGAAACTCCTTGCCTCCCCGCTACGCATCCGCCACATTAGGTGGCTGGGCATTGGGGTCCTTGACTGGATGTTGTGGACGATTCACAATAAGCTTGTGATCAAGCGTTTACCTCTTCGACGTGCTACTGACGCCATTTTCAAAATGTGTGGTTATATGCAGCTTTGGCGGCCGCTTAGCCGCCTGCAGGACTGAGATGCCATCGGCATCTTCATCGCTGATCTCCGCGTGATGGCTCTACGCTTAGCGCCGCCGCTTCCTCCGCCACCGCCAGAGCCGGATTAGCCACGTGGTGGCCTTTGCTTCGTCCATTGTTTTTTATTTAGGGCTTGTTGAGCTGTGTCCTCAGCAGTGTCAGGAAATATGCAACATGTATTCCCAGGAGGCCAAAGCCACCATATATATGATGTACATGAGGATGCCAAAAGGCAAGAATACAAAAGGCCAAAGGCCATCATCAATATAACTCTAACACACCCCCTCAAACTCATGGTGGCTCGACAACACTAAGTTTGGAGAGGTGAAATCTATGTTGTGTGCTCTTGTCTGTGCCTTCGTGGAGAAGTCCGCTAGCTGTAACTTGGAAGGCACATACTGAAGAGCAATAACGTGATCCTGCACAGCAGCGCGCACATAATAAGCATCAACACCAATATGTTTGGTAAGCTCATGTTTCACACGATCCCGCGCAATACTGATAGCACCTGTACTGTCGGACAAGAGGGTGGTAGGTGTAGTAACAGAAACACCAAAATCCTCCAGTAGCCATCGTAACTAAGTCACCTCTGCCGTCAGAAGAGCCATAGCTCTCAACTCGGCCTCTGCACTCGAACGAGAAACTGCAGTCTGTTTCTTCGTCTTCCAGGCAATGAGAGAACCACCAAGAAAAACACAGTAAGCAGAAAGTGAACGGCGATCTGAAGGATCACTAGCCCACGTAGCATCTGAATAGGCCTGGAGCTGTAACGAGCTGGAACGAGGAAAAAAGAGACGATGAGAGATCGTGCCACGAAGATATCGTAGAATATGAAGAAGGTGACTATAGTGAACTGAAGTGGGAGCGGAAACAAACTGGCTCGGAATATGGACAAGATAGGAGATATCCGGACGAGTGACAGCAAGATAGACAAGACTCCCAACAAGATGACGATAACGCGTCGGATCAGACAAGAGCTCATCATCAGAAGCACGAAGGTTAACATTGAGCTCCATAGGAGTCTCAGCAGTGCGCTCGTCACTAAAAGCCGCACGAGCAAGAAGATCCTGGATATACTTTTCTTGGGAAATAGAAAAGCCATCAGAGGAGGAGGAAACCTCAATCCCAAGAAAGTAACGAAGAGGACCAAGATCAGACATAAGAAACTGCTCACTGAGACGGGCCTTGACAAAGGCAATGTACTCAGAATCATCGCCAGTGATGATCATGTCATCAACATATAGAAGAGTGTGACCACGAAAACAACGTTGGATCATGAGCACTGGGCGAAAAACCAGCTGCAGTGACCACAGAGGTTAAACGCTCAAACCAAGGCGGGGGGCTTGCTTAAGGCCATATAGAGAGCGACGAAGACGGCAAACCATGCCATCAGGAACGGAATACCCAGGTGGTGGCTGCATATAAACTTCCTCACGCAACTCACCATTAAGAAAGGCATTCTTAACATCAAGCTGAGACACGGACCAGTGGCGAACAGAGGCCACGGCGAGAAGTGTGCGGACAGTGGTCATATAGGCCATGGGAGCAAAAGTCTCATCGTAATCACGACCATGCTCCTGCTGAAAGCCACGAGCCACAAGACGAGCTTTATAACACTCAAGAGAACCATCAGAGCGAGTCTTAATCTTATAGACCCACTTACAAGTGATGGGACGAACACGGGGGGAAGAGAAACCAGGTCCCACGTGCCGTTGCGCTCAAGGGCGGCAATCTCCTCTGCCATCGTGAACTGCCATTCAGGATGAACAGTAGCATCTCGATAAGAAGTCGGCTCAAGAACGACCGAAAGACCATAACGAGAAGGAGAATATCAGTCAGGGGGCGGACAAGGCCGAGAACGAAGACCATAAGTCGGGTGAGAAGAGGAAGACGACACATCAGAAGTAGATGGCACATCGGTAGACTCATTCACAACACGTGAACGACTAGTATAATGGAAAGGAAAGGACGGAAGAGGTGGAAGGCCACCAAAGCCACCATATATATGATGTACATGAGGATGCCAAAAGGCAAGAATACAAAAGGCCAAAGGTCATCATCAATATAACTCTAACAAGCAGAACCCATGTTGAACCTCTTGTCTATGCTACCTCCGTGTGGGTGTGGGTGTCTTGTGAA
>LR738713.1:351694920-351705441 GCA_902687465.1 Secale cereale
CTCTCCTGCACCGTCCCTCTCACTGCCTCGCCCGCCTCCCCATGCGGGCGACGTGGCCCATGAAGCGCCTCTACCACCCCCGCATCAAGGCGTCGTCCACGACCCAAGGCACGCGGCACCGCGGCGCGACCCCCCACGCGCAGCGCCCGTGCACAAAGAAGGAAGCTGCCAAGAGATCCGGCGGCCTCGAGAAGGAGCGCCAGCCCTCCCTCCACCGCCGCGTCGAGACCGTGCGCCCCCTGCCGTGGTGGCGCGCGAGGACCAAGACCAAGCTCCGCCTCCACGACAAGCTCCGGTGTCAACAGCAGGCTGCAAGGCCTTCGCCCCCGAACTGCGCAACGTCAACTGGCCCGAGAAGTTCAAGCCCGACCTGCCTCCACGCTACGACGGCACCCCTGACCCTGCTGAGTTCCTGCAGCTCTACGAGCTGAGCATCGAGGCATCTGGCGGCAACGAGAAGATCATGGCGAACTGGTTCCCCATGGCTCTCAAGGACGGCACGCGCTCGTGGCTCCTGAACCTGCCCGCAGGATCGATCTCCACCTGGGGTGAGATGCGCGAGCGGTTCATTGCCAACTTCCAGGGCACCCGCGACCGCCCCCCAGCCGCAGGTGACCTGCGGTGCATCAAGCAACAACCAGGAGAAACCCTGCAGAAGTTCATCCCGATAGGGCAGGTCCGCCTGCCTGTCACCTTTGGCAAGCGCGACAACTACCACACTGAGCTCATCGACTTCGATGTCGACCACATTCATCTTCCCTACAACGCCATCCTCGGGTACCCAGCCCTGGCCAAGTTCATGGCAGTGACTCACCACGGCTACAACGTCCTCAAGATGCCAGGAAGCGGAGACGTCATCACCATCGCTTGCGAAGAAAAGGATGCGATGTGCTCGCTCGAGCGCGCTTACCAGGCTGCGGCGGTCGAGGATCCAGACAATGATGGCGCCGTCTACCCACCTGAGGCCGTCCCCAAGAAGAAGAAGCAGTTGCTCGCCCTGGAGCCTCACAAAGATGCAGCACCCAGTGGCCGTACTTCAGGACCTGCGCCCAGGGATGAGGCGCCTCCCTCCCTCGCATAGGAAGTCGCGCCCGACGCTCCCCTTAGTCTGGGCTCAGGGGCTCTCCTCTAGAGGGCCTCCGACCTAGCCAATGTCTCGAGGAAGGCGCTCGGGCACCATGTGGAGGCGTGCTTCGGCGCACGTTTTTCTCCGGAGGCCTCAAGGCGTGAGGCACCAAGCGCTCAGGAGTTCATCAGCTAGACCATCGAAGACTTGCAGGTGCCAAGGGCAATGCGGGATGAGCGCCGCCCAGCACCTCGAAGTGCAGCTGTCGCCCCAGGCTCGGGCGACGGGTTGCGCGTCTGCATCAACGTCCCAGCACTCAACAGGATGGCGTCTCAGGAGCTCTACTGGCCCTCCCAGGTGGGCCGATGCGAGGGTCCCCCTCACAGCTACGTTCACATGTCCTTCGGCTTGCGGAACCAAGCGACCCTGCACCAGCGCCACATGTGGGAGGTCTTGGCGACTCACGAGGCCAGGCATCAGGAGATCTTGGCGGAGGTGGCCTCGGTTCTTCGCGAGCTCTAGGAACCTCCGAGTCAGGCGGCTCGTGAGGAACGACATCTGCATCAAGCGTCTTCAGCTACATCAACACCACTTCAGCAACTGTGTCAGGTGACATTTTCCAGTTTTGTTCAGCTGGGAGCGCCCCACGGGCTGCATTATTCCCAGGTCGCACGGGCTTGTCCCTGCGACGTGTATCCTTTTGCATCTTTAGCTTACTCTGTTGGGGGCGCCCCCTCGGGCTGCATCATCCCCAGGCCGCATGGGTCTGTCCCTGTGGCATGCATCGCATTTTACGTCGCTTGGTTTAGCTAATTTCCTCTTATGATTTGCCTCACGGGCATCACCTACTCACTCATCACCTCTTTTGACCTCCCACACTGCCTAATGGACTTCTGCTCATCCCGCAACGGGGGCTGCATACGTTGGTACGGCGCTTGTGCTCGGGTCCGTCCCTACAAGGCTGACAAATCCGAGAGATCGAGCTCTGACTCGCGGCCTGCTCCGCATACGTCACCTCACCAGGTCCTCGGTGCCTTCGTCTTCCTGCGAGGTTATCAGAGTCCCAGCGGTAGGTGCGGTCCTAAGTTGTGCTGCTTCAGGCTAACCCGCAGGAATCTCAGGAGCACGACGGCAGGCAACCCTGCCGGTCTCCCCTTCTCACGTAATTCGCTTGCGCGTTAAAGGGGGGGCCTTTGAGAATCGCGCCTCAGGGGCTCCTACTGACTCTCCAGCCCTCACCCCCTGGCCTTGACCACGGCACCGCGACCTGGCATACCAGCGGCGGCTGAGCTTCGCTCGAGGGTCGGGACCCGAAGACGCAGAGCACCAAGAAGGACGGGAGAAGGGGAGGCCGGCTTAGAGAGCTCAGGTCTGTTCGTACATCAAGGGGGACCCTTGGGCACCGCGACCCAAGGGCCTAACTGGCCACGTAGCCCCTCACTCCCTGGTCTTGTCCTGGCGATCCGGACAAGCCAGCGGCGGCTGAGGTATGCGCGGGGCCGGGCCCTGCCGGCGCAGAACACCAAGGCCTAAGTCCAGCATTTCCTTCCCGAGGGCCGTTCGTACGTCAAGAGGGACTCCTGAGCATCGTGACTCGGGAGCCTAACTGGTCACGTAGCCCCTCACCCCTTGGTCTCGTCCTGGTGATCCGGACGACCCAACGACAGCTGAGGTACGCGCGGGGCCGGGCTCTGCCGACGCAAACTCTAGGGCAAGCGGGAAGGAAATCGTGAAATCTCAGCCACGCGACATCGACAGCAAGCCAGGCACACCGCTTGAGGAATCACCCCATAACCATCAAGATAAGTTGTGAATCCCACCAGTGTGTCATCATCACTTGAAGAGTTGGATTCTGCAGTCACGCATCGGCAATGTCACCTCCCTTTTTTAGCCTCCCGAAGCTGCTTGCACGCCAAGGAGGACCTCTTGAGCATCGCGCCTCAGGAGCTCTTACCGGACCCCAAACCGCTCACCTCCTGGCCTTGACCACGGCATCGCGACCTGGCATACCAGCGATGCCTGCAGCTTGCCTTGGGACTGGGACCTGCCGACGTAGAGCACCAAGCTACTGAAAGGGTAAAAAGGAGCGATATTGCCGGAACGAGGCTTGCAAACAGAGTCTATTAGCAAGGATAGTAAACACCGGAGCAAAAGCGTTACAAGTTCTTTACACGCCCCCATGGGGTTGGCTTTGATTCCTCGCAGGGAACACTAGAGAAGGATTTCAGGAGGCCCTAGCTACGGCCACCGTCGTCGACGCCATCATAAACAGTGGGCCACGAGAGGCCATCTCCGACCCCGCTCAAGTCACCGTCGACGACGAGCTCGTGCAGCTGATGCGCTCCGGGCACAGCGTGAGCTTGGAGGCGCGTAGCTGTCGTCCCTCGTCTCCAGAGACTCATCAGCCTCGAGAGAGCTGCTGGACTCCCAAGGGCAATCACTGCTGCTGGGAGAGCTGGCGGCGGGACCGATGGCTGGCATGACGCCAGCCGCTGTGCCATCCCGACGGCCCCCTCCGGGGCAACACTCCAGGCGGCGTCCCTCTTCGTCGAACACCTTGAAGAGCAGCACGGAGGCGCCATCGTACTCGAAGTGAATGGCGAGGGCGCCCTCCGTGCGGCAGACGCGGGGCAACCTCGCCCCATCCGCGGGTCATGAAGATCTTACCCAGGGAGACGACCTCAACCTCAGCCCCTGTCGCCAGGGCCTGGCACTCAGCGTGCTGTAACCATAGCTCGAGCGGCCCTCTCGGCGGCATCTCTGCAGAGAAGAATGGCGGGAAGCGGATCCAGGAGCTCAGAGGCATCGCCACCCACACCACGAACACGCGCGAGGAGCCTCCAACGTGCGTTCGCGGGACGGCGGCGTGCACCACACCGGAATGCTCGACGCGGCCAAAGCGCGGGCGGCGCTGGGCGCTGCCTTCCCCTCCGGAGCCTTGCGCCCTGGCGTACAAGGGCAGCGGGTAGCCGGGGGGAGGCCGCTCGTGCCAAGGCCTCGTCACTTCCGGCCTCAGGACGGCGCCACAAGGAAGGAGCGGCCTTTTCTTCGGCGGGAGCAACTCCGGCTCCTCGCGAGGGGTCTTTCCCTTCTCGGCGGCGAAGAATCGCCGAATCGGCGCCATGGGTGGCGCTGCCAAGAAAGGAGCAAGGAGGAAGAAGAAGAAGCCGAAGGAATGGAGGGAGAAGATAGGCAACAGGGGCTCCGCCCGTCGCCTTATTTATAGCCAGGAGAAGGCCAACCGTCGGTCTCCATAATCGCAGGTAATGATGGTCTTTTGTGCATGCATGGATTTGTCAGTCGTACAGTTGCCGAGGCGGCGTGGGTAAGTGGAGACACCCATGTCCCGTCAATCGCCACGCGTCGATCAAGGCCGCAGGCTTTTGGGGCCGGCGGCGCTCCGCACTTGACCCTTGGTTTCGCCGCGAAGCCAAGTCCGAGCGCACCTTAGGCCCGGGGGCTACTGTCGGCGTTCTGGGAACGGGGGTACTCAGACTTGCCTGACTGCGGCCTAGAGCGTGGCTCGTCCGGCGGCCTGGTACGGCCCAACTTCACCAGCAACCACTCAAAACCCTCGCGAGGGGCCAAGCCTCACGAGGCAGACGACGCAAGACCTCCCCTGGGGCGGCCTCACTAGGCTAGCTCCCGAGGAGCGGAGATATCAAGGCAAGGGTCACGTCACGAGGTTCTCGTGACGTGAGCCATGACGACCAAGGCCAGGCGGGCGCAGGATGCAAGTTTCCTCTTTGGTGCTAAAGGGGCAAGCGCAGGCGAGGAGTCCCGAGGCGTCAGGCAAAGGTTTCCATATCGGTGCAACAAGACCAAGACTAGCAGGATGGCGGAGCGAAGGTCACCACGGAGCCCACGGCGGCGTCACCACCAGAGCCTTTGGCAGGCGAAGACCACCTTTTGTCACGATAGCTTGTACTAGCTGTCCCCCTTCAAACTTGGTCGTTGTGGGATCCCTTCCCGCTCAATATTTGGGAGGAGGATCCGGGCCTCTATAAATAGGACTAGCCACCACCATATGGGGCATCTGATCTTGAGCTGACCCAACCTAGGACGATCGGATCATTCAGACCAACATCACACCCACTAGCTCACTGAGCACAAGAACACCTCTCCTCGGGAGGCTGTTCTCCCCATGTACTAGTTCATCCTCAGCCTACAAGGCAATCCACCACACCACACAGGATTAGGGTATTACACCATGGCGATGGCCCGAACCAGTATAGATCCTTGTGTCTCTTGTTCTTCGGGTTCGACGAGGTAGGCCTAGGAATCGGTGCGAGAGCGAACTAAGGCGGAAAGAAGAGATCTTCGTGCGCACCTCAGTGTTCGAACCTCAAGGGTTTGCCGGAACCTACAATCGACACATAGCCCCTTAAATAGCCAAAGCTGCTCTATTTGTGTAGGTTTTCGCCCAGTTTTCCTAAAATTAACTGGGCAACTATCTTCTTCTTAATTAATCGATGAGGCAAAAAAAATTGCCTCCATTTCGAAAAAAAAATGGCGTGTTGGTAGTTATTGCAAGTTAACAAAACTGAAGGTCTGAAACATATTTATCTGTCTCAGATGCTCTCGTACTACGTAAGACTGGAATACATTGCAAGAGACATCATGAATGTATGGGCACCAAAGCTGCCTTCTGGGTCCATCACAACAATAAATATTTTTGACCGATAACAAAGGTTAGTCACAAAGATGAAATTCTAGTAACTTCAATCTTCAGACGCAACACCGCGAAGGAAAACTATAATTTATTGGGAGTCCTAAATTGAGCACAAAAATCCGGAAAATATCATCAGAAATGGCACATGACAGTATATTACCAGTCACCGAGTCTGGTTATGCTGGCAGATGGAAACAACTTTTTAAAGGCAACAGGTACATTTCCTGAGAATGATGGCAGAACTGAAAAACGGTAATACATTGTAAATATACGACCAGAATCAAATATTTAGGGAATTATACTAACAATATACCAATAGTATTATATATGTTCATAGGTCAACTGAAGCTCAAGACCGCATGATTTAAAAATTAAAGTAGATGGCGATATTAACGAATGTGAGAAAATTTAATGAAACATGGAAAACAAGGCTCTGATGGCATATGTCTAAAGTTTCACTAGCATAAATTAAATATATAAAAAAACAGAAAATTTGATTGCTGGCATATAAATGAAACATACCTGGGACCATTCCAAGCTCAATCATACGAGACAATATTTTCTTCTGCAGTGCCAATTGTTGATCCAACCAAATTTGTGAAAGTGGTCCACCCCATCTACAAAATGTTATTACAAAAATATGATTCTATTTACGTCAAACCGTCAAATATATACACTATTGAATGATTCCCGTGTACAGATAATCACATTTAGCATTCCAAGTGTTACAACAAGAATACCCACTTAGTGTCCGAGGCAATGGTATAAGCCTACAATTTAGTCAAAATGTTTTTAAGGCAAAATGTAACAGCAATTATTTGTCATCTCGGAACACTTAAGCAAAAAGAAAATATTCAAGTACAAGGAAAATCCTTTTCTAGTATTCATTCAGGATTATCTAATTTAGCAATATGAAGAGGATTGTCTAAAGGTCCAACCATTGACAAATAGGATATTGATTCCAGAACGGTGACGCCAGGCCGGTTGCTCGAAAGAAAATACACAACACAAATAATCATCCTGTATAAGCTAATCACCAAAATGCTAAAACAGAGACAATATGTCCTTATTTATTCGTAATGATGTGACATTTATCTAGCAGCTATTTGCCAAGTAATTTGTCTCTGATAAATTCAACTTAACTTACGCATGCAAGTTCCCCATTCTGGCCCAAGCAAGGAAAGCTGGTCCGCCAAAAAAATCATCTAAGTCTCTGTCGGTGACATTAAAACTCTGGAATAGAATTCAATAATTAAGAAGGGCTCAATCAACAAAATGATTAAAAAGTAGTACGAATCACATCATAAGTAATTCCACTATGACATGGAAGGGAAAAATTTAACAGTGGAACATCTAACAAATATAACTTTGGGGTTTGTAATGTTTGGAGACTCCAAACTGGTCAGCAACGGTAAAAGTTGTGTTGAGTAATTACAATATATATAAGTGGTCTATTGTTTGAACAAAAGTTTATGTAAAGACTGATATGAAAGGTAAAAATGTGGGCACTCATCAAGCTACTATGTCAATTCCCAAATAGAGTGCAGACACTAAATCAAGCTAAATGATTACCCATTATATTATTCTACTGCAGGAGCATTCAATTCTAATATTCCAGTATAAATGGCATTTGTAACTCTGTATTGTAGAACTGCTGCTCACAAGCAAAAAAGAGCCACCGTCTATTGGACTGGGCCGGCCCAAACTGACCAATTTACAGACTAAATTGGGCAATATCTGGGCCCAGTCAGGAAGCCAGAATGAAGATGGGTTTTAAAAATTGACCCAGATTTGGCTCAGGTTTAATTATATGTTGCATCATCATTGCCTCAAAAAAAATATGTTGCATCATCAAAATTATTCTGAAAGGTCTCGAGCCACAGGACTACTTTAGTCATGTTGCAAAACTACACTCCAAATTTTTGACAAAACATCTCAGAGTTAGCACATAGCTTGTACAGTGGGGGTTTACCATTATTAATGAAAACAGAGTTACAGTGGGGGTTTACCCCACTGTGTTTGCCCAAAAAAGATGTAAATTGCATTACCTTAAAAACCTTTTGCCAAACAGCTTCCTGTCCAGTAAATGCTAAAGGCAAGTTAATTCCTTGAAGTGCCATCCAGTCAATTTCTTTCTCCCATCTTCTCCAATCCCACCACACAAAGGAGTCTATAGAGATGCTACAGGAATTTTATCAGGAGAAGAACGTTTGAATCCATGCAAAGAATGGAACGGCATGATTTCAAGAATATTTCTAATTAAAATATATGTGTACAGAGCAAAATGTACATCTATAAAATGGGCTGAGTTACCCAACTAAACCTGATTACGACATAATTGTACAAGGCCAATAATTTGTCATGTGTGACTACATCAACAGATAGATTTATATTGCTTTCTGCGTCAAACAACAGCCATGATAGTAAAAACTGAACAGTGCATCTACTTTCTAGTACTACTAAACTATCAAGGAATCCATATGGCACCTAAGGGAATAATTTTTTAGAGTGCAATAGGTGATGAAAGATATCAGCAAATCAACATGAGAGGTGTATTTACAATGAGGGACTTGAACCTGGAGTTCAAGAAATTATTAACTACGATGGAAACAGAGATTATGAGAGCTGGACAAAAATCTAAACCACGAAAAACTCACAGCTGGAGGTGACGACATTCTGATAGTAATTCCACGGAACAGGGCGCTCAATCTTCACTCCCGTTCCCTTCACTCGTGGCAGAGACCCAGGCGGAGGGACTGATGCCAGTTGTGCACCACCAGTCTTATCCCAAGAAATGTGCACCCGGCACCAGTATTTGAGGTACCAATGGAGTCCAGATGCAAGCTCAACAGCAGTGGTACCCTGGATCCTGCACACCATGAAGAGTTTAGACAGTGCCAAAAAACGACTTATATTAAGTTACGGAGCGAGTGGTTTCCATGCTAGCATATTTTCACTCCATTCATCTCTCCATGCTCAATTGAAGAAGCAAGAGCCGAACAGGATGCTTTGCTTTTCCAGGGAAATGCTTTTAATTTTTGAAAATGCTCGATCAAGCATATTCATTGCTATTCTCTGAAAGTAAAGCACGGGCTATAGCGCTAAGGTGGAGATCATTTCAAAACCATCCCTAACCCAATGCTAGACAATCACAGCAACTAACTACGGACTGGGATCATGTAACTTGCCCACGGGCAGTCACGCCGTAACATGCGGCCACCAATCCAGCGTTCATTCTACATCCAATGGAGGGGATTGATCCAAGGGAAAACCAGCCAACACTTATCAGTTTTAAGCCTGGAGACGCCACACTTGTAGTTTTATGTACATGCAACAAGCTATGCACTAAGCGCTCTCCACATTGCAAATATATTTAGAATAGTTACTATAGTAATTAAGAATAAATTTTAATAGCAACAACTAGACTAAGCGTACGCATGCCCTATTTTTAACGAGTTCTATATATTACATTGCAAAGTTCTATATATTACATTTAAACCAAACAATTTTTAACAAGTTCGACTATTTAAAAAAAAACTAAACAAAAACTAAGCGAGGTACCGGACGATAACCTCGTTCGCATGCCCGCCCTGGTCGGCAACACCTCCGTCGTCGTTCGCGTCGCCGTTGTCGACATCGGAGGGCATCGTCGACACCACGCAAACGTCTTTGCAGTGGTTCTGGACCGGTGCTCGGCCCAGGCTAGTGCACGGTCAAGGTCCGACACCACCCAGTCTGGCACAACGTCCGAAATCGCGCCGAACGTGGTCCGGTACTACACGTTGTGCCAGTACCACTGCGCTTGCTTCATTCCAACCTTGTCAACCGCAGCGCCGCGTGACAAGGAGCCGCTTACGTCGTCGCTGAGGTAATGGAGGAGGGGCTCGTGCGCGTGCTGCGTGACCAGGAGGGCGGCTCGGCCTTCATCTCCTCCTTGACGTGACCAATTGTGACGCCATGGTAGCATGGTGGTGACGCCAGCTCCTGCTTGACATAGCGGAGAGACGACGGCCAGAGTAGGGTTCCCGGTCACAGGCCTTAACTAGCGGGGGCAGGCGGACCAACACCACCTCATTGCGGCGCAATGCCCATAGTAGGGTTCTCGGTCACGTCAGTCTGACCGGCATCAATACCGTTGAGGTGGATCAGCTCTGCAGCGGGAAGACGGGCATGAATGTGTGACAAACCATAGGAGTTCCATATTTTTATATTTTTCTTTTGAATTTGCGCGGAAACCGTTGGAGACCTGCCCGGTACCTTGCTTAGTTTGTTTGATTTTTAAAAAGATATTTGAACTTGTTTAAAAATCATCCAATTTGAATGTAATATATAGAACTTGTTAAAAATAGCCGCCCTCCACGCCGCGCAAAACGCGCACAAACGTCTCCTCCACTACCTCGGCTACGACGAAAGTGACTTTTTGTCGCGCGGTGTGGTTGACATTATGACAGTGTCGAAAAATGTCTTATATTAAGTTATGGAGGGACTAATTTATAGAACTTGTTAAAAATAGGGCATGTACATTCAGTCTAGTTGTTCCTAGTAAAGTTTATTCTTAGTTACTACTAGTAATTATTATAAATGCATTTGCAAGGTGGAGAGCACTTAGTGCATAGCTTGTTGCACACTGCATGCACATAAAACTACAAGTATGGGTGACTCCATGCTAAAAACTGCTAAGTGATTGTTGGATGGGACTATAGTGTTGGAAAGAAACAGGGCTCTCGCGACAGCGTCGCCCCCCGCGGGCGACCGGCCGCGTCCCCAACGCATCGCCCCCCCC
>LR738713.1:351712981-351744212 GCA_902687465.1 Secale cereale
CTATAGATAACATGGTCATTGACTTCATGAGATTGAGAGGGCTCCCCCTGAAGATGTGCATATTGGAAATTTGCTTTTGGATGCAAAGGCACATGGCAGGTTTTGTTTTGTGGAGATCTCCCTCAATCTTATGAAGGCAATCCATCATGCATACACAGATGTAGTGAAGATAATGATATGCATAATGAAAATGGGCGTCTGCTGAATGACTTCATGCGCATAGGATAGATATTTAACCAAGCAGAAGAAACAACAGCAAATGTAGCAGGCGGCCATTAAGTTTAAGTGTTACAACTCAAGAGCCAAATGTTTCAAAACGAGAGTTGTAAGAACTTAACAAAAATTAAGGCACTCGACCCATATATGGACCCGCTTGAAGACTATCAACTCATATGCTTCTCCCCCTTTTGTCAGTAAGGACCAAAAAGGTTTGAAGACATAGAGTATCTATGCGTTCCCAGGCGGTGAAGATGCTGGTGTAGCCGGGTCGATGTTGGAGTTGGGCGGTGCAGAAGGGCCTGACACAGAGTCGTGATGCAGTGAAGCGATTGCTGGAGAAGTGGCGTCGTCTTCTTCATCAATGACACGAGCAACAACAGTTGCAGCCAAAGATGAATACTCAGAGTCTTCAGTTGAGGGAGTCAGATGCCAAGTCATAGATTGTGGAGCCCTGGAGTCAAACTTGAAGCGCTCGGTGAAGCCATCTTTGTAATGCCCAGGATGGAACTATACCTCCTACGTGTCGAGGCACGACTTAAAGGCATAAGTCCATCCTAGAATGATCTCAAGTTTGGTATCTTTGCATGACTCATGTAAAAGAGGGATTAAATTGCAAAAGGAGATAGTTGGCTTACACTCGCCACTTCACACAATACATTACATAAGCCAATCATCATTCAAAACAACACAACCCGACTACGGGTGAAGATCCAAAGAAAGAAACCAAAACAACAAAACGCCACAGGTCAGGATCGAATCCTAGTAGAAACCACTACTGATCGTCGAAACGTCACAAGCAAACGGCCACGCTCTTCATCGAGCTCCTGGTGAAGAACTGATCCAACTCCTGCATCAAACTCGGCTGAACCTGCATCTGGTGTGGTGAAGTAACTGTGAGCCACAGAGGACTCAGCAATCCCGTTCCCGGGTAACATGACTATTTAAGCCTTGGGTGAGGATAAGGCTGAAGAAAGAATATGAGGTGAAGGCAAAACAAGAGTCTGCAGCAGCAACTAGCACTAACTTACGTAATAGAGAGCGAGAAGAGAAGTGCCTCGGTCGAAAGATGATCACGAAGTGATCCTAACTAAAGCCGTTCAAACATAACCCCACCGTGTTCAACTCCCGAATCCCTATTCGGAAATTGACAGTCACGGTACACACGCTGGTAGTGTATTGAAACATTGTGTCAAGTTTTCTACAACCGGATATTAACAAGCTCCCATCTGCCACATAACCGCGGGCACGGCTTTCGAAAGTTCAAACCCTGCAGGGGTGTTCCAACTTGATCCATTACAAGCCCACGATCCGCGGAGTCGCAACTCCATAGGTGGGAAGACCCGAGTATTCTCGGAATCCCGTGCTCAAGTTAAACCGAACTAAGGTAAGGCTAATCCAGCAAATCCTCCCGGCGTGCCGACACCCTGATAGTAGCCGCGCGTATCTCGTCTCAGGCCACGACCGGATGGGACAAGCTACGGGTTTTTACCAGACCTTGAGTTTCCTCGAGGTGGCCCCGCAGGTTGCCCAGTTCGGACCAACACTCATGTGGAGCACTGGCCCGGGGGTTGAATTAAAATAAAAGAGGGTTTGCAAGACCCTTATGCATGTTTATTAGTTATTAGGCGAATAGTACCAATGTTGGGACTTGCTGGAAAAGACTTAGCACTTAGCGGTTTATCAAGGGGGTCCCATACACCCCAACCGTGTTAGGAACGCATAACCAAGGAACATAACACCGGTTTATACGGTTCCTAACGGCATGAGTGGAACAAATCACCAAGCAAAAGGCTTAGCCTTCCACCCTTGCCAATATATAGATGATTTCATTTAAGCATTTATATAGTGTGATACAACCCAACCAAACTTCAACATGAAGCAAGCATCTTCAATCTTCACCTGCAACTAGCAATGCTATAAGAAGGGCTGAGCGAGGCATACTTAGCCAAACAACGGTTTGCATAGGTAGGTTGGTTAAACATGGCAATTGGTTACAAGTAGGAGGCTGACAAGAAGATCATGGGCATCGAGGCAAAACTATAGATCGAGACTACTAGCAATAGGCAAAGATAGTAATGTTATCGGGGTTCGGTCATCTTGCCTGGGATTCCACAAGGGAGAAGAACGGATCCATGAAGAAGACGGAGCAACATAGACGAGAGAATCCTCACAACTCCGGAACGAAACCGAAGCTATCAAGAGAAGCAAACCGGAAAGAAACAAACAACACGGTAAACATGCAAGCATAAACATGGCATACGATGCACAACCAAGTATGATGCAATTGCATGTCCGGTTTAAATATGCATGGCATGGCAAAGTGCACAAACAAAACTACAAGTTAAGTGGAGCTCAATATGCAACGAGTTGCATATTGACAAAACACCACATTTATTATTTAGTTGACTCTCGTTTATTTGCAAGACAAGATTAAATGTTTTTAACATGGCAAGAGGTGAAGCATAATAAAACTACACTATCTAGGCAATTTAAATGAGGCCGGAAATAACAACAACATATTCCGGAAAATCCCCATGAGCATGTTTAGTAATTATTAAAGCAACAACAAACACACATTAATGTTGTTAACATGATGCGGATGACATGATCAAGTTTATGCAATTTTTATTAAAAGGTTAACATAAGAGATATGAAGCATCGTCACCGTGGTGGAAGGAAAATGGTGCCACGGCAACAATTGCGAAAACGATGCCACGGCAACATATCGGTTCCGGTAACTCGTTGAGAGACCGGTGCAAAAGATAGAATCGACGTGAGCAAGTCGAACAAGATGAAAGTGGGTTGGTCCCGTTGCCGGGTTCCCACGAGTCGGCGACGAGGCAACCGAGGAACATGACAAAAGGGACGAAACGGACACGGAGCACACAAGGAAGACATCTCATACAACACAAGCATCACACGGGTCATCGCCTCAGGGTTATACCTTCGAAGCGTGCGTTTCGGGGCGGTTCGAGACGTAGAGGAAGAAGGCGTTCACGCGATTCGTAGAGGAAGTAGTCGTTCACGCGGGTCGTAGAGGAAGTAGATGATCCGTTCGGAGAGGAAGTAGACGTTCTCATTTCTTCACCGAAGGTAGTTGTTCTCGTATCGGTAGTTGTACTCGGGCGACGGTAGTGGTACTCGCGGTCTCCGAGTAGTCGTGGTACTTGGCGCTTCCGGCGACGGTAGTTGTTCGGGCGTCGATCTCGTACACGGTTCGTAGACGTCCGGGGTCGGTCTTGCCTGCGGTGCACTTGACGAAAAAAAAACAACAGCACACAAACATAACACAGCAGTCTCGGGACTCCAAGGTCACGGTCACAAGGGGCGACGAGGCCATGGCAGCGGCTAGCTATGCGCCATGGTGAGGAGGTGCCACGCGCGGACGCCGGAGACGGGACGCCGGCGCTGGACGGTGGCGCTGCTGGAGAGGAGCTGCTGAAGGGACTCTGCGATGCGCTTGGGGCGCCATGGTGCTGGAACGCCAGCTGCGAGGAGGGTCGCGACGCGGCGCTCGGGAACGCGCAGGAGGAGGTCGGGGCGACCGGAGGGAAGGGCGCCGGTGCCTGGGCTCCTGGCGAAGCGGAGGAGCTCGACCCCGCGGTCAGCTCGCGGGCGCGCGGAGGAGGGAGCCGAGGGGACCTGGAGAGGGGTGGCGCCACGGCGAGGCGAGGAGAACCAGGCGAGGCGAGGCCCTGGAGGGCGCGCTCGGGGCGCTGCGGACGGCGCGGTCATCCCCGGCGCTGCAGGGCGGGAACGGCACGGCGGCCGGTCGGTCGGGGTGCAAAGGCAAGCGGGCGATGGGAGGGCTGCGCGGCCACCGGAGAAGGGAGGCCGGCGAGCTCGCGAGGGAAGGCCGGACGCGTCGATGCAGAGAGGAGGGACGGCGTCGAAGGGAAACGGGGGCCGAGGGGAATTGGGAGAAGAGGGACGAGGCACGAGGGGGAAAGCGAGGGGTGGCGGCGGCCAGAGGGAAGAGAGGGTCGAGGGAGAGAACGAGGGGTGCGCTAGGGTTCGGGAGGGGGTTTGGGCCTTGGGCCGGCTGGGAGCAGGCCAGTGAGATGGCCTTTGGCCAGGAGGGAGGAGGAGAAGTGGGCCTGTTGGCTGATGGGCCAGGAGGAGGGAAGGGAAGGCAGGCCTCGGCCTGGGAGTCTTCTTATTTATTTTCTTTAGCAGAAAATAAAAGAGAAGAAAGAATGCGGAGGGGGTTAGGGCAAAAGTTAGCACAAAGGAGTATTCTTCTCGGGCAGCATAAAAGGAGCACGGTCCGAGAAAAATAGAAAAGGCGTGATTGGAAAAATAATTCAAACATATTTGAATTTAATTCAAATGGGTTTGAACTAAGACTTGATTATTGAGGTGTCCAAAAATGTTCGAATTTTCGGAGGAACCTCGAAACAAGGGAAAAGAAATATTGGCAAGGTTTTGACGGTGAACTCGAAGTAGGAAAAGCATGGGGAAATATGCAAGTGTGTTATGCTTAATTCCAAGAATGGAATATTTATTAATATAGCTCCATAATTATTAGGAGGCTTTTATATGTTATAAAGAGAAGACCTTCTTCCCTCGATTTAAATGGACCGAAGGTCCACACGATTTATTTAAGTTGAGATGCAAAATAAATTAATGACATGATGGCATGATGATATGATGCAATGCAAAAAATAAATAACACAAACACAAATGAAACACACGGGCAACCCGGAACATCTGGAATCTTCTGGAATCTTCTGGGATCTTCTGGGATGTCGGTCTCGGGCATCACAACTCTCCCACACTAACAGAGGATCTCGACCCGAGATCCTAGAGATAGCACCGGGTAAAAACTAAAGAGGAAGAGGTAAAACAAAGTTGCTTCTTTGACAGACGAGTGAAACCAAAGAACCTTGAGAGGTTGACAAAATGAAAGAAGAATACAACGGAGATGAACGAAGTTAAGAGCACTCCGTTAGAAAGAGTAACAAGGAACATCACGAGAACCTTGTAGGTTGAACGACGTGAAACAAGAGCTTACGAACGAAAAGAATATGAAACCGCAATGGTATAGCCAAGGAATAAGAATGACAGAATTGGACAGCGCTCCGTCTGAAAATGGAAGGAATTGAACAAAAACTTGAGGAGATGGAATGATACTTGATGAAAACAACATATTGCCTCGGAAACAATTAAAAGAATGGCACAAGGGTAAGAAAGATTCAGACAGCACACCGGTTAAAAGACTGGCAAAACTTGATAAGATGACGGAACTTGAATGAAGAATACAACACTCCGGTTAAATAGATAAACAAGGAAAAGAACATGATCTTGATAAAACGATATGATGGTTAAAGAGAGCAATATCACAAGGCCTCCGGAATGAAAGAATAGCATATAAAACAACGAAAGAAATGAATGGAGAAGAAAATGACAACTTCCCTCAAAATTGAATTTGAAAGAGCATCCTTACGAAGAAGGGTTGAACGGAGTTGTTGGAAAAATCAACAACGAAAAGAATAAGCTCGATGTGGGCTTATGGAAAACATCTTAAAATTAAGAGGTGACAACCAGCCACTAACGAAAACAATTGATTGGATTGAGATCAACAAGGAGACGAAAAACTTATCTCACGGAGAGGATAAATGAAGAACTTGGGTCATTTATAAGCACCATAATTGCAACAATTCTTAGGGAAAGCTTTAGGTGAAATACAACCCAAGATAACTCCAAGGGATAATTGAAGGGTTGACAAGATCTCCTAAAGAAAAAGAAAAGATGGTTTTAAATATCTCATTCTTGACAACTCGTGAATCATGAAACATGAAGGAAAATTATCAAGAATGACATAACACCATCTGAAAAGATAAGGTAGAAAGAATTGCAATTGGAAAAGCATGATGAAGAATGCTTGAGCTCCAACAAGAATCTTGTTGAAGACTTCGAGGATGAATTAAATGATGATGAACCACCATGAAAACTCCGGTAATGAGAGCATGAGAAATGAAAGATGGAAATAATAAGATTCAAGGCCTGCGATGAATTAGATTGAGCTTTGAAATGATGATTGAAATAACTTGAAGCTCCGGAAAACAAGATGAAGAATTTAGAACCGAGGATATGATATGATGAACAAGCTCCAGACAAAAGAATTAAACCACCTTGAAGGAATAAGAATAAGAATTATGTCATGCATAACCTTCACCAATTTAAATTGATGACAACCAAAGGATTTGGCATACTACTTATTCTCGTTGCAAAGAATTAAAGAGAGATCTAGCACAAGTTTGGGTAAATCTTCAACGAACCACCGGTAGGATTATGAAAAGAACAAATGAATTAAAATGATAACAACGGAAGGATAATCTTGAGTGAGCCACCGTAAGAATATGGAGACGAAAGAAGAGACATCAATGAAGAATAGTTGGAGGACGAAGTTGAAAACTGAGAACGAAGAAATATTCTGAAATGATGGCCTTCGGAGGATCACAATGGAAAGAATTCATGAAATGCTCTGAAAGGGCATGAAAACAATTCCCACAATCGAAAACAATTATGAGGATGGCATGAAGCTAGAACCACAAATCTTGGAAGAACGGACCAAGGTTTAAGAGAAACACTTCTCTGTCTCCAAATGTTGAGAATGAAGACGAGAAATGCCATAAGAATTGTTGAGCACTCCGGAATGAAGAATTAAAAGGTTGAACCAATGAAGAAAAGAATTGAACGCGATCTTGGAGAAGGCATGTGACTGATGGAAATCGTTCTTACATCACACTTTGAAAAGAAATCTCCGGAAAAAGAAGAGTCGGGTAAGATCCTGGGAAAAGACCTGTGGGTTAGGGCCCACTCAAAGAAATCACCGTTGAAAAGATTGCTTAAAAGATATTGCACCGGTTGAATTAAATGGCTTGAAAGATAGCAACCTCAAAATAGTTTGAACGGATTAAGAATGGAATTATGAATGTTCAGCACCCCGGATATGAATAGCAAGAGGAGAATGATTAATTGGTGCACCGGAATAAGAAAGCATTGTGAAAAGAGGAAAAGGATAAGATCAACACCGAAATCTTGAATTACATCCACCGGAAGAATATTAGAATTAAGAATGATGAACTTGAAGCTCTTGAGCATCTTCACGATAAATCACCGGATAAGAACATTGAAGGAAAAGAATGAAGAAATAACACATGAATAAAATGGATATTTCATCTGAGAATTGCTGGCTCCAAGAAGAAAAGGGTGGGAGGGTGGGGAAAACAAAGACAACTTGGGATGAACAAAATGGACACCGGTTGAAAAGAATTTAACATGACCATCTTGATGATCAAGAAGAACTAGCACTCCCATAGAAATATGAGAATACCGATTAGGAAATGTATGGAATCAACATTTGACATCGAAGCAACTCGAATACCAGAATCAAAACAAAACAAAGGATAGATATGCAACATGATCTTCACAATATCATTCGAACAGAGACTTGAACGAATGAGTTCCGTAGGTACATCAACTTGACGAGAAGCCACTTGGAGAGCAAAATGAAAATAAAAAGGAACAAGGAACAGATAGAACAAATACAAGATAGAAGCTTCGTCCGACATATTTGTGCTGAAAGCTCATGGAACGTGTTACAAAAGGGTTTTGCAATCCCCGGATCAGCATAGCCAAGGACCCTTTAAGATGCAACTCCCGATCAGAACAAGTCCATAAAACCACTTCACTCAATGTAGAACCCCGAACTTCATATCGTGCATCCGTTGGAAGAATGCCTAGAACTACTGGATGAACCCACCTATTAACTTCCGAAAGTTTCCAGTTATGCAATCAGGTGTTGGGGATACACGGGAAGCACCGCGCAATCAACTCTAAACCTACATCCAGGTGTATCCATCCCTCAACACATAACCAGTCTTTCTCGGAAACTGTGTACCTCGGACCTTCGAAAAGCATCCACTATAACAAGCTATGGCAATACTCTCGAACTACCTCCCCAGTACTGGGTGATGTCGGGGTTATCTTGCCACAGGCCGTATAGGAGAGATTTTCGATGTCGGCCGTCTTAAGTATTTAGTACTGCCGCGATATGATTGTGACAACAATACCCCGAAGCTCAACTCCTCGGGAACAGGAGGCATCAAGAACAATATCCTTGTCACAAGAACATCGAAACAATCCCAGAATACTCGCGGGATCCTAAAAAAATTTTGGTGCAATTTTTGAAATTAGAAGAGGCAAGAGTAATCGTCAGGAGACCTCACCAGAGAGAAAAGAGATGAGAAGCAAAAGAAATCCTACTCTCCGATATAAATATAGGACTCAAAACATTTTCAGTGTGTGCCTAGACTCAACCGTCAACGATTCGATCAATCAGTGGGGGCTTCTAGGTCGGAGAAGGCTCTGAATACCAACTTGTAATGCCCAGGATGGAACTATACCTCCTACGTGTCGAGGCACGACTTAAAGGCATAAGTCCATCCTAGAATGATCTCAAGTTTGGTATCTTTGCACGACTCATGTAAAAGAGGGATTAAATTGCAAAAGGAGATAGTTGGCTTACACTCGCCACTTCACACAATACATTACATAAGCCAATCATCATCCAAAACAACACAACCCGACTATGGGTGAAGATCCAAAGAAAGAAACCAAAACAACAAAACGCCACAGGTCAGGATCGAATCCTAGTAGAAACCACTACTGATCGTCGAAACGTCACAAGCAAACGGCCACGCTCTTCATCGAGCTCCTGGTGAAGAACTGATCCAACTCCTGCATCAAACTCGGCTGAACCTGCATCTGGTGTGGTGAAGTAACTGTGAGCCACAGAGGACTCAGCATTCCCGTTCCCGGGTAACATGACTATTTAAGCCTTGGGTGAGGATAAGGCTGAAGAAAGAATATGAGGTGAAGGCAAAACAAGAGTCTGCAGCAGCAACTAGCACTAACTTACGTAATAGAGAGCGAGAAGAGAAGTGCCTCGGTCGAAAGATGATCACGAAGTGATCCTAACTAAAGCCGGTCAAACATAACCCCACCGTGTTCAACTCCCGAATCCCTGTTCGGAAATTGACAGTCACGGTACACACGCTGGTAGTGTATTGAAACATTGTGTCAAGTTTTCTACAACCGGATATTAACAAGCTCCCATCTGCCACATAACCGCGGGCACGGCTTTCGAAAGTTCAAACCCTGCAGGGGTGTTCCAACTTGACCCATTACAAGCCCACGATCCGCGGAGTCGCAACTCCATAGGTGGGAAGACCCGAGTATTCTCGGAATCCCGTGCTCAAGTTAAACCGAACTAAGGTAAGGCTAATCCAGCAAATCCTCCCGGCGTGCCGACACCCTGATAGTAGCCGCGCGTATCTCGTCTCAGGCCACGACCGGATGGGACAAGCTACGGGTTTTTACCAGACCTTGAGTTTCCTCGAGGTGGCCCCGCAGGTTGCCCAGTTCAGACCAACACTCATGTGGAGCACTGGCCCGGGGGTTGAATTAAAATAAAAGAGGGTTTGAAAGCCCCTTATGCATGTTTATTAGTTATTAGGCGAATAGTACCAATGTTGGGACTTGCTGGAAAAGACTTAGCACTTAGCGGTTTATCAAGGGGGTCCCATACACCCCAACCATGTTAGGAACGCATAATCAAGGAACATAACACCGGTTTATACGGTTCCTAACGGCATGAGTGGAACAAATCACCAAGCAAAAGGCTTAGCCTTCCACCCTTGCCAATATATAGATGATTTCATTTAAGCATTTATATAGTGTGATACAACCCAACCAAACTTCAACATGAAGCAAGCATCTTACATCTTCACCTGCAACTAGCAATGCTATAAGAAGGGCCGAGCGAGGCGTACTTAGCCAAACAACGGTTTGCATAGGTAGGTTGGTTAAACATGGCAATTGGTTACAAGTAGGAGGCTGACAAGAAGATCATGGGCATCGAGGCAAAACTATAGATCGAGACTACTAGCAATAGGCAAAGATAGTAATGTTATCGGGGTTCGGTCATCTTGCCTGGGATTCCACAAGGGAGAAGAACGGATCCATGAAGAAGACGGAGCAACATAGACGAGAGAATCCTCACAACTCCGGAACGAAACCGAAGCTATCAAGAGAAGCAAACCGGAAAGAAACAAACAACACGGTAAACATGCAAGCATAAACATGGCATACGATGCACAACCAAGTATGATGCATGTCCGGTTTAAATATGCATGGCATGGCAAAGTGCACAAACAAAACTACAAGTTAAGTGGAGCTCAATATGCAACGAGTTGCATATTGACAAAACACCACATTTATTATTTAGTTGACTCTCGTTTATTTGCAAGACAAGATTAAATGTTTTTAACATGGCAAGAGGTGAAGCATAATAAAACTACACTATCTAGGCAATTTAAATGAGGCCGGAAATAATCACAACATATTCCGGAAAATCCCCATGAGCATGTTTAGTAATTATTAAAGCAACAACAAACACACATTAATGTTGTTAACATGATGCGGATGACATGATCAAGTTTATGCAATTTTTATTAAAAGGTTAACATAAGAGATATGAAGCATCGTCACCGTGGTGGAAGGAAAAGGGTGCCACGGCAACAATTCCGAAAACGATGCCACGGCAACATATCGGTTCCGGTAACTCGTTGAGAGACCGGTGCAAAAGATAGAATCGACGTGAGCAAGTCGAACAAGATGAAAGTGGGTTGGTCCCGTTGCCGGGTTCCCACGAGTCGGCGACGAGGCAACCGAGGAACATGACAAAAGGGACGAAACGGACACGGAGCACACAAGGGAGACATCTCATACAACACAAGCATCACACGGGTCATCGCCTCGGGGTTATACCTTCGAAGCGTGCGTTTCGGGGCGGTTCGAGACGTAGAGGAAGAAGGCGTTCACGCGATTCGTAGAGGAAGTAGTCGTTCACGCGGGTCGTAGAGGAAGTAGATGATCCGTTCGGAGAGGAAGTAGATGTTCTCATTTCTTCACCGAAGGTAGTTGTTCTCGTAGCGGTAGTTGTACTCGGGCGACGGTAGTGGTACTCGCGGTCTCCGAGTAGTCGTGGTACTTGGCGCTTCCGGCGACGGTAGTTGTTCGGGCGTCGATCTCGTACACGGTTCGTAGACGTTCGGGGTCAGTCTTGCCTGCGGTGCACTTGACGAAAAAAAACAACAGCACACAAACATAACACAGCAGTCTCGGGACTGCAAGGTCATGGTCACAAGGGGCGACGAGGCCATGGCAGCGGCTAGCTGTGCGCCATGGCGAGGAGGTGCCACGCGCGGACGCCGGAGACGGGACGCCGGCGCTGGACGGTGGCGCTGCTGGAGAGGAGCTGCTGAAGGGACTCTGCGATGCGCTTGGGGCGCCATGGTGCTGGAACGCCAACTGCGAGGAGGGTCGCGACGCGGCGCTCGGGAACGCGCAGGAGGAGGTCGGGGCGACCGGAGGGAAGGGCGCCGGTGCCTGGGCTCCTGGCGGAGCGAAGGAGCTCGACCCCGCGGTCAGCTCGCGGGCGCGCGGAGGAGGGAGCTGAGGGGACCTGGAGGGGGGTGGCGCCACGGCGAGGCGAGGAGAACCAGGCGAGGCGAGGCCCTGGAGGGCGCGCTCGGGGCGCTGCGGACGGCGCGGTCATCCCCGACGCTGCAGGGCGGGAACGGCACGGCGGCCGGTCGGTCGGGGTGCAGAGGCGAGCGGGCGATGGGAGGGCTGCGCGGCCACCGGAGAAGGGAGGCCGGCGAGCTCGCGAGGGAAGGCCGGACGCGTCGATGCAGAGAGGAGGGACGGCGTCGAAGGGAAATGGGGGCCGAGGGGAATCGGGAGAAGAGGGACGAGGCACGAGGGGGAAAGCGAGGGGTGGCGGCGGCCAGAGGGAAGAGAGGGTCGAGGGAGAGAACGAGGGGTGCGCTAGGGTTCGGGAGGGGGTTTGGGCCTTGGGCCGGCTGGGAGCAGGCCAGTGAGATGGCCTTTGGCCAGGAGGGAGGAGGAGAAGTGGGCCTGTTGGCTGATGGGCCAGGAGGAGGGAAGGGAAGGCAGGCCTCGGCCTGGGAGTCTTCTTATTTATTTTCTTTAGCAGAAAATAAAAGAGAAGAAAGAATGCGGAGGGGGTTAGGGCAAAAGTTAGCACAAAGGAGTATTTTTCTCGGGCAGCATAAAAGGAGCACGATCCGAGAAAAATAGAAAAGGCGTGATTGGAAAAATAATTCAAACATATTTGAATTTAATTCAAATGGGTTTGAACTAAGACTTGATTATTGAGGTGTCCAAAAATGTTCGAATTTTCGGAGGAACCTCGAAACAAGGGAAAAGAAATATTGGCAAGGTTTTGACGGTGAACTCGAAGTAGGAAAAGCATGGGGAAATATGCAAGTGTGTTATGCTTAATTCCAAGAATGGAATATTTATTAATATAGCTCCATAATTATTAGGAGGCTTTTATATGTTATAAAGAGAAGACCTTCTTCCCTCGATTTAAATGGACCGAAGGTCCACATGATTTATTTAAGTTGAGATGCAAAATAAATTAATGACATGATGGCATGATGATATGATGCAATGCAAAAAATAAATAACACAAACACAAATGAAACACACGGGCAACCCGGAACATCTAGAATCTTCTGGAATCTTCTGGGATCTTCTGGGACGTCGGTCTCGGGCATCACAATCTTCTTGAATATCATCTTCAGAGCAGAGAAATGTGAGGCTCTTCCAGGACCGCCGACAGGCTTCATGAGCAACGAAGGAGTTCTTAGTAGCCAAGTTGCGAATGTGATTCACGTCAGTGAGAAGACTTTGCATCTGTCGCTTCAACCAATCATGGTGCTTATCCTGCTTCTGGTGAAGTGAAACTAGAAGCTCTCGGTCATTGAGGACACGAGGACGCTTCTTAGGCCTTTGAGCAATTGTGATACCGGTGGCATTAGTGTTGGCACGATGCGGTAGGCGCAGTTTTCCAACCAGAGGATATGCAGAGACATTTGCATTTGGCACATGGATACCTTCAACATGTTGTGTGAAGCTTTGATGATCAACATTGAGCAGTTGAAGTGGTTGCTTGGCAGGCTCAGGATAGATGGCTTCATAAGACATATCAACCTCATGCAAAAAGACAACATGATTGCATGCAAAGGCTTGATAGTTGATAGAGTAGTGAAGCTTAATGAGCCGCATTATCCATGGAGCATAGAACTTGAGGCCAAACAGATCAATACCAGACGCAGCTAGTTGACGAATGAAGAAGTCATGCGTATTGAATCTGATGCCATTGAGAATGTAAAATACCAAAGTCTTCATGGCATCTTCCAGTTTGGCTTGAGAAGAGTGTCCCTTAATTGGCCAGAGAGTACGCCTCAGAATATGATAGATGATGCGAGGCAAATACTTGAGGTCCTTGATGAAGAATTCCTTTGGATATTCAGCTTCCAGGGGCAATGGCTTCATCATACTGAGCATTTCACTCATGTTGGGCTCAGCCTTTTTGAAGATGCTCTCCGGCTCCTTTGATAAAGAGAACAACCTGGCTCGTATAACTCACCAGGAGTGGGCAGGGAAGTAAGCTCAAGAATAGTCCGAGCTTTGGCTTCATGATGAATATCGCCTGTCATCCACTCAAGGACCCATGTCTTCGGATCCCTGTTGTAGCCTCTGATGTGAAGAGTAGCATAGAATTACAGGAGAAGCTCTTCGTTCCAATGTTCTTTGGCAGTGACAAATGGAAGTAATCTAACATCTCTGAAGCAATCAAGAGTTTCTTCAAGGCATGGCAGTCCAGCAATGGCATCACAATCAAGGCGTTGGTGTGGAAAGATCCGGTCTTGATTGTACAGAATGCAAGAGCAATAGCTTCGTTGCTGAAAGCTCTAGAACCTACCAGAAGAGATCCTTGGCTTCTTGTATGGGTTCTTGTCAGAGTCAAAAAAAGTGTTGTTCTCCCTAAAGCTGTGCACACTGAAGGAACCTTGTGTCGTCGCAATGCTTGGAAGCCTAGGAAATCTGGGCTTTGGCTTCTGCGTCTGAGGCCTCCGCTCCACATGATATTCATATTGTGGCCCGGGAGCAGTAGGAGGCGTCAGTGTTGGCCACCTGACAGTGACGAGCTCTCCGTCACGATTGTAGGCTTGGGCCATGGTGTGAGGCACAGGGGAGGAACAATCACTTCAGGTGGTAGAAATGAATTCATGCTGCACATTGTCTTCAACCATGACAACATCATTGGCTTCAGTAGTCATTGGAGTGGCAGCCACATTTGCTTCACCATCAGTGACTTCGCGGAGAGGAGACTCATGCACAACACTATCTTGGGGAGTGGGTTCTTGCATGACGGGTACGTCTTCTTGCGCAACAGTTTCTTGGGGAGGGGGAATGACTTCACATGTTTCTTCTTTTTCTTCATTGGCTGATGCAGTCGGAATATCTTCAGTCGTTTTGGCTTCAGATTCAGGAGTAGACGCTGAAGGAATATCATCACGAAACACTTGACGTGCTACTGAGCTTGAGTTTTGCACTTCGTCTTTAGGAATGCTTGACATGGAGACCTGAGGCCTGGGACCTTTGCGAAGCCTTCGAAACTTGGGTGACGCCATTGGTGAAGTAGTGGTCTGCTCCATGTCTTCTTCAGGAGTTTCTTTTGGAGTCTCAAGTATCGGAGTGGTAACAAGAGGCGACGGAGTGCGAGGAATGACTTCATGTAGGGGGTGTTTGGGTGTTGCTCTTCCCAAAATTCATCTTGAGCAATTGGCATCGTGGGACCACCAATGCTTATGAGTTCACTACTTGTGTGAGCAGGTGATTGAACTGGCTGGGGTTCAAGTTGAGGAAGGACTTCATCATAATTAACATTGTCATCATGACCAATGTCTTCAGCTGCAGGAGAGTTAGCAGCTGGAATCTCTTCAGACAGATAAGCTTCTGTGGTAGCAGGCTCATGCACAACAAGACAATGCTCGCGGTTGGAGGAGGCAGGCATGGCAACTGAGATGGGTTCAACAACCAGAGGTTCTGGGGAGGAGGCACGAGGCATGTGTGAAGCTTTTGAAGCTTTTGTCTTCTACTTCTTCTTGGAAGGAGGAGCATCAGGAGCATCAAGATGCTTTCGTTTCTTGGCTTCAGCTTCAGCCTGCCTAGTCTTCTTTTGTTCAGAAGCGGCTGATGGGACCTTCGGCTTCGAGCCAGTCATACTGGCAGGGAAGATAATTCTTGGTCTCTCCCGCCTTGGAGCTTTACTGTCTTCAGCAGCAGGCTTCTTCTTCTTCTTTAGCTTCTTGGCGGCCAGCTTGGGGTCAATGCCTGGACGACCAAGAGCTTTCCTATTTACGGCTTCATTGTGGGCTTGGACACATTTCTCAGCACAATGCTTGAGACGTTCCCTGGAGCCTCTTGCAACATCACATCGCTTGGCAAATTCAGTCTTGAGATCTGCCATCATAGTCTTGAAGTTTTGAACTTCTTGAGCACTGAGGTTTGCCATATGCTTCTTGAACAGAGCCTTTTCATGATCAGTTTTGTTCTTCTACTCAATAACCTTTTGTGCAACAGTCAGTTCGTGAGCAATGTATCCCTGAAAGGTCACACTGATATCAATGGGAAGCTGGAGATCATCAAGGGAAAGAGATGTATCCTCAAACCACTCATCAATGAAGTTATTAATGATATCAACGTCAAAGAGAGGCAAATCATTGAAGATTTCTGCCTGTTGCTTGCTCTTGATTAGCATCTGAAGGGCATCATCAGCAAGATCGTCATCACTTGACAGATCTATTATGTCATCATCATTATGCAGAATGCTGCCTGGAGTGAGTCCTTGACCAGATGGCTTCATGAGCTGCTTGGACTTCTTTGAGATATGAGAGTGATCCTTAGATTGCACATTTGATTCAGGAGGTACAATTTTCAAGGGCTTCACACTTGAAGAATTTGGAGCAGCAGTACATTTAGAAGCCTTTATCTTCTTCTTTCGCTTCACAGACTCAGGAACATCTTCAGGTTCCACGTCTTCAGCAACATCCTCCACAGTCGCCCTTTGAGCAGCGATGTGGGATAGCAGTCCATCAAGGCCATTGAAGGCACCAACTTGATTGCCATTGGCTTCACGAGTTCCATCAGAATGAGGCCGAGATGGACCAGGATTGAAGTTGATGCCAAATTCCTTATTGTTCTGGGTTGCAGAGTTCTTGGCAAACTTGTAGTTTTCTTCAAATAATTCATCATCATGACACCATCGAAGACTAGATGGGTCAGCATTTGAAGGCATCGGTCCTCTGACCATGCAATGATAGAAGTTTTTGGCAATGGCTTCAGACATATTTAGGGCTGGAGCTTCTTGTAAATGACATCACCACATAGAGGGAGGATAGCGTTTTTGGTTGCATATTCAGGAGTCACGAAGCGGTATTGAAACCATTGTTTTGCCTAATATCTTCAAATCCATTGGATTCGGGATTTGCATTCTCCATATGTTTCTTCTGGATTAGACTTGTACATGGTGAATAGATCCGGAGGAAGATCTTTGGCAGTGTCAGTACGTCTCTGCGTGCCACCTTTCTTAGACTGTTTATCAGAAGCCATTGGACTCAGACAGAAGGGCTTCACAAAGCTATTTGTCTTCCGGCGACTGGTCAGTCATGAACTGGCTTCAGGAGATTCAATGTGACGTTGTAGGAATTCTGCAAATGAGTGCAGACTATGAGAACCAAGGGATTCTCCCACGGACATGTACCTGTGACAACATTGGAGATGCGAGGGAAGGAGAAGAGGTCATATGCATTCTCAGAAGATTTTGAAGATAAAACAATTTGAAGACATTGACCTTATAGTGCGAAGACATTCACTTATATAGAGTGAGTTGGTTCCAGATTTGTACGAATCCAAGAATAGGTACAAGTGAGGAATCTAACTAGTAATGAGGCATAAGTGAATATACTTGCATGATATGAGAGAAGGATATAGAAAGAAACAAATTTCAGATGGTCAGAAACCACTTGTGGTGAAGTTACATGGTTTCGATGGATCAAAACGACGGTAAAAAGAGAGAGGTATTTACCGCACTGATGAACTGCTAGACGGGATGAGATGGATGCCGAGCAGATCGATCTTCCGTGCCCTAACTTGGCGGCGGAAGACACCTACGGCAGCGACGGAGAGACGAGGTCCGCGGCCGGTGGGAAGACAGCGTCGAAGAAGTCGCGGCAGCTAAGCGCTTCGTCTCTGGCGTCGACTTGAGCTAGCGGAGGCGCTAGGGTTGAGCGACATGGCGAGAGGTGGGAGAAGAAATTATGACCGTGTGGGTGGAGTATTTATAAGGAGAGAGGGCAGCGCAGTGCAATTACATGGGTACCCCTGGCGGTTCACATCTGAACGACACATGGCGAGCATGCAACTTATGGAGAGTTGAGCCACGACCCCACGCACACTTGGTTTGTCGGATGGACGTTTTGGTTCCTCCGATTTTCGGGAAAAAAGGATAAGGCATGAAAATAGATTTAGTTGTGTGCCTCTATATCTTCAGCTGACAAGGACACAGTGAAGACATTCTACACATGTCAACAGAATGCATATGAAGAGATAGAGAGAGTTGGAGAGATAAGCATAGAGAGGGTTAGGGTCCGATCACATTCACTTAGATCCACAAAGTTTGAAGACATAGCTATAAGTGAATGATGTAGAGGACAGAACACCTATATAGATATATCAGAGAAACCAAACAAATCAACATTGAGAAGATAAATCTTGAAGACAGATGATGTTGAAGACAAACCAAGTAAGAAGATAATGTAGTCATGACGCCAAATGAAAATCTTCAAGAAAGTTTGGTGATGGCGGTACCCACCGTATAGGAAGTATTAGACCAGGACACGGCGCACAATTATCGTGGCACTCCAGAGTCGAATTCCACATTAATGTATTCACACTCAGAGTGTATGTCTTCATGAGTTGAAGACACATACGTTACTTCATGTGTTGCACATCTAAGTCATCAAAATGCATAAGCGTTAGGATGTGTGTCCAACCACATGACATTCGAGGACTCTAGGATATTTAGCTCACACCGCAGCTTGCAAAACCTTTTCTCATCCAAGGGCTTAGTGAAGATATCTGCCAGTTGCTCTTTGGTGTTGACATGTATAATTTCAATGTCCTTCTTGATCACGTGATCCCTGAGAAAGTGCCTACGAATCTCAATGTGCTTTGTCTTTGAGTGTTGAACGGGATTGTGAGCAATCTTGATGGCGCTCTCATTATCACAGAAGAGAGGCACCTTCACCATGCTGATGCCATAGTCCTTAAGAGTTTGCTTCATCCACAGAAGCTGAGCGCAACAAGATCCAGCAGCAATGTATTCAGCTTCAGCGGTGGAGAGAGACACTGAGTTATGCTTCTTTGAAGACCAACAGACAGGAGATCTTCCCAAAAAGTGACATGTGCCTGATGTGGACTTGATATCAACCTTGTCACCATCATAGTCATCATCTGAGAATCCAACAAGATCAAATATAGAGCCCTTGGGATACCATAATCCTAGTGTTGGGGTGTGAGCCAAGTATCGAAGAATTCGCTTCACAGCGAGGTGATGCGATTCCTTTGGTGCCGCTTGGAATCGGGCACACATGCAAACATTAAGCATTATATCAGGCCTAGATGCACATAAGTAGAGTAAAGAACCAATCATGGAGCGGTATACCTTTTGATCGAACTCTTTACCATTGTCGTTGGAGCCCAATTGACCTTTGGTTGGCATTGGCATCGTGTACCCATTGCAATCTTGCCTTCCAAAGTTCTTCAGGCAATCTTTGAGGTATTTCTCTTGACATATGAAGATGCCATTCTTCTGTTGACGAATTTCGAGACCAAGGAAGAACTTCGGCTCACCCATCATGGACATCTGATATTGCTCTTGCATCATGTATCCAAACTCATCACTTTATCTTTTGTCAGTGCATCCGAAGATAAACTCATCCACATAGATTTGGCATACGAACAGTTCACCATCATATGTCTTCGTGAAGAGAGTGGGATCTAGTGAACAAGGTTTGAAGCCTTTGCTTTTCAAGAAGTCTTTGAGTGTGTCATACCACGCACGAGGTGCTTGTTTGAGGCCATATAGTGCCTTGTTGATCTTGTAAACCATGTCAGGACGCTTTGGGTCTTCAACACCAGGAGGTTGTGCAACATACACTTCTTCAATTTTTCCATTCAGAAAGGCGCTCTTTGCATCCATTTGATACAGAAATTTGTTATGGTGGTTGGCATAGGCTAACATAATGCGAAACAAGCTTAGCTACAGGAGCAAAGGTTTCATCGAAGTCAATTTCTTCCACTTGAGTATAACCTTGAGCAACGAGACGAGCCTTGTTTCTGACAACTTGACCATGCTCATCTTGTTTGTTGCGATAGACCCATTTGGTGCCAATGATGTTATGGTTCCGTGGATCAGGACGCTTAACAAGCTCCCATACATTATTCAACTCAAACTGTTGAAACTCTTCTTGCATTGCTTGAATCCATTCAGGTTCCATAAAGGCTTCATTAACTTTCTCGGGTTCAGATATTGAAACGAATGCAAAGTGTCCACAAAAGTTGTCTAGCTGAGTTGCTTTTGAACGAGTAAGTGGACCAGTTGCATTGAGTCCATCAAGAATCTTTTCCACTTGGACTTCATTAGCTACCTGAGGATGAACTGGGCGAAGACTTTGCTCATGCTGTTGATCATCTTCTTGTTCAGGGTTAGCTTCATGCTGAGCATTGCTACTTGTCGAGCTTGCGTTGTATTCCCTCAAAGAGGAAAGGGTGATGCAGCACAGTAGAGTAAGTATTTCCCTCAGTTTTTGAGAACCAAGGTATCAATCCAGTAGGAGACCACGCATGAGTCCCTCGCACCTGCACAAGCAAATAAGAACTTCGCAGCCAACACGATAAGGGGTTGTCAATCCCTTTACGGTCACTTACGAAAGTGAGATCTGATAGATAGGGTAGTATGATATTTTTGGTATTTTTGGTATAAGAACAGAAAGTAAATAAAGCAAATAAACAACGACAGTAGAAATTGAAGTAAAGTAATATGATAAAGATAGACCCGGGGGGCATAGGTTTCACTAGTGGCTTCTCTCATGATAGCAGAATTCTATGGTGGGTGAACAAATTACTGTCGAGCAATTGATAGAACATCAAATAATTATGAGACTATCTAGGGATGATCATTGTATATAGGCATCACGTCCAAGGTAAGTAGACCGAAATGATTCTGCATCTACTACTATTACTCCACACATCGACCGCTATCCAGCATGCATCTAGAGTATTAAGTTCATACGAACAGAGTAATGCTTTAAGCAAGATGACATGATGTAGAGGGATAAACTCAAGCAATATGATATAAACCCCATCTTTTTATCCTCGACGGCAACAATACAATACGTGCCTGGCTGCCCCTGCTGTCACTGGGAAAGGACACCACAAGATTGAACCCAAAGCCAAGCACTTCTCACATTGCAAGAACTATAGATCTAGTAGGCCAAATCAAACCAATAATTCGAAGAGACTTGCAAGGATATTATAATCATACATAAAAGATTTCAGAAAAGAATCAAATATTGTTCAAAGATAATCTTGATCATAAACCCACAATTCATCGGATCTTGACAAACACACCACAAAAAGATTACATCAAATAGATCTCCTCGAAGATCGAGGAGAACTTGGTATTAAGATCCAAAAAGAGAGAAGAAGCCATCTAGCTAATAACTATGGACCCGAAGGTCTGTGGTAAACTACTCACAACTCATTGGTGAGGCTATGGTGTTGATGTAGAAGCACTCCGTGGTAGATCCCCCTCCGACGGAGCTCCAGAACAGGCCCCAAGATGGGATCTCACGGGAACATAAGGTTGCGGTGGTGGAATTAGGGTTTTCTCTGTTGCCTCGATGTTTTCAGGGTACATGGATATATATAGGAGGAAGGAGGGCATCGGGGGAGCCATAGGGGGCCCACAAGGGTGGGGGCACGCCCAGGGGGAGGGGGCGCGCCCTGGACCCTCGTGGCCACCTCCTTCGTTCCCTCGCGTGTACTCCAAGTCTTCTGGGTAATACGGTTCCAAAAATCACTCTCCCGAAGGTTTCATTCCGTTTGGACTCCGTTTGATATTCCTTTTCCGCGAAACTCTAAAATAGGCAAAAAGAAACAGCAATCTGCATTGGGCCTTCGGTTAGTAGGTTAGTCCCAAAAAATAATATAAAAGTGTATAATAAAGCCCATTAAACATCCAAAACATAATATATAATAGCATGGGACAATAAAAAATTATAGATACGTTGGAGACGTATCAAGCATCCCCAAGCCTAATTCCTGCTCGTCCTCGAGAAGGTAAATGATAAAAACAGAATTTTTGATGTGGAATGCTAACTAACATAATTCTCAATGTAAACTCTTTGTTGTGGCATGAATGTTCAGATCCGAAAGATTCAAGATAAAAGTTCATATTGACATAAGAATAATAATACTTCAAGCATACTAACAAAGCAATCATGTCTTCTCAAAATAACATGGCCAAAGAAACTTCATCCCTACAAAATCATATAGTTAGGCTATGCTCCATCTTCGTCACACAAAATACTCCAATCATGCACAACCCCGGTTTCAGCCAAGCACTTGTTTCATACTTCATTTTTTTCGAACTCTTTCTACTTTCACGCAATACAGGAGCGTGAGCCATGGACATAGCACTATGTGGAATAGAGTGGTGGTTGTGGAGAAGACAAAAAGGAGGAAGATAGTCTCACATCAACTAGGCGTATCAATGGGCTATGGAGATGCCCATCAATAGATATCAATGTGAGTGAGTAGGGATTGCCATGCAACGGATGCACTAGAGCTATAAATGTATGAAAGCTCAACAAAAGAAACTAAGTGGGTGTGCATCCAGCTTGCTTGCTCACGAAGACCTAGGGCATTTGAGGAAGCCCATCATTGGAATATACAAGCCAAGTTCTATAATGAAAATTCCCACTAGTACATGAAAGTGACTAAACAAGAGACTCTCTATCATGAAGAACATGGTGCTACTTTGAAGCACAAGTGTGGAAAAAGATAGTAGCATTGTCCCTTTTTTTGGGCCTTTCTTTTTTCTTTGGCCTTTCCTTATTCTTTTTTTCCTTTTTTGGGACAATGCTCTAATAATGATGATCATCACACTTATATTGATTTACAACTCGATATTACAACTCGATACTAGAACAAAGTATGCCTCTATATGAATGCCTCCGGCGGTGTACCGGGATGTGCAATGAATCAAGAGTGACATGTATGAAAAGATTATGCATGGTGGCTTTGCCACAAATACGATGTCAACTACATGATCATGCATGGCGATATGACAATATGGAGCGCGTCATAGCAAACGGAACGGTGGAAAGTTACATGACAATATATCTCGGAATGGCTATGGAAATGCCATGATAGGTAGGTATGGTGGCTTTTTTGAGGAAGGTATGTGGTGGGTGTATGGTACCGGCGAAAGTTGTGTGGTACAAGAGAGGCTAGCAATGGTGGAAGGGTGAGAGTGCGTATAATCCATGGACTCAACATTAGTCATAAAGAACTCACATACTTATTGCAAAAATCTACAAGTCATCAAAACAAAGTACAACACGCATGCTCCTAGGGGGGAGGTTGGTAGGAGTTAACCATCGCACGCCCCCGACCTCGACACAACAGATGACACTCAATGAAATACCTCATGCTTCAAATTTGTCACACAACGGTTACCATAGGTGCATGCTACGGGACTTGCAAACCTTAACACAAGTATTTCTCAAATTCACAACTACTCTACTAGCATGACTCTAATATCACCATCCTCATATCTCAAAATAATCATCAAGTATCAACCTTCTCTTAGCATTCAATGCACTTTATATGAAAGTTTTTACTATACCCATCTTGGATGCATATTATATTAGGACTAGTTTTATAACCAAAGCACATTACCATGCTGTTCTAAAATACTCTCAAATAGATATAAGTGAAGCATGAGAGATCAATAATTTCTACAAAATAAAACCACCACCGTGCTCTAAAAGATATAAGTGAAGCACTAGCGCAAAACTATCTAGCTCAAAAGATATAAGTGAAGCACATAGAGTATTCTAATAAATTCTAAACCATATTTATCTCTCTCAAAAGGTGTGTCCAGCAAGGATGATTGTGGCAAACTAAACAACAAAGACTCAAATCATACATGACGCTCCAAGCAAAACACATATCATATGGTAAATAAAAATATAGTCTCAAGTATAGTTACCGATAGATGAACACGAAAGAGGGGATGCCTTCCCTGGGCATACCCAAGCTTAGGCTTTTGGTTGTCCTTGAATTTTACCTTGGGGTGCCTTGGGCATCCCCAAGCTTAGGCTCTGTCTACTCTTTGTTCCATAGTCCATCAAAGCCATACTGAAAACTTGAAAACTTCACAACACAAAACTTAGCCAAAAATCTCGTGAGCTCTGTTAGTATAAGAAAACAAACCACCACTCAAAGGTACTATAATGAAATCATTCTTTGTTTATATTGGTGTTAAACCTACTGTATTACAACTTCTCTATGATTCATACCCTCCGATACTACTCATAGATTCATCAAAATAAGCAAACAACACACAAAAAACAGAATCTGTCAAAAATAGAACAATCTGTAGTAATCTGTAACTTTCGAATACTTATGTAACTCCAAAAAATTTGAAATAAATTGGTAAACGTGAGGAATTTGTCTATTAATCATCTGCAAAAAGAATCAACTAAATAGCACTCTCCAGTAAAATATGGTAGCTAATCTCGTGAGCGCTAAAGTTTCTGTTTTTTACAGCATGATCATATAAACTTCACACAAGTCTTCCCAAAGGTTCTACTTGGCACAAACACTAATTAAAACACAAAACCACATCTAAACGGAAGCTAGATGCAATATTTATTCCTAAGCAGAAGCAAAAACAAACAAAATAAAATTGGGTTGCCTCCCAACAAGCGCTATCGTTTAATGCCCCTAGCTAGGCACGATACAAGAATAGATCTAGGTATTGCCATCTTTGGTAGGCAATTCTTCAATTAAGCACTTATAATTCTTAGGAACTTCTTTATTCCTATTGATAATCAAACTTCTAGGCAAGAAATCAAGAAATTCATTTGTAGCAAAAGGTTCCCTTGCAAAAGTGAGAAAGTTGGGATGAACACTAATAGATTTGAGATCCGCAATTTCCTTACTAGATGATTCACCCTTATTTTTAGGGACATACATAAACTTGGCCAATTTAGTGATAGAGGGATTCGAAGTAGTTTTCACAACAGAAAGAGTAGACCCTACATTAGTGATAATATCCTCAAGTTTATCGATTCTAGTGGAATCTTGATCTATTTTCTCTTTAACTATGGGTTCTTTTTCTTTAGAAAATTCAGAATGACTCCTACCTTGGATCCATATTGGGTGATTTGGTTGTGGATCTTCCTACCCAAACTCTCAACCAACTCTACAGTAGCAACTTTGTTTTCAATAATTTCAAGCCTTTGCATAACATGTTCCAAAGTTAAAACAGTTCCATTAACCAGAAGAGGCGGTGAGCCAAATAATTCAGTCATAGCGTTATAAGAATCAAAAGTATGGCTACCCAAGAAATTCCCTCCGGTAATGGTATCAAGAATATATCTATTCCACGGAGTTATGCCAACATAAAAATTGCGATGAAGCACTGAAGTGGAGAGCTTCCTAATAGATCTATTTTGAGCATTGCAAATTCTATACCAGGCATCTTTTAGATTTTCCTCCTCCCTTTGTTTAAAATTAAGAACCTCGCTCTCTGGAGTATTGATAATGATATGTGTGCTAGCCATGACGACAAGGCAAAGCGAACGATAAACACACGAAAAAGAAGGGCGAATAAAATGGCAAGGGTGAAGTGGGGGAGAGGAAAACGAGAGGCAAATAATGTAATGCGAAGGATAAGGGTTTGTGATAGGTACTTGGTATATGACTTTTGCGTAAGCTTCCCCGGCAACGGCGCCATAAATTCTTCTTGCTACTTCTCGAGCTTGCGATGTATTCCCTCGAAGAGGAAAGGGTGATGTAGCAGAGTAGCGTAAGTATTTCCCTCAGTTTTTGAGAACCAAGGTATCAATCCAGTAGGAGACCACGCGCGAGTCCCTCGCACCTGCACAAGCAAATAAGAACTTCGCAGCCAACGCGATAAGGGGTTGTCAACCCCTTTACGGTCACTTTTGAAAGTGAGATCTGATAGACAGGATAGTATGATATTTTTGGTATTTTTGGTATAAGGACAGAAAGTAAATAAATCAAATAAGCAACGGTAGTAGAAATCGAAGTAAAGGAATATGATAAAGATAGACCCGAGGGCCATAGGTTTCACTAGTGGCTTCTCTCATGATAGCAGAATTCTACGGTGGGTGAACAATTACTGTCGAGCAATTGATAGAACATCGAATAGTTATGAGAATATCTAGGTGTGATCATTATATATAGGCATCACGTCCGTGACAAGTAGACCGAAACAATTCTGCATCTACTACTATTACTCCACACATCGACCGCTATCCAGCATGCATCTAGAGTATCAAGTTCATACGAACAGAGTAATGCTTTAAGCAAGATGGCACGATGTAGAGGGATAAACTCAAGCAATATGATATAAACCCCATCTTTTTATCCTCGATGGCAACAATACAATACGTGCCTTGCTGCCCCTGCTGTCACTGGGAAGGGACACCGCAATATTGAACCCAAAGCCAAGAACTTCTACCATTGCAAGAACTATAAATCTAGTAGGCCAAACCAAACCAATAATTCGAAGAGACTTGCAAGGATATTATAATCATACATAAAAGATTTTAGAAAAGAATCAAATATTTTTCAAAGATAATCTTGATCATAAACCCACAATTCATCGAATCTCGACAAACACACCGCAAAAATATTACATCGAATAGATCTCCTCGAAGATCGAGGAGAACTTGGTATTGAGATCCAAAAGGAGAGAAGAAGCCATCTAGCTAATAACTATGGACCTGAAGGTCTGTGGTAAACTACTCACAACTCATTGGTGAGGCTATGGTGTTGACGTAAAAGCACTCCGTGGTAGATCCCCCCTCCGGCGGAGCTCCGGTACAGGCCCCAAGATGGGATCTCATGGGGACAGAAGGTTGCGGCGGTGGAATTAGGGTTTTCTCTGTTGCCCCGATGTTTTCTGGGTACATTGATATATATAGGAGGAAGGAGGGCATCAGGGGAGACAGAGGGGGCCCACGAGGGTGGGGGCGCGCCCTGGACCCTCGTGGCCACCTCATTCGTTCCCTCGTGTGTACTCCAAGTCTTCTGGGTATACAGTTCCAAAAATCACTCTCTCGAAGGTTTCATTCCGTTTGGACTCCGTTTGATATTCCTTTTCTGCGAAACTCTGAAATAGGCAAAAAAACAGCAATCTCCACTGGGCCTTGGGTTAGTAGGTTAGTCCCAAAAATAATATAAAAGTGTATAATAAAGCCTATTAAACATCCAAAACAGAATATATAATAGCATGGAATAATAAAAAATTATAGATACGTTGGAGACGTATCAAGCATTGTCTTCAGGTTGATTGGGTGGAGAGATGATGATTTCCTCTTCAGTTGGTTCCTCGATGGGTATAATTTCTCCTGTACCCATTTGTTTGATAGATTCACTGGGAGAAGCTTCATCTAGCACATTTGATAGGTGCTCTCTTTGCGAGCCGTTAGTTTCATCGAACTGCACATCTACGGTTTCAACCACTTTATAGTGAAGGAGGTTGAAGACCCGATAGGTGTGCGGGTTGATACGTCCATTTTGCATCATGCTTATATGTTGATATTTATTGCATTATGGGCTGTTATTACTTGTTTTGTAACAACACGTATGCCTTTTCTCTCTTATTTTACAAGGTTTACAAGAAGAGGGAGAATGCCGACAGCTGGAATTCTGGGCTGGAAAAGGAGCAAACTCCGGAAACCTATTCTGCACAACTCCAAAAGCCCCGAAACTCTATAGAACTCCGTTTCAGAAAATATATAAAATATCTGGCGAAAGAAGTTCATGAGGGGGGCCACCGGCTATCCACGAGGGTGGGGGGCGCGCCCCCTGCCCAGGGCAAGCCCCCCTGTCTCGTGGGCCCACCGAAGGTCCCCCGATGCCCATCTTCTCCTATATGAGGTGTTTTGACCTGGAAAAAAAAATATAAGGAGGCTTTCGGGACAAGACGCCGCCGTCTCGAGGCGGAACCGAGGAGGAAACCAATCTAGGGCTCCGGCAGAGCTGTTTTGCTGGGGATACTTCCCTCCGGGAGGGGGAAATCGTCACCGCCGTCATCACCAACAACTCTCCCATCTTGGGGAGGGCTATATTCATCAACATCTTCACCAACACCATCTCCTCTCAAACCCTAGTTCATCCCTTGTATCCAATCTTTGCACCCAAACCTCAGATTGGTACCTGTGGGTTGCTAGTAGTGTTGATTACTCCTTGTAGTTGATGCTAGTTGGTTTATTTGGTGGAAGATCATATGTTCAGATCCATTATGCATATTAATTCCCCTCTGATCATGAACAATATTATGTCTTGTGAGTAGTTACTTTTATTCCTGAGGACATGGGAGAAGTCTTGCTATTAGTAGTCATGTGAGTTTGGTCTTCAATCGATATTTTGATGAGATGTATGTTGTCTCTCCTCTAGTGGTGTCATGTGAACGTCGACTACATGACACTTCACCATTATTTGGGCCTAGAGGAAGGCATTGGGAAGTAATAGGTAGATGATGGGTTGCTAGAGTGACAGAAGCTTAAACCCTAGTTTATGCGTTGCTTCGCAAGGGGCTGATTTGGATCCATATGTTTCAGGCTATGTGTAATGCCCCGGATGTAATACTTTCCCTTTTGGGTATATAATATATCTCCGGCTTCATCTATTTCCATTCCGGGTTCTTTGTCTTTCGGGTTTTCGTCATTTTGTTGTGTGAGTGTGTGGCATTCATTCATATCATGTAGACATGTGCATTGCATTGCATTTGTGTTGTCGGTTGCATCCGGTTCCGCGTGTTCCTTCCCGTTGTCCGTTTCGCGTTCCGGAGCTCCCTCACGTGTCCGTGACATCCCGTAGGCCTACTCTGTTGTTCGGGCGTTTTATGTTACCGGTGTGCCGCGAGGTTGTTGTCTGTGTTGTTGTTTTGTTGTGTGCAACCCGCCTCTCAAATCTCGTCTCGTTTGGACTCCGTCAGTTTTTCCATCCGTTGCTCGTGTGGGTCCTAAGTGCCTTTACTTCGTGTCCCGGAAACATCCCTACTGCAGTCTGTTATCTTCTCCAAGGCCCTTTAAAACTATCCCCGCGATCGGATCCGTCGGATCGCGATCGGAGGGCTCCTAGCGCCCCTAAATCCCCCCCAAACCCTACAAAACTGCTATATATAGACCCCTAGTCTATTTTGGCACCCCCTAGTTTCCTTCCCCATCTCCACCTCTTTTTTCCTTTTTCCTTCTCAGATCCAATCCCCAAAAAATCCTCCCGCAGCCCGAGGAGCCGAACCTTCGCCGCCTCTCGTCGCATGGATCGATCCAGGTCAACGGGCGCTCGATCCCTTCGCCGATCGACCGCTTCGCCCGTTCGCTCCCGCATCGCCGCATCGGGCCGAGGCCTCAGCCTCCACCGGCCCGTACAACGGCCGAACCGTTCGGTCCCCACATCGCCGCCGATCGGGCCTTCTTCCCCCGGCCCGCTTCTCCCTCCGACCGCCCGAGTCGCTCCGCCTCGTCGCCTCCTCCCGCGCAAGCCCCCGACGCGCCTGGGTCGCGTGGGCCGCCTCCCAGCAGCCGCCAGCCGCCCCGCCTGGGCTTCGCGTCCGCCTGGGCCCAGGCCCCGCACCCGGGCCTCCGCCAGCCGCGCCACCGCGCCGCGGGCCGCCGCCAGTTCGGGCCCCGCCAGGCCACCGCCTCCTCCCTCCAGGCCGGCTCGCACCGCAGCCGCCGGGCCGCATCAGCGCCGCCGGCCCGTCTCTTCCACTGGGCCCGAGCCCATTCCGCAGATCTGAGGTTGACTTTGCTAAAAAAACCCTAGATCTAGTCCAGTTTTAACCTGTCTGATGCAATGTTTGACCATGCATAACTTTTTGCCCGCTGCTCCGTTTTGCGCGTGTAATATGTCCAGACGTTCGTGGAGATGTGCTCTACGTTTTACCTGTTGTTGTCATGCACGTTAGAGATCATCTAGGTGCTTGTTTTGCTGTTGCAAGAGTGCATCATGAGTTAAACTGCTGTTATGTGTTATTTTCATGCCACCTTTGTCATGTGATATCTTTTAGCTCGTTTGTCCGAATGATGCAATTGACATGTCCACGTGTTCGTCTTGCCACGAACTACGTGTTGCTTGTGATAGGTTGCATGGTAGATTTATTATTGCCTTGTTATCATCGTTGCAAAGTGCCATGTTCATGTGATGTTGTTTCACTTGTTACGAAATGCCATCTTGTTGAGCTCATTGCAATCGTTGTGTTCACCTCTTTGTTGCATGCTTGTGTGTTTCGGGATCACCTTCATGAGTACTTTGATGAGGTGCTTACCCCTTGCCATGTTTAGTTTCGAGGTGACTTAAACATGCTCTTTTATATGCTATGATGATATTGCTGTTTTAGGACTTAGTGATTTTTCACTAAGTCTGAACTCTGTAACGTTCCGATGCCATGTTCGTGTGATATTCTAGGACAAAGCATGATAGTTTTGGAGTGGATTTTGATTGTTCCTTGTAGTATATATTGTTGTCTTTCCATTCATGTCCTCACATGCCTATTTGAGTGGCTGTAGCATGTTTATCTTTTGCTCTAAAGTTTCAATAAAATTCTGCTGCCAGAATTTTATTGTCAAGTTCAATATGTCCAAGATCATTGCTATTGATCCGTGACTCCGTTGGGGGTGCACCTTGGACATAGTTGCTATACTATATGTCTAGTTTGTGTTCATGCCTTTTGCCATGTTATTTGGGTGCTGTAGCTTAATTATTTTGAGCTCCGAAGATGCTATGATGCTGTAATTTTCAGCTTTCGCTCAAATCTTGTTTCGGGCATAACTTTTAGCCCGTAACTCCGATTTCAGCGAATGTTATATCAAACTCGATTGATTTTCTGTGTAGATTAATAATATCAGATTGTTATCATGTTTTGAGGTGATTTGCTTGAGTGATATTTTCCGTGCTCCATGTGCATCTTTAGTGCATCCATCATGCATTCATCTTTTCCGAGTGCGCATTGCATCTTGTTGATTGGTGCTTGGTGTGATTGTTTTGTTTAGAGCCGGAAGCTGAGACCGAGTACGAAGTTGAGCACGAGGTTTCCAACGAGGTTGAGCACGAGGACCCTTCTTACGATCCGAACGACTTCTCTTCAGGCAAGATGACCGAACCCCGATAACATTACTATCTTTGCCTATTGCTAGTAGTCTCGATCTATAGTTTTGCCTCGATGCCCATGATCTTCTTGTTAGCCTCCTACTTGTAGCCAATTGCCATGTTTAACCAACCTACCTATGCAAACCATTGCTTGGCTAAGTACGCTTCGCTCAGCCCTTCTTATAGCGTTGCTAGTTGCAGGTGAAGATCGAAGATGCTTGCTTCATGTTGAAGTTTGGTTGGGTTATATCACACTATATAAATGCTTAAAATGAAATCATCTATATATTGGCAAGGGTGGAAGGCTAAGCCTTTTGCTTGGTGATTTGTTCCACTCATGCCGTTAGGATCCGTATAAGCCGGTATTATGTTCCTTGATTATGCGTTCCTAACACGGTTGGGGTGTATGGGACCCCCTCGATAAACCGCTAAGTGCTAAGTCTTTTCCAGCAAATCCCAACATTGGTACTATTTGCCTAATAACAAACTAAACTTGCATAGGGAGTAATTAACCCTCTTTCTTAATCAACAACCCCGGGCCAGTGCTCCACATGAGTGTTGGTCCGAAACGAGCAGACTGCGGGGC
>LR738713.1:351753904-351764884 GCA_902687465.1 Secale cereale
AGGTGGAGCACTAGAGGAACCTCCTGCAGACTCAGATGTGCGGTAGCGCTTCGAGGTTGCATGATTGGGGTTGATACGGCGAGCTTGATGCTCAGGATGTTCATCACCTGGAACCAAACACAAACACAAGCGAACCAACCAAAAGGAACGAGCATAAGCCAACGAACACAACAAAAGAAGATCAAAGAATGAAAAAACATGCTTGAACTTGGCAGGCAGCGGTAGTACCATGACCTGTAAGCGGTAGTACCACCCAAGCGGTAGGGCGGTAGTACCGCTCCAGGAGAGCGGTAGTACCGCTCGAGGCGGGGGAACAGCAGTTCCCTACTACCGTGGTCAGATCCGGCACCACCGGCCTATCAAATTCAAAAATATTCCTACCATACTCTAATCTAGACAGTCTAGTTGCTTTCTCCATCCTACTCAAGCCTAGATTTAGCCAAAAATCTAGAGATGCAAACACTATTGCCCCTAAAACACAAGATCCGAAAACGAGACAAGAGGAGAAGAGGAACGGGGGCAATACCGGCATCCATGGCAAGAGGACTAGGTGGGGATCGACTCCACCGAAGGAAATGGAGAGGAACGCCCCGGAGGAGGAGATCCGCCGGAGCCCTCCCGCGGCGACGAACTGCTAGGGAGAGAAAGAGGAACGAAGGGGCGAGTGGATGGGTATGGGGGAGAGAAACCTCCCCCTGCCCCGATATAACCCCCACGTACCGCCCCACAGTGGTAGTACCGCGCTGGTGGGCGGTAGTACCGCTTATAAGCGATAGTACCGCACACCACTAGTGGTAGTACCGCCCAGCATGCCACGGCAACTAAAATCCAAGGCTTAGCTCAAGAAAAAGAAACACACAAGCAAGGAAAACCAAGACACCACACACACACACACTAGCAAGAGACAAGAAACCCCTCTTCAAGAGAGGGCGGTGGCCGAAGCCACCTATGTTTGAGTCAAGAGGTATGGCGCCGCGAAGATTTTAACCTTGGGCCCATGACCAAAACTCGTCCTTGAAGCACAAGTACAATCAAAGATGGTTAATGTGAAAGACTTGATCAATTTATGCATAATGGGGGGAGAGAGAATTCATTGAGAGAACAATGCTCCCCCTATGTCCATGCCTACATCTAGATTAGACAATAGGAAGAGTATGGTTGGGTGTGCACGTGCTCAAGCCACATTGCTCAAATCAATGATATTTAGCTCATGCCTTAACTCGTGAAATCTTGCTTCATCCAAAGGCTTTGTGAAGATATCTGCAAGGTTATCATGAGTGTTGACATAGTGAAGCTCGATCTCTCCTTGCTGTATATGATCCCGGATGAAGTGATACTGAATCTCTATATGCTTCTTCTTGAAGTGTTGCATCAGGTTGAGAGAAATCTTGATGGCACTTTCATTGTCACACCAAAGAGGCACTTTGTCACAAGTGACACCGTAATCCTTTAAAGTTTGCCTCATCCATAGGAGTTGAGCACAACAACCGCCAGCTGCCACATACTGTGCTTCGGTGGACGAGAGAGACACACAACTTTGCTTTTTGGACGACCAACTTGCCAGAGAGCAACCAAGAAATTGGCACCCTCCGGAAGTGGACTTCCTATCCACTTTGTCTCCCGCCCAGTCCGAATCAGAGAAACCTACAAGGTTGAAGTTTGCTCCTCTTGGTTACCATAAGACAAAGTTTGGTGTATGAGCCAAATATCGAAAGATTCGCTTGACTGCCACAAAGTGACTTTCCTTAGGTGAGGCTTGAAACCGTGCACAAATTCCCACACTCAACATAATATCCGGTCTAGATGCACAAAGGTAAAGCAAGGATCCGATCATAGAGCGATATACCTTTTGATCCACCGCTTTACCATTGGGATCAATGTCAAGTTGGCACTTGGTTGGCATTGGAGGAGTAGCCAGCTTGACATCACTTAGATTGAACCTCTTGAGCATGTCTTGAGTATACTTGGATTGTTTGATAAAGATCCCTTCTCTTCTTTGCTTGATCTCAAACCCAAGGAAGTATTTCAACTCTCCCATCATAGACATCTCAAAATGTGTGGTCATGAGTGCGGCGAACTCATCATTGAAAGCTTTGTTAGGAGAACCAAAGATAATATCATCAACATATAGTTGGCAGACAAACAACTCCCCTTTGACCTTCTTAGTAAAAAGAGTGGGGTCAATTTCCCCAATTTCAAACCCACGATCTTGTAACAACTCAGTAAGATGCTCATACCACACACGTGGGGCTTGTTTAAGGCCATAGAGTGCCTTATCGAGTTGGTACACGTGATTGGGGAGCTTGGGATCCTCAAACCCCGGGGGTTGTTTAACATACACCAACTCCTTAATAGGACCATTAAGAAATGCACTTTTCACATCCATTTGTTGCAACTTAAAGTTATGATGAGAAGCATAGGCAAGCAACAAACGAATAGATTCAAGGCGAGCAACGGGGGCAAAGGTTTCACCGTAGTCGATACCCTCGACTTGGGAGTAGCCTTGAGCCACCAGACGTGCCTTGTTGCGGATGACGATGCCATGAGCATCTTGCTTGTTCTTAAAGATCCACTTGGTTCTAATGACATTATGGTTCTCCTTTGGCCTCGGTACCAGACGCCACACTTTGTTGCGCTCGAAGTTATGGAGTTCTTCATGCATGGCATTAAGCCAATCAGGGTCTTCGAGCGCCTCATAGACCTTCTGAGGTTCAACACAGGAGACAAAAGCTTGGTGAGCACAATAGTTAGCAAATTGTAACATCCCAAAATTCTAAATTTTGGAATGTTATAATAAATAGATAGATTTGATTGTTGTTTGATGTGCTGTGTGAAATTGAGTGAAATTTGAAACTTTTGAAAGTTAAATGAGAGGGAATAAAATGACTTTCCCAAAACTTTCACTTTGCTTTTGATCTCCGAGGAAATTCAAATTCTTTCCAACACAAAACCCTAGAGTGAAGATAATATGACTTCTTCCATTTATTTTAAATGATAAAGGGGTTTGAAAGGATTTTGAATTTCATCCTCGAAATATTCTCAATTCAGAAACTTCAAGCAACTCAATGATTTTCCTGAGAGAAGATAAAATGACTTCTTCAAATTATAGGAAATATGGGTTGGAAGTTTTTCTGAATTTTTCTGGAACTCAATTTCAAATATTGAGTTATTTGGTTTTTATTCAAATTATTTTTCTCCAAAAATAAATTACATGGAAAATAGGGTAATATGATTCCCTACAACAAAAAATTGGAGAAAAATAAATTTGAAGTCATTTTGGTATTTTAGAATGATTTATTATTGGATTTTATTGCAGCAGTAGGACCTTTTGATTTATTAGATTTTGTGGGCATTTTATTTGATAGTAGGAAAATGTCCATCTTGTAGGATTTCTTTTTCTGCAAATTTGATATATTATATGCCTATAGGATATTTTTATTTATTTTTGTTTTTGTTTGTTTTCTATGTCTGTTAAAAAAATGTGTTTAAAAGAAAAAAAATATCTTCTCTGGACCGAACCGGCCCACGCCGCCGCCCTCTTCCTCTCGATGGAAGCCGCAGCCGCCGCCCGACCTCGGCGTCCGTGCATCGCATGCCATCGCCTCCCTTGCCCCCTTCTCCACGTCTGCCCCGCCCCTCCTATAAATCCCGAGGGCCCCGCCCCGACGCCGCCCCTCCTCTCTCATCTCCCGACGACCCACACCTTTATAAAGAAGGAGTAGATGGTATTATTAGACGTTGTGTACCTGAGCATGAACAAGAACAGATCCTACGCATGTGCCACTCCGAAGCTTATGGAGGACACCATGCGGGAGATAGAACTGCACACAAGGTATTGCAATCCGGTTTTTATTGGCCTACTCTCTTCAAGGATGCCCGTAAGTTCGTCTTATCTTGTGATGAATGTCAAAGAATTGGTAATATTAGTAGACGTCAAGAAATGCCTATGAATTATTCACTTGTTATTGAACCATTTGATGTTTGGGGCTTTGATTATATGGGACCGTTTCCTGCCTCTAATGGGTATACACATATTTTAGTTGCTTTTGATTACGTTACTAAGTGGGTAGAAGCTATTCCAACTAGTAGTGCTGATCATAACACCTCTATTAAGATGCTTAAAGAAGTTATTTTTCCGAGGTTTGGAGTCCCTAGGTACTTAATGACTGATGGTGGTTCACACTTTATTCATGGTGCTTTCCATAAGATACTTTCTAAATATGATGTCAACCATAGAATTGCATCCCCCTATCACCCACAGACTAGTGGTCAAGTAGAACTAAGTAATAGGGAGTTGAAACTAATCTTGCAAAAGACAGTTAATAGGTCTAGGAAGAATTGGTCTAAGAAACTTGATGATGCACTATGGGCTTATATAACTGCATACAAAAATCCTATGGGTATGTCTCCATATAAGATGGTTTACGGAAAAGCTTGTCACTTACCTCTTGAACTAGAACATAAGGCATATTGGGCTATTAAAGAGCTCAAGTATGATTTCAAACTTGCCGGTGAAAAGAGGCTATTTGACATTAGCTGTCTCGATGAATGGAGAACCCAGGCCTATGAGAATGCCAAGTTGTTTAAAGAAAAAGTTAAAAGATGGCATGACAAAAGGATACAAAAGCGTGAGTTTAACGTAGGTGATTATGTCTTGCTATTCAACTCTCGTTTGAGATTTTTTGCAGGAAAACTTCTCTCCAAGTGGGAAGGACCTTACGTTATCGAGGAGGTTTATCGTTCTGGTGCCATAATCAACAACTTCAAAGGCACAAATCCGAAGGTGGTGAACGCTCAAAGAATCAAACATTATATCTCAGGTAATCCTATAAATGTTGAAACCAATGTTATTGAAACCGTAACCCCGGAGGAATACATAAGGGACACTTTCTAGAACGATTTAGCCTCCAAAAAGGAAGAGGTATGTGATATGGTAAGTAAACCGACTCCAAATAGTTCTAAAGGCAATTTTTCTCCGTTTTGGAATATTTAGAAAAATAGAAAAATAAGTAGCAGTCCGGAAGAGACACGAGGCGTCCACGAGGGTGGAGGGCGCGCCCCCCTGCCCAGGGTGCGCCCCCTACCTCGTGGGCACCCCGTGTGCCTCCCGTACTCCGTTGTCTTGTGGGTTACTCCTTTTGGTCGGTAAAAATTCATGATATATACTCCCGAAGGTTTTGACCTCTATAATCCTCTGTTTTCGTTTCGAGCTGCTGTTTTCGACAGATCTAGATCATCATGGCGTCCTCCAACATCCCCAAGGACAAGTTATTCGAGAAGGTCATCAACCCCTACCTTGCGGAGGTGCTGCATCACCCTAAAACCATGGAGTTGCACGAGGGGTGCTGCACATCCGCGATGTTGAGGGGCCGAGGAGGACCGGAAGCGTGGAGACAAGACTCGAAGAAATGGAACAACAAGTTTTCAAGTGCCAAGGTATGGTGAACGAGGACTCAATGCCAACCACATGATGATCTCGGAGCTCGCCAACAACCTCAAGCTGGACTCAAGGATCTTTGGGGAAGCTATCTCCAATCTTCAAGAGAAGATCGAACACCTCCAAGCCCAGATCAATGACCCGCAAAACCAAAACTGTGAGTATGAATATAGATTCAAGAAGATGAGTTTGGCTGCAGATTTGACTATCCCGGAGACTCGATCATCCTTCTACGATGGTGAACCCATGCCTTGGAAGGTGGACAACAAGCCTACATCATCAACAACTCCATCATCACCACCCCCGAAGAAGGAGACATAATCATATGGGTATGGGCACTCCCCTTGGCAACTGCCAAGCTTGGGGGAGTGACCCCGGTATCGTATCACCATCACTCCTATCTTTACCGTTTTTCTTAGTTCGATCATTTTGGTAGTATCTTGATCTAGTAGAATAAAGTTAGCATGATCTAGTTGTGAGCTTTTGCTTTATGATCTTTACCCTTTGTAATCGAGTCCGTGAGCTATATAATAAAGATTAGTGTTGAGTCAAGGGCTTGATTTCCTCACTTGGGTCATGATAAAAAGAAAGAAAATATGAAAAGTACCAAAGAGATCATATTGATCTTATGGGAAGTAATGACTTCACATATAAGAGTATGATAAATAAAAGTTGTTGGAAGTTGACAAACATAGTTTTGGTCATCGTTGCAATTAATAGGAAGTAATAAAAGAAGAGAGACTTCACATACAAATATACTATCTTGGACATCTTTTATGATTGTGAGCACTCATTAAAGTATGGCATGCTAAAGGGTTGATGTTGGACAAGGAAGACAACATAATGGGTTATGTTTTCCTATATCCGAAATAAAGTATATTGCCATGGATCATCCAACATGTTGAGCTTGCCTTTCCCCCTCATGCTAGCCAAAACTCCTCGCGCTAAGTAGAGATACTACTTGTGCTTCCATATATCCTTAAACCCAGTTTTGCCATGAGAGTCCACCATACCTACCTATGGATTTAGAAAGATCCTTCCAAGTAAGCTGTCATGTTGCAAACTCGCTAAAATATGTATGATTTATTAGTGTGGGAAAAATTAGCTTTATACGATCTTGTGATATGGAAGTAATAAAAGCGACGGACTGCATAATAAGGGTCCTTATCACAAGTGGCAATATAAAGTGAAGTTCTTCTATGCTAATACTTTGTGCATCCAACCATAAAAACACATGACAACCTCTACTTCCCTCTGCGAAGGGCCTATCTATTATTCTTGCCTTATAAGAGTCAAGGTGAAATTCACCTTTCCTTTTTACATTTTATCCTTTGGCAAGCACACTATGTTGGAAAGATCCTGACATATATACCCACTTGGATGTAAGTTTTCATGGTATATTACTGTTGAGATTACCCTTGAGGTAAAAGGTTGGGAGGCAACACCATAAGCCCCTATCTTTCTCTATGTCCGATTAAAACTCTATAACCATAAGTATTGTGTGAGTGTGAGCAATTGTGAAAGACTATATGATAGTTGAGTATGTAGGCTTGCTGAAAAGCTCTTATATTGACTCTTTCCGATGTTATGATAAATTGCAATTGCTTCAACGACCGAGATCAAAGTTTGTTAGTTTCCAATGAAGTTTATGATTCATACTTGATATTGTGGATGAATTGTTACCTTTAGCATAAGAATCATATGACAATATATATATATATATATATATATATATGTGTGTGTGTGTGTGTGTGTGTGTGTGTGTGTGTGTGTGTGTGTGTTGCTGTTATGAAAATGATCACGATGCCCTCATGTCCGTATTTTGTTTTTATCGACACCTCTATCTCAAAACATGTGGACATATTTTTCGATATCGGCTTTCGCTTGAGGACAAGCGAGGTCTAAGCTTGGGGGAGTTGATACGTCCATTTTGTATCATGCTTATATGTTGATATTTATTGCATTATGGGCTGTTATTACTTTATTTGTCACAACACTTATGCCTTTTCTCTCTTATTTTACAAGGTTTACAAGAAGAGGGAGAATGTCGGCAGCTGGAATTCTGGGCTGGAAAAGGAGCAAACTCTGGAAACCTATTATGCACAACTCCAAAATCCCCGAAACTCCATAGAACCCCGTTTCAGAAAATATAAAAAATATATGGCGAAAGAAGTTCACGAGGGGGGCCACCGGCTGTCCACGAGGGTGGGGGCGCGCCCCCTGTCTCTTGGGCCCACCGAAGGTCCCCCGATGCCCATCTTCTCCTATATGCGGTGTTTTGACCAGGAAAAAAATCATAAGGAGGCTTTCGGGACCAGTCGCCGCCGTCTCGAGGCGGAACCGAGGCGGAGACCAATCTAGGGCTCCGGCAGAGCTGTTCTGCCGGGGATACTTCCCTCCGGGAGGGGGAGATCATCACCGCCGTCATCACCAACAACTCTCCCATCTTGGGGTGGGCTATCTTCATCAACATCTTCACCAGCACCATCTCCTCTCAAACACTAGTTCATCTCTTGTATCTAATCTTTGTACCCAAACCTCATATTGGTACCTGTGGGTTGCTAGTAGTGGTGATTACTCCTTGTAGTTGATGCTAGTTGGTTTATTTGGTGGAAGATCATATGTTCAGATCCATTATGCATATTAATACCCCTCTGATCATGAACAATATTAGGTCTCGTGAGTAGTTACTTTTGTTCCTGAGGACACGGGAGAAGTCTTGCTATTTGTAGTCATGTGAATTTGGTCTTCGTTCGATATTTTGATGAGATGTATGTTCTCTCTCCTCTAGTGGTGTCATGTGAACGTCGACTACATGACACTTCACCATTATTTGGGCCTAGAGGAAGGCATTGGGAAGTAATAAGTATATGATGGGTTGCTAGAGTTACAGAAGCTTAAACCCTAGTTTATGCGTTGCTTCGTAAGGGGCTGATTTGGATCCATATGTTTCAGGCTATGGTTAGGTTTACCTTAATACTTCTTTTGTAGTTGGGGATGCTTGCATTAGAGGTTAATCATAAATGGGAGGCTTTTCCAAGTAAGGACAGCACCCAAGCACCGGTCCACCCACATACCAAATTATTAAAGTACCGAACGCGAATCAGATGATCGTGAGGAAAACTAGCTTGACGATAATCCCCATGTGTCCTCGGGAGCGCTTTCCTTTATATAGGAGTTTGTCCAGGCTTGTCCTTTGCTACAAAAAGGATTGGGCCACCTTGCCGCACCTTATTTACTTTTACCTTTTGTCACTTGCTACCAATTACCTTATGACAAAACTATCTGTTACCTATAATTTCAGTGCTTGCAGAAAATACGGGTCCTTTCCGTAACCAAGCATAAAACTTTCATGTGCTTTTGGTGCAAATTTGGAAGTGTGATGCAGATCTTTGATCCAGCACTTAGCGCCAAAGACTTTGAAATAGCTGACGTTTGGCTTCTTACCAGTCAGAAGTTCATATGAAGTTTTCTTAAAGAACTTGTGAAGATAAAGTATGTCGATGATGTGGCATGCAATATCAATGGTTTCAGGCCAAAACTTTCTTGGTGTCTTGTATTCATCGAGCATAGTACATGCCATCTCTATGAGAGTCCTGTTCTTGCGCTCAACGACACCATTTTGCCGAGGTGTGTATGGAGCGGAGAACTCATGCGTGATGCCCAATGTATCAAGATAAGTATCAAGCCCTGTATTCTTGAACTCTGTTCCATTGTCACTTTTGATGTGCTTGATCTTAATGCCATAGTTGTTCATGGCTCGATTGGCGAATTGTCTGAAGACATCCCGCACTTCAGTCTTACAGAGGATTATATACACCCATGTATATCTAGAGTAGTCATCAACGATCATGAAGCCATATAAACAAGCAGTAGTAGTGAGAGTAGAGTAGTGAGTAGGGCCAAATAAGTCCATGTGAAGTAGCTCGAAGGGACGAGATGTAGTCATGATTTTCTTCAAGGGATGCTTGGCCCTAGTCATCTTCCCAACTTCACAAGCGCCACACATATGATCTTTCTTGAACTGGACACCCTTGATGCCTATGACATGCTTCTTCTTGGCGAGAGTATGCAGGTTCCTCATGCCTGCATGACCTAGTCTTCGATGCCAAGGCCAACACTCTGAAGATTTTGCAAGAATACAAATGGTGAGCTATGGACCTGCAGAGAAATCTACCATATACAGATCACCTTTTTGATGTCCTTCAAAGACTAGAGACTTGTCAGATTCCATAAGCACAAGGCAACAATATTTTCCAAATATCACAATCATGTTTAGATCACATGGCATAGAGACTGACATTAAGTTGTATACAAGGGATTCAACAAGCATCACTTTGTCCATGTGTTGATCCTTGGAGATAGCAACTCTACCAAGACCCAATACCTTGCTTTTACTAGTATCTGCGAATATGATGTGGCTTTTGGGAGAAGGGCGTAGAGTTGAGTCCATGAGAAGACGTCGATCACCAGTCATGTGGTTGGTGCATCCATTGTCAATTATCCATTTAGTGGCTTCCGAAGCAGTACCCTACAAACCAATTAGCTACATAGTCTTCACAAAGAGAAGTGTGAAGCATAAACATTTGATGAACAAGCATGCTATCAAAGTTAAGGTCCTTGTTTGGCATGATATGAAGCTTGTCAAGAAACCATGGGACGAAATACATGGTTAGACCATTTGGACATTTAATCTTGCGTCCCATAAGATGTTTTAGGTCCCCAACATTGGCGTCTGAAGTTGATTTTCGGCTGGAGACCTTTCCCCTGCAAAAGAGGTTAATTCTTCTTAACCACCCACATCTTTAGGGGTGGCTTAGAAGTAATAAGTCTAAGTGCATCATTTGAGAATTTTGGCTTGGGAGCCCTAGCAAATAGCCTTGTAGGAGGTGAATAATACTCATATGAATATCTAGAGAAGTTCTTTGTCTTATGAACAAAGCGGTTAGATGAAACATGCTCATATTCATGAGTCTGATGACAATCTCCCTGCAAAACATTTGCGTTAGAGTGACCTATTGTGGTCCTTTGTCTGTATGAAGTCTTTGGACCATATGAAGCCTTTGTTCTGGGGTTGATCTTCTTTCCAGGTGGTGTCGTGATGACATTTACTGGAAACTTTTCGAGAAAACTTCTCGGAACCCAGATCTTCTTCATAGGTGACCCATTCCTGCAGTTAGTTCCAATGAACCTGGCAAACACTTTACCGTTCTGATCCTTGAATAGTTTATAGTTTGAGTCAAATGACTCGTCAATGACAATAGGGTTAGCACAAGTGAAGCCAGATAGGGTAGATGGATCTACTGGTGGGCCCTTTGCAGCAACCCAAGCTGTTTTGGGATACTGCTCAGGCTTCCAGTATGAGCCATCAACATTCATTTTCCTTTCGAACCCAACACCCTCTTTCCTAGGGTTTCGGTTCAGAATCGGTTTCTTGAGAACATCACACAGTGTCTGATGCCCTTTGAGGCTTTTGTACACACCTGTTTCAAGAAATGTCTTCAACCTAGCATACTCATCAGCAATAGCAGTGGTTTCCTCAG
>LR738713.1:351772108-351810807 GCA_902687465.1 Secale cereale
TTGGGACTAACCTATTAACCGAAGGCCCAGTGCCAATTCCTGTTTTTTTTCCTATTTCAGTGTTTTGCAGAAAAGGAATACCAAACGGAGTCCAAAGAGAACGAAACCTTCGGGAGGATCTTTCTTGGACCGAAAGCAAACTAGGAGACTTGGAGTTGAAGTCTGGAATGCCACGAGGCTGCCACGAGGCAAGTGGGCGCGCCCAGGGGGGTAGGCGCGCCCCCCACCCTTGTGGGCCCCTCGTAGCTCCACCGACGTACTTCTTTCGCCTATATATACTCTTATACCCTAGAAACATAAGGGGGAGCCACGAAACCACTTTTCCATCGCCGCAACCTTCTGTACCCGTGAGATCCCATCTTGGGGCCTTTTTCGGCGCTCCGCCGGAGGGGGAATCGATCACGAAGGGCTTCTACATTAACACCATAGCCTCTCCGATGATGTGTGAGTAGTTTACCACAGACCTTCGGGTCCATAGTTATTAGCTAGATGGCTTCTTCTCTCTCTCTTTGATCCTCAATACAAAGTTCTCCTCGATGTTCTTGGAGATCTATTCGACGTAATATTCTTTTGCGGTGTGTTTGCCGAGGTCCGATGAATTGTGGATTTATGATCAAGTTTATCTATGAATAATATTTGGTTCTTCTCTGAATTCTTATATGCATGATTTGATATCTTTGCAAGTCTCTTCGAATTATCGGTTTAGTTTGACCTACTAGATTGATCTCTCTTGCAATGGGAGAAGTGCTTAGCTTTGGGTTCAATCTTGCGGTGTCCTTTCCCAGTGACAGCAGGGTAGCAAGGCACGTATTGTATTGTTGCCATCGACGATAAAAAGATGAGGTTTCTATCATATTGCTTGAGTTTATCCCTCTACATCATGTCATCTTGCTTAATGCGTTACTCTGTTCTTATGAACTTAATACTCTAGATGCATGCTGGATAGCGGTCGATGTGTGGAGTAATAGTAGTAGATGCACAATCATTTTGGTCTACTTGACACGGACGTGATGCCTGTATTCATGATCATTGACTAGATATTCTCATAACTATGCACTTTTCTATCAATTGCTCGACAGTAATTTGTTCACCCACCGTAATTTATGCTATCTTAAGAGAAGCCACTAGTGAAACCTATGGCCCCTTGGTCTATTTTCTATCATATAAGTTTCCGATCTACAAGTCTAGTTTCTCATTTATTTTATTTCGCAATCTTTACTTTCCAATCTATATAACAAAAATACCTAAAATATTTATCTTATTATCTTTATCAGATCTCACTTTTGCGAGTGGTCGTGAAGGGATTGACAACCCCTTTATCGCGTTGGTTGCAAGGTTCTTGATTGTTTGTGTAGGTACTAGGTGACTTGTGTGTTATCTCCTTCTGGATTGATACCTTGGTTCTCAAAAACTGAGGGAAATACTTACACTACTTTGGTGCATCACCCTTTCCTCTTCAAGGGAAAACCAACGCATGCTCAAGAGGTAGCACCCTCTAGCTAGCCAGGCCTGCCTACGACACACAAACATGCACACACATGTCCCCCCCTGCTCTCACCGTCCATGCCTCCCGCCCTAACTCTGAGGCACGCGGGCACTGTCGCCCCCTCTATTGTTATCCATCTTGCACTCGTATAGTGTCACAAGCTAGCTGCACCCCTCCCCCCACCACACACACAGGTCTCCCTCTCTTCGTCACTCTAGGTGTTCTTTATCTCTGACACATGCATGCATGTGCACCAATCGATTTCCCTCTATGTGTAGCCAGGTCTCTCGCTATTTCCCCACATAAAATGTCTGATATATATCTCTAGTTAAGTCTCCCCCTCTTTACCCACGTACACATCGACCAAACCACGATATCTCTACATAGGACCGCCTACCACACAAACATCAATTGCCCCTCCCCGTCTCATCATCCATGCCTTCCGCTTTGTCTATAGACTAGACAAGCGCGCCCACGCACGTTATCGACCCCTCTCTTTAATTATCGATCTCACACTTGTACTCCTTCCTTGTCTTTGCCTAGTTGTCCTCTCGCATCATAGCATAAGTCGCCCACTCCACATATATATACTATGTATTCAGACCTCTCTTTGACAGAAACATATGTATAGAGGTGTCGTGGGAAAACACGACCACCTATGGGGCCACCGGCCCCTTGTGGTTCGACAGGGGGGAAGAGCGCATTGCACAAAGAGCGGAGGGTGCATAGCAGCACAACAACAATCACACAGATAGTTTTACCCAGGTTCGGGCCGCCGCGAGGCGTAAAACCCTACTCCTGCTTTGGTGGATTGATGGGGGGACCGTGGTGGAGACGCGGCGCTCTCTCCCGGCAAGGTTGCCTCAGGGCGAGAGCAGCTACGCGCTTATGAGTGTACAAGGATTCGAATCCTTTCTAAATTTGCCGCAATACTCCTTTTATAGATCAAGGGGTCACCACAATGGCAAATCAGTCATTGCGTACTGATTAGATAACAAACAATGCTATCATACCTAACTCTGCAGATAGGACAAGGAGCATTAAATGCGTAGCTTAGTGTCACATCATAGCGTAGCCCGACAAGCTTTGTCGGATCGTTCGGCCACCTTCTCGCCTGAGGTTATATCCTTAGGAAGTGGCTGCCACATGCCAAATAATGGCCGCTTAGTCACTTGGGGGCTCGACACCGCACCGATTGATGACTTGTGTTGCTGTGAGTGTTGGGAACATAGCATGCAATTTCAAAAAAAAATCCTACGCTCATGCAAGATCTATCTAAGAGATGCATAGCAACGAGATGGGAAGAGTGTGTCTATGTACCCTCGTAGACCGAAAGCGGAAGCATTGTATTAACGCGGTTGATGTAGTCAAACTCTTCACGATCCAACCGATCCAAGTACCGAACGTACGTCACCTCTGTGTTCAGCACACGTTCACCTGGATGATGTCCCTCGAGCTCTTAATCTAGTAGAGGGTCGAGGGAGAGTTCCGTCAGCATGATGGCATGGCAACGGTGTTGGTGATGTGATCCGCGCAGGGCTTCGCCTAAGCACTATGACGCTATGACCTGAGGAGTAAACTGTGGAGGAGGGCACCGCACACGGCTAAGGCAAATGTTGGTGTGCCTTTGGGGTGCCCCCTGTTGACGTATATAAAGGAGAGGGGGAGGAGGTGGCCGGCCAGGGAGGAGGCGCGCCAAGGGGGGAGTCCTACTAGGACTCCAGACCTAGTAGGATTTGGCCCCCTTCCTTCCAATGTAGAGGGGAAAGAGGAAAGGGGGAGAGGAGAAGGAAAAGGGGGGCCGCGCCCCCACCCCTAGTCCAATTCGGTTTGGGCAAGGGGGAGGCGCGTGCCACCTCCCGTGGTATGCCTCCTCTTCTCCACTAAGGCCCATGAGTCCCATTCACTTTTCCGGGGGGTTCCGAAAACCACCCGGTACTCCAGTAAATCCCCGAACCTCTCCGGAACCATTCCGGTGTCCGTATACAACCTTCCAATATATGAATCTTTACCTATCGACCATTTGGAGACTCCTCGTCATGTCCGTGATCTCATCCGGGACTCCCAACAAACTTCGGTCACCAAAACACATAACTCATAATACAAAGTCATCGAACGTTAAGCGTGCGGACCCTACGGGTTCGAGAACTATGTAGACATGACCGATACACATCTTCGTTCAATAACCAATAGCGGAACCTAGATTCTCATATTGGCTCCTACATATTGTACGAAGATCTTTACCGGTCAAACCGCATAACAACATACGTCATTCCCTTTGTCATCGGTATGTTACTTGCCCGAGATTCGATTGTCCGTATCATCATACCTAGTTCAATCTTGTTATCGGCAAGTCTCTTTACTCGTTCTGTAATGCATCATCCCTTAACTAACTCATTAGTCACATTGCTTGCAAGGCTTATAGTGATGTGCATTACTGAGAGGACCGAGAGATACCTCTTTGATACACGGAGTGAGAAATCCTAATCTTGATCTATGCCAACTCAATAAACACCTTCGGAGACACCTGTAGAGCATCTTTATAATCACCCAGTTACGTTGTGATGTTTGATAGCACACAAGGTGTTCCTTCGGTATTCGGGAGTTGCATAATCTCATAGTCAGAGGAACATGTATAAGTCATGAAGAAAGCAATAGCAATAAAACTAAACGATCATTATGCTAAGCTAACGGATGGGTCATGTCCATCACATCATTCTCCTAATGATGTGATCCCGTTCATCAAATGACAACACATGTCTATGGTTAGGAAACTCAACCATCTTTGATTAACGAGCTAGTCTAGTAGAGGCTTACTAGGGACACTTTGTTTTGTCTATGTATCCACACATGTATCAAGTTTCCGGTTAATAATATATTAGCATGAATAATAAACATTTATCATTATATAAATAAATATAAATAACAACTTTATTATTGCCTCTAGGGCATATTTCTTTCCGTCTCCCACTTGCACTAGAGTCAATAATCTAGATTACATAGTAATGATTCTAAAACCTATGGGGTCTTGGTGTTGATCATGTTTTGCTCGTGGAAGAGGCTTAGTCAATGGGTCTACAACATTCAGATCCGTATGTATTTTGCAAATCTCTATGTATCCCTCCTTGACTTGATCGCAGATAGAGTTGAAGCATCTCTTGATGTGCTTGGTTCTCTTGTGAAATATGGATTCCTTCGCCAAGGCTATTGCTCCAGTGTTATCACAAAATATTTTCATTGGACCCGATGCACTAGGTATTACACCTAGATCAGATATGAACTCCTTCATTTGCTCCTTCCGAAGCAGCTATGTACTCCGCTTCACACGTATATCCCGCCACGACGCTTTGCTTGGAAGTGCACCAACTGACAGCTCCACCGTTCAATAAAAATACATATCTGGTTTGTGACTTAGAGTCATCTGGATCAGTGTCAAAGCTAGCATCGACGTAACCGTTTACGACGAGCTCTTTGTTACCTCCATGAACGAGAAACATATCCTTGGTCCTTTCAGGTACTTCAGGATGTTCTTGACCGTTGTCCAGTGATCCACTCCTGGATTACTTTGGTACCTCCCTGCTAGACTTATAGCAAGACACACATCAGGTCTGGTACACAGCATTGCATACATGATAGAACCTATGGCTGAAGCATAGGGAATGACTTTCATTTCCTCTTTATCTTCTGCAGTGGTTGGGCATTGAGTCTAACTCAACTTCACACCTTGTAACACATGCAAGAACCCTTTCTTTAACTGATCCGTTTTGAACTTCTTCAAAACTTTATCAAGGTATATGCTTTGTGAAAGTCAAATTAAGCGTCTTGATCTATCTCTATAGATCTTGATGCCCAATATATAAGCAGCTTCACCGAGGTCTTTCATTGCAAAAATCTTATTCAAGTATCCTTTTATGCTATCCAGAAATTCTACATCATTTCTGATCAACAATATATCATCCACATATAATATCAGAAATGCTATAGAGCTCCAACTCACTTTCTTGTAAATACAGGCTTCTCCAAAAGTATGTATAAAACCATATGCTTTGATCACTTTATCAAAGCGTATATTCCAACTCTGAGATGCTTGCACCAGTCCATAGATGGATCGCTGGAGCTTGCACACTTTGTCAGCACATTTTGATCGATGGACCTTCTGGTTGCATCATATACAACTCTTCTTTAAGAAATCCATTAAGGAATGTAGTTTTGACATCCATTTGCTAGATTTCATAATCATAAAATGCGGAAATTGCTAACATGATTCGAACAAACTTAAGCATCGCTACGGGTGAGAAAGTCTCATCGTAGTGAACTCCTTGAACTTGTCAAAAACCTTTCACAACAAGTCAAGCTTTGTAGACAGTAACATTACCATCGGCGTCAGTCTTCTTCTTAAAGATCCATTTATTTTCAATGGCTTGCCGATCATCACGCAAGTCAACCAAAGTCCACACTTTGTTCTCATACATGGATCCCATCTCAGATTTCATGGCCTCAAGCCATTTTGCGGAATCTGGGCTCATCATCGCTTCCTCATAGTTTGTAGTTTTGTCATGGTCTAGTAACATGATTTCCAGAACATGATTAACGTGCCACTCTGGCGCAAAACGTACTGTGGTTGACCTACGAGGTTCGGTAGTAACTTGATCTGAAGTTTCATGATCATCTCATTAGCTTCCTCACTAATTGGTGTAGGAATCACTAGAACTGATTTCTGTGATGAACTACTTTCCAATTCGAGAGAGGGTACAATTACCTCACCAAGTTCTACTTTCCTCCCACTCACTTCTTTTGAGAGGAACTCCTTCTCTAGAAAGGGTCCATTGTTAGCAACGAATATCTTGACTTCAGATCTTTGATAGAAGGTGTACCCAACTGTTTCCTTTGGGTATCCTATGAAGACACATTTCTCCGATTTGGGTTCGAGCTTATCAGGTTGAAGCTTTTTCACATAAGCATTGCAACTCCAAACTTTAAGAAATGACAACTTGGGTTTCTTGTCAAACCACAGTTCATAAGGTGTCGTCTCAACGAATTTAGATGGTGCCCTATTTAACGTAAATGCAGCCGTCTCTAAAGCATAACCCCAAAACGATAGTGGTAAATCGGTAAGAGACATCATAGATCGCACCATATCTAATAAAGTACGGTTACAACGTTGAGACACACCATTACGTTGTGGTGTTCTAGGTGGCATGAGCTGTGAAACTATTCCACATTGTTTCAAATGAAGACCAAACTCGTAACTCAAATATCCGCCTCCGCGATGAGATCGTAGAAAATTTATTTTCTTGTTACGATGATTCTCTACTTCACTCTGAAATTCTTTGAACTTTTCAAATATTTCAGACTTTTGTTTCATTAAGTAGATATACCCATATCTGCTCAAATCATCTATGAAGGTTAGAAAATAACGATACCCGCCGTGAGCCTCAACACTCATCGGACCGCATACATCGGTATGTATTATTTCCAATAAGTTAGTAGCTCGCTCCATTATTCCGGAGAACGGAGTTTAGTCATCTTGCCCATGAGGCATGGTTCGCAAGTATCAAATGATTCATAATCAAGTGATTCCAAAAGTCCATGTGCATGGAGTTTCTTCATGCGCTTTACACCAATTTTATCTAAATGACAGTGCCAAAAATATGTTGCATTATCATAATCAACTTTGTATATTTTGGCATCAATATTATGAATATATGTATCACTACGATCGAGATTCAACAAAAATAGACCACTCATCAAGGGTGCATGACCATAAAAGATATTACTCATATAAATAGGACAACCATTATTCTCTGATTTAAATGAATAACCGTCTCGCAACAAACAAGATCCAGATATAATGTTCATGCTCAACGCTGGCACCAAATAACAATTATTTAGGTCTAAAACTAATCCCGAAGGTAGATGTAGAGGTAGCGTGCCGACGATGATCACATCGACTTTGGAACCATTTCTCACGCGCATCGTCACCTTGTCCTTAGCCAATCTTTGTTTAATCCGTAGCCCCTGTTTCGAGTTACAAATATGAGCAACCGAACCAGTATCAAATACCCAGGTGCTACTATGAGGATTAGTAAGGTACAAATCAATAACATGTATATCAAATATACCTTTGTTCACTTTGCCATCCTTCTTATCCGCCAAATACTTGGGGTAGTTCCGCTTCCAGTGACCAGTCCCTTTGCAGTAGAAGCACTGAGCTTCAGGCTTGGCTCCCGACTTGGGTTTCTTCCCGGGAGTAGCAACTGGCTTGCTATTCTTCTTGAATTTCCCCTTCTTTCACTTGCCCTTTTCTTGAAACTAGTGGTCTTGTTAACCATCAACACCTGATGCTCCTTTTTGATTTCTACCTCCGCAGCTTTGAGCATTGCGAAGAGCTCGGGAATAGTCTTTTCCATCCCTTGCATATTAGAGTTCATCACGAAGCCTTTATAACTTGGTGGCAGTGATTGAAGAACTTTGTCAATAACACTATCATCATCAACTTTAACTCCAAGCTGAGTCATGTAATTATGGTACCCAGACATTCTGAGTAAGTGTTCACTGACAGAACTGTTCTCCTCCATCTTGCAACTATAGAACTTATTGGAGACTTCATATCTCTCAACTTGGGCATTTGCTTGAAATATTAACTTCAACTCTTGGAACATCTCATAAGCTCCATGACGTTCAAAACGTCTTTGAAGTCACGATTCTAAGCCGTAAAGCATGGCACACTGAACTATGAGTAGTCATCAGATCGAGCTTGCCAGACGTTCATAACGTCAGGAGTTTCTCTTGCAGCAGGTCTTTCACCTAGCAGTGCTTCAAGGACATAATTCTTCTGTGCAGCAATGAGGATAATCCTCAAGTTACGGACCCAGTCCATGTAGTTGCTACCATCATCTTTCAACCTAGCTTTCTCTAGGAACGCATTAAAATTCAAGGGAACGATAGCACGGGCCATTGATCTACAACAACATAGATATGCAAAAAACTATGGGGGTACTAATTTCATGAAAAATTAAAGTTCAATTAATCATATTACTTAAGAACTCCCACTTAGATAGACATCCCTCAAGTCATCTAAATGATCACGTGATCCAAATTAACTAAACCATGTCCGGTCATCACGTGAGATGGAGTAGTTTTCCATGGTGAACATCTTATGTTAATCATATCTACTATATGATTCATGCTCGACCTTTCGGTCTCCAGTGTTCTGAGGCATGTCTGTACATGCTAGGCTCATCAAGTTTAACCCGAGTATTCTGCATGTGCAAAACTGTCTTACACCCGTTGTATGTGAACGTAGAGCTTATCACACCCGATCATCACGTGGTGTCTCGGCACGACGAACTGCCGCAATGGTGCATACTCAGGGAGAACACTTATACCTTGAAATTTTGCAAGGGATCATCTTATAATGCTACCGTCGTTCTAAGCAAAATAAGATGCATAAAAATATAAACATCACATGCAATCAAAATACGTGACATGATATGGCTATCATCATCTTGTGCTTTTGATCTCCATCTCCAAAGCATTGTCATGATCTCCATCGTCACCGGCTTGACACCATGATCTTCATCGTAGCATCGTGGTCGCCTTGCCAACTATTGCTTCTACTACTATCGCTAACTCATAGTGATAAAGTAAACTAATTACATAGCGTTCGCAATTCATACAATAACGAGACAACCATAAGGCTCCCGCCGGTTGCCGATAATTTACAAAACATGATCATCTCATACAATAACGTATAACTCATCATGTCTTGACCATATCACATCACAACATGACCTGCAAAAACAAGTTAGACGTCCTCTACTTTGTTGTTGCAAGTTTTACGTGGCTGGTACGGGCTTCTAGCAAGAACCGTTCTTACCTACGCATCAAAACCACAACGATTTTTCGTCAAGTGTGTTGTTTTAACCTTCAACAAGGACCGACCGTAGTCAAACTTGATTCAACTAAAGTTGGAGAAATAGACACCCGCTAGCCACCTGTGTGCAAAGCACGTCGGTAGAACCAGTCTCATGAACGCGGTCATGTAATGTCGGTCCGGGCCGCTTCATCCAACAATACCGCCGAATCAGAGTAAGGCATTGGTGGTAAGCAGTATGACTATTATCGCCTACAACTCTTTGTGTCCTAATCGTGCATATCATCTATGCATAGACATGACTCTGATACCACTGTTGGGAACGTAGCATGCAATTTCAAAAAAAATCCTACGCTCACGCAAGATCTATCTAGGAGATGCATAGCAATGATACAAGAAGAGTGTGTCTACGTACCCTCGTAGACTCAAAGCGGAAGCGTTGAATTAACATGGTTGAGTAGTCGAACGTCTTCACGATCCAACAGATCCAAGTACCGAACGTACGGCACCTCTGTGTTCAACACACGTTCAGCTCGATGACATCCCTCGATCTCTTGATCCAGTAGAGGGTCAAGGGCGAGTTCCATCAGCATGACGGCATGGCGACGGTGTTGGCGATGTGATCTGCGCAGGGCTTCGCCTAAGCACTACGACGCTATGACCTGAGGAGTAAACTGTTGAGGGGGGCACTACACACGGCTAAGACAAATCTTGGTGAGCCTTTGGGGTGCCCCTGTCAATGTATATAAAGGAGAGGGGGAGGAGGTGGCCGGCCAGGTAGGAGGCACGCCAAGAGGGTGGGGGGTCCTACTGGGACTCCTAACCTAGTAGGATTTGCCCCCTTCCTTCCAATGTAGAGGGGGAAAGGAAAGGGGGAGAGGAGAAGGAAGGGGGCGCCCCCACCCCTAGTCCAATTCGGTTTGGGCAAGGGGGAGGCGCGCGCTACCTCCCGTGACCTGCCTCCTCTTCTCCACTAAGGCCTATGAGGCCCATTAACTTTCCCGTGGTGGGGGAGGGGGTCGAAAACCTCCCGATACTCCGATAAATCCCCGAACCTCTCCGAGAACCATCCCGGTGTCCGTATACAACCTTGAAATATATGAATCTTAACCTCTCGACCATTTCAAGACTCCTCGTCATGTCCGTGATCTCATCTGGGACTCCGAACAAACTTCGGTCACCAAAACACATAACTCATAACACAAATCGTCATCGAACGTTAAGCGTGCGGACCCTATGGGTTCGAGAACTATGTAGACATGACCGAGACACATCTCCGGTCAATAACCAATAGTGTAACATGGATGCTCATATTGCCTCCTATGTATTCTACGAAGATCTTTATCGGTCAAACCGCATAATAACATACGTCATTCCCTTTGTCATCGGTATGTTACTTGCCCGAGATTCGATCGTCGGTATCATCATACCTAGTTCAATCTCGTTATCAACAAGTCTCTTTACTTGTTCCGTAATGCATCATCCCGTAACTAACTCATTAGTCACATTGCTTACAAGGCTTATAGTGATGTGCATTATCGAGAGGGCCCGGAGATACCTCTCCGATACACAGAGTGACAAATCCTAATCTTGATCTATGCAACCTCAACAAACACTTTCGGAGACACCTGTAGAGCATCTTTATAATCACCCAGTTACATTGTGACGTTTGCACACAAGGTGTTCCTCCAGTATTCGGGATTTGCATAATCACATAGTCAGAGGAACATGTATAAGTCATGAAGAAAGCAATAGCAATAAAACTAAACGATCATTATGCTAAGCTAACGGTTGGGTCATGTCCATCACATCATTCTCCTAATGATGTGATCCCGTTCATCAAATGACAACACATGTCTATGGTTAGGAAACTCAACCATCTTTTATTAATGAGCTAGTCTAGTAAAGGCTTACTAGGGACACTGTGTTTTGTCTATGTATTCACACATGTATCAAGTTTCTGGTTAATACAATTCCAGCATGAATAATAAACATTTATCATGATATAAGGAAATATAAATAACAACTTTATTATTGCGTCTAGGGCATATTTCCTTGAGTGAGGTGGAGCGATGGAGCCTCGGTGGGGTAATCCGCCATCAGTGTCCCCTGTAGGCCTATCGGGGTAGTCTTGGAACTTGTCTTCGGGCAACCTCGACCTTGCCAGGCTCGCCTGCCCGGCAAGGGAGGTTTTTCCTTAGTGATATCTTGCTCCTTTGGCTTGACTTGGTCTTCTTGATCCGCCCCTTGATTTCTCAAAGTGCTAACCTTCTCTTGCTTGGTGTGGTCTTGGGCGTTGCATCCTTGCCTTCGTGCCTGTGTACAGTCTGGGCAACATACATCAAGGTTTCTTGCACCGACAGAAGCCCCCGGTCCTAGCCCGAACGCGCTTCCGGGCATCGTCGGGGTAGGCTCTATCAGGTACACATGCAACGTCTTGTGGTAGTTTTTTTCCTGATATTTTCCTTGCTTCTTCATTAACCCGTGATTTAGTGAGGGTTGTTTCTGCTTTTCCCGCTCGTCGTGCAATGCCAAACATGGTGGGAGCCACCTTGTTATGGCCCATGCATGAATTTATTTCACGGGTCGGTAATCGCCATTTCACTTATTCCACCGCACTTATTTCAGCACGGTAATCTCCGGTAATGACATTGTTTGCCATCTGCATAAATAAAGCGGACGACAAAGAAGTTTGTCATCCGCTTTCCTGGCAAAGTTGACGGCAAATATTTTGGATGGCAAAAAATAGCCATTAGCCCCGTTAGGTGGCTAAAGGCAGAGTTTGCCATCTGCATGCTAACGGCAAAGACAAGTTCCTTTTTTGTCTGCTAGGTGACGTCAGGGGGGCTGTGGCTGCACGTCACCGCTGCTCTGTCTTTGCCGTGTGACACCCTGGTTTTTGCTATATTTTCTTTCTCTGGAGTTTATTGCAAATTTGGTTTCAATTTGAGTTTTTGAATTAACTCATTTGGACTTAACACTTGGGCATTATTTTGATTTTCACCCAAGTGACTCCACTCACTCCCAAAACATCTCTTGCTCTCAGATATCTCAAAATATGGCCATGGGAATATTTTTCTCATAGGCAAATTATTCATTTTCTCTTTGAAAATGAATGATTTCCACTTTTGCTCCAAAGCAACCCCTCTTTTTCTTGATCCTAAAAATCTGAGAAAATTCGCAAATATTCTTTGAACCATGGCTCATCATCCCATGCAAAAATATCCTATGGTCAGGTGGAATATTTTTGTTGTAGAAAATCATTTCTATTCTGGTCAGAAATGGTACTTTGTGAAGGAAGTATATTGTTGGTTGATCCCCTTGAGCTGTAATTTTTACAGCTTGATGACCCTCCTAACAAACCTTTAACCTCCAAGTTTCACCCCTAACTCCTTCTAGATTTCTCTCAAATGACCTCAACAGTTTTTGTCCAGAAACTTGCCAAGGAGCTCTAGTCACTTCATGTTGATCTGGCTTTGATCCAACACCTCAGAGAGACTAAACACTGCACGGACAAGGCACCAGACATGATTTCACCGCTCGGCGCACCGCGTTGCACCAGTGCACGTGGTGAACGCGTGCGTCCATGGTCCCTGGCATGCATTTGGCACGCTCTGTGCTTCGGTCACGACATAGCCTTGCCTGTGCGTCCACCCCAGGCCAAACCAGCTTGTCTTCCACCTCCGCCAGCCTCACCTCGTCACTCCTAATCTATCAGTGGTGCTCCCCGACACCGGCGACAGCCATTGCACACGCGAACACTGCGGAGCAGAGGGCACAGTGCGCCCGTGCACCCGTGTCGTCTCCCTCCCGCACCCTGTACTTGGCTCCTTGCCTCCACTGGGTGCGCGTGAGCTCCTCGACCCTCCCATCAACCCGAGCCCGTTCGTCGCTGCTCGCTGCTCTAGAAGCCTCTCTGGCGATCTCGAGCCCCTCCTCGCCCGCGCATATATATAGGACCCCTCCCGAGCTTCTCCGGCCACCCCACCCACCTTGTCTAACCACAAACAATCGAGTAGAAGACCGCGACCAAGCCAGGTGGGCCTTTGGCCGCCGTTCCGCACCGGAGTTCGCCGCCGATCCCCCTCGGTGTTCTCCTTCCTCCAACGCTCCTCGACTTCTTCCAACCCCTCCGGCGTGCTCGTGGCATTCTCCTGGTCATGACTGTGCTGTTGGAGCTGCTCTACCTCGCTAGAATCGCCAACTCCGACGAGCTTCCTCCGCCGCCGCCTCAGGAGAAGATCGCCGCGACGCCGTCCATCCACCTCCGACTACACTACCGGTACGTGTGTGCTCGCCGTACAGAGACGCATCAACCCATCCATTCACCGGCGGCAGCCGTGGCCTCCTCGCCGGAGAACCACCGGTGACCGAGCTGCCGTCCCTTGCTTCTCTCTCTTCTAACCCTGACAGCGGGTCCCACCTGTCAGCCTCTCTATTCTTCCACCAAAGTGGTATAAGTGGAAGCGTAATCCACAAATACGCCTTCGACGTCACGGTGTGTATCCGGTCGTCCGATTAGGTGTGGTCCGCAGCCCCCAGAGTACAGAGTCAAGCTCCTCAACCCAGTGTTTATCAGACTCCCATAGGGAGTGCACTAGTCAGGGTTTAATGCCACTCATTATCAGACAATTGGCTCTTTCGACTTGACCGTTTGTTTGAGGATGGTACACGGAAGCGTAATCAAGTTTAATGCCTAACTTTGCGCACCAGTTTTTTACCTCATCAGCTGTAAAGTTGGTGCCATTATCTGTGATAATACTATGCGGGACATCATAATGGTGTACTATATCGGATATAAAATCTATCACCAGCCCTGCCTCAGCTGTTTTTACTAGCTAGGCTTCTATCCATTTAGTGAATTTATCCACCATCACCAGCAAGTATTTATTTTTATGGCTTCCCCCTTTTAGAGGTCCGACCATATCAAGCCCCCAGGGCGCAAACGGCCAAGTAATGGGGATGGTTCTCAAAGCGGTGGGAAGCATGTGACTTTGATTTGCAAAGAGCTGGCATCCAACGCAATGTTGGACTAAGGTCTGGGCATCTGCTCGGGCAGTGAGCCAGAAAAAGCCAGCTCGAAAAGCTTTGCTCACGAGCGCCCGAGCTGCGGCGTGATGGCCACCCATTCCAGTGTGTATTTCAGTGAGAAATTGCCATCCCTCCGCTTCAGAGATGCACCTTTGGAGAATACCAGTAGTGCTTTTCTTATATAGTTCACCTTCGTGAACTTTGTAGGCTTTAGAATGCCGAATTATGCGCCGGGCCTCATTTTGGTCATCGGGGAGCTCTTGCCTATTTAGGTAAGCTAAGAAGGGCTCTGTCCAAGGGGATATGACAGCCACGATCTTGTGAGCCAAAGATGTTATCTCCGTATCTCAGTACCTGATGACGTCTGGGTTGAGTTTGGCTGGGGGTGTGTTCGGATCCGAATTGGCATCGCCGCTCTCGTCCTGCCACGTTATCCTGCCATGTTACTGATGGCTTGAACAGCCTTTCCACAACGGTGTTAGGCGGGACTGGGTCACGTTTAGCACCCATACAAGCGAGTATATCCGCCGCCTGGTTATTATCCCGGGCCATGGTGGAATTCCAACCCCTCAAATCGAGGTGATATTTCCAATATGGCATTGCGATAAACTGCCATCTTTGAATCCTTCGCGTCAAATTCTTCGTTTATTTGAGAGATAGCAAGGTTTGAGTCTCCGCGTACCTCGAGGTGTCGTATGCCCATGGATACAGCTAGGCGGAGACCATGCAATAGTGCATCATATTCGGCTGCATTGTTTGAGTCCATGTACATGATTTGTAGTACATACCGAACTGTATCCCCTGTTGGGGATATCAGGATGACGCCCCCCCAATCCGACTAGCATTTTGGAACCGTCGAAGTACATTGTCCAGTGGGAATATGATCCGTACTCTTTAGGGAGTTCGGCTTCAGTCCATTCTGCGACGAAGTCAGCCAACACCTGGGATTTAATAGTCCGGCGCGGCTTATATGATATTTCGAACGGTAAGAGCTCGATGGCCCATTTGGCTATGCGTCCAGTGGAGTCTTTATTGTTGATGATATCGTTAAGTGGTACTTCGGATGCCACTGTGATCGAACACTCTTGAAAGTAGTGTCGGAGTTTTTGAGATGACATGAAAATTGCATAGTCAATTTCTGATAGTGGGGGTACCGTGATTTACATGGTGTGAGAACCTCGGATACGTAGTATACGGGTTTTTGAATGGAGAACTTATGCCCCTTTTCGGCTCGTTCGACGACGAGCACGACACTCACTACCTGGTGAGTGCCTGATATATACAACAACACTGGTTCGCCAACACCTGGGGTAGCTAGGATTGGGTTGCTCGCTAGTAGAGTTTTTATTTCTTCCAATCCAGCTATGTCCGCGTCCGTCCATTCGAAGTTGTCAGTGCGTCGTAGCAATCAATAAAGTGGCAATGCTTTCTCTCCTAACCTGGAGATGAAGCGGCTCAAGGCTGCTACGCAGCCTGCTAGTTTTTGCACTTGTTTGAGGTCGGTTGGCGTTTTGAGCTGTGACAAGGCCCGTATTTTAGCTGGGTTAGCTTCGATTCCTATATGGGATACAATGAACCCTAATAGCTTTCCGACCGGAACGCCGAAGACACATTTTTTTGGATTGAGCCTTATGTCATATGTGTTGGGAAACGTAGTATTTTCAAAATTTTCCTACGATCACGCAAGATCTATCTACTAGATGCATAGCAACGAGGGGGAGAGTGTGTCTACGTACCCTCGTAGACCAGGAGCGGAAGCGTCAAGTGACGCGGTTGATGTAGTCGAACTTCTTCGCGATCCAACCGATCAAGCACCGCATGTACGGAACCTCCATGTTCAGCACACGTTCAGCTTGATGACGTCCCATGAGCTCTTGATCCAGTTGAGCTTCACGGGAGAGTTTCGCCAGCACGACGGCGTGGTGACAGATATGATGTATCTACTGGCGCAGGGCTTCGCCTAAGCACTGCAACGGTATGACCGAGGTGTGTTTCTGTGGAGAGGGGCACCGCACACGGCTAAAACAATTCAACTTGTGTGTCCTAGGGTGCCCCCTGCCCCCGTATATAAAGGAGCAAGGGAGAGGCCGGCCCTAGAGGGGGCGCGCCAAGTGTGGGGAGTCCTACTAGGATTCCCCTTTCCTTTCCGGAGTAGGAGAGAAGGAAAGAGGTGGAGAGGGAGAAGGAAAAGGGGGATGCACCCCTTGTCCAATTCGGACCAGAGGGGGGGCGCGCACCTCCTTCCTATTGGCCTTTCTCCTCTATTCCCGTATGGCCCAATAAGGCCCATATACTCAGAAAAATACCCGAATCACTCGGAACCTTTCCGATGTCCGAATATAGTCGTCCAATATATCGATCTTTACGTCTCGACCATTTTGAGACTCCTCGTCATGTCCCCGATCTCATCTGGGACTCCGAAATCCTTTGGTACATCAAAACGCATAAACTCATAATACCGATAGTCATCAAACGTTAAGCGTGCGGACCCTACGGGTTCGAGAACTATGTAGACATGACCGAGACTCATCTCCGGTCAATAACCAATAGCGGAACCTGGATGCTCATATTGGCTCCTACATATTCTACGAAGATCTTTATCGGTCAAACCGCATAACAACATACGTTGTTTCTTTTGTCATTGATATGTTACTTGCCCGAGATTCGATCGTCGGTATCTCTATACCTAGTTAAATCTCGTTACCGGCAAGTCTCCTTACTCGTTCTATAATACATCATCTCGTGACTAACTCATTAGTCTTTTGCTTGCAAGGCTTATTATGATGTGCATTACCGAGAGGGCCCAGAGATACCTCTCCGACACTCGGAGTGACAAATCCTAGTCTTGATCTATGCCAACACCACGAACACTTTCGGAGACACCTGTAGAGCATCTTTATGATCACCCAGTTACGTTGTGACGTTTGATAGCACACAAGGTGTTCCTACGGTATTCGGGAGTTGCATAATCTCATAGTCGTAGGAACATGTATAAGTTATGAAGAAAGCAATAGCAGTAAAACTAAACGATCATAGTGCTAAGCTAACGGATGGGTCTTGTCCATCACATCATTCTCCTAATGATGTGATCCCGTTGATCAAATGACAACTCATGTCTATGGTTAGGAAACATAACCATCTTTGATCAATGAGCTAGTCTAGTAGAGGCATACTAGGGACACTCTGTTTTGTCTATGTATTCACACATGTACTAAGTTTCCGGTTAATACTATTCTAGCATGAATAATAAACATTTATCATGATATAAGGAAATATAAATAACAACTTCATTATTGCCTCTAGGGCATATTTCCTTCAGTCTCCCACTTGCACTAGAGTCAATAATCTAGCTCACATCGCCATGTGATTTAATACCGATAGTTCACATCGTTATGTGAATAACACCCATAGTTCACATCGCCATGTGACCAACACCCAAAGGTTTTACTAGAGTCAATAATCTAGTTCACATCGCTATGTGGTTTATACCCAAGAGTAATAAGGTGTGATCATGTTTTGCTTGTGAGAGAAGTTTAGTCAACGGGTCTGTCACATTCAGATCCGTATGTATTTCGCAAATTTCTATGTCTACAATGCTATGCATAGAGCTACTCTAGCTAATTGCTCCCACTTTCAATACACATCCAGATTGATACTTAGATTCATCTGGATTTAGTGTCAAAGCTTGCATCGGCGTAACCCTTTACGACGAACTCTTTATCACCTCCATAATCGAGAAACATTTCCTTAGTCATCCAGTTACTAAGGATAATTTTGACCGCTGTACAGTGATCTACTCTTGGATCACTATTGTACCCCCTTGACAAACTCATGGCAAGGTACACAACATGTTTGGTACACAGCATGGCATACTTTATAGAACCTATGGCTGAGGCATAGGGAATGACTTTCATTCTCTCTATATTTTTCTGCCGTGGTCTGGATTTGAGTCTTACTCAACTTCACACCTTACAAGTCAGGCAAGAACTCGTTCTTTGACTGATCCATTTTGAACTACTTCAAAATCTTATCAAGGTATGTACTCATCTAAAGTCTTATCAAGCATCTTCATCTATCTCTATAGATCTTGATGCCCAATATGTAAGCAGCTTCACCAAGGTCTTTCTTTGGAAAACTCCTTTCAAACACTCCTTTATGCTTTCCAGAAAATTCTACATCATTTCCGATCGACAATATGTCATTCACATCTACTTATCAGAAAGGTTGTAGTGCTCCCACTCACTTCTTGTAAATACAGGCTTCACCGCAAGTCTGTATAAATCTATATGCTTTGATCAACTTATCAAAGCGTATATTCCAACTCCGAGATGCTTGCACCAGTCCATAGATGAATCGCTGGAGCTTGCACATTTTGTTAGCACCTTTAGGATTGACAAAACCTTCTGGTTGCATCATATACAAGTCTTCTTTAATAAATCCATTAAAGAATGCAGTTTTGTTATCCATTTGCCAGATTTCATAAAATGCGGCAATTGCTAACATGATTCGGACAGACTTAAGCATCGCTACAGGTGAGAAAGTCTCATCGTAGTCAACTCCTTGACCTTGTTGAAAAACTTTCGCAACAAGTCGAGCTTTGTAAACAGTAACATTACCGTCAGCGTCAGTCTTCCTCTTGAAGATCCATTTATTTTCGATGGCTTGCCGATCATCGGGCAAGTCAACCAAAGTCCACACTTTGTTCTCATACATGGATCCCATCTCAGATTTCATGGCCTCAAGTCATTTTGCGGAATCTGGGCTCATCATCGCTTCCTCATAGTTCGTAGGTTCATCATGGTCCAGTAACATGACTTCCAGAACCGGGTTGCCGTACCACTCTGATGCGGAACGAACTCTGGTTGATCTACGAAGTTCAGCAGAAACTTGATCTGAAGTTTCATGATCATCATCATTAGCTTCCTCACTAATTGGTGTAGGAATCACTGGAACTAGTTTCTGTGATGTTCCACTTTCCAATTCGGGAGAAGGTACAATCACCTCATCAAGTTCTACTTTCCTCCCACTCACTTCTTTCGAGAGAAACTCCTTCTCTAGAAAGGATCCACTCTTAGCAACAAAGACCTTGCCTTCGGATCTGTGATAGAAGGTGTACCCAACAGTTTCTTTTGGGTATCCTATGAAGATTTACTTCTCCGATTTGGGTTCGAGCTTATCATGTTGAAACTTTTTCACATAAGCATCGCAGTCCCAAACTTAAAGAAATGACAGCTTAGGTTTCTCGTCAAACCACAGTTCATAGGGTGTCATCTCCACGGATTTAGATGGTGCCCTATTTAACGTGAATGTAGCTGTCTCTAATGCATAACCCCAAAAGCGATAGTGGTAGATCGGTAAGAGACATCATCGATCGCACCATATCTAATAAAGTATGGTTATGACGTTCGGACACACCATTACACTGTGGTGTTCTAGGTGGCATGAGTAGTGAAACTATTTCACATTGTTTTTACTGAAGGCCAAACTTGCTAACTCAAATATTTTACCTCTACGATCATATCGTAGAAACTCTTATTTTCTTGTTACGATGATTCTCCACTTCACTCTGAAATTCTTCGAACTTTTCAAATGTTTCAGACTTGTGCTTCATTAAGTAGATATACCCATATCTGCTCAAATCATCAGTGAAGGTTAGAAAATAACGATGCCCGCCACGAGCTTCAACACTCATTGGTCCACATACATCTGTATGTATGATCTCCAACAAATCTGTTGCTCGCTCCATTGTTCCGGAGAACGGAGTTTTAGTCATCTTACCCATGAGGCATGGTTCGCAAGCACCAAGTGATTCATAATCAAGTGATTCCAAAAGTCCATCACTATGGAGTTTCTTCATGCGCTTTACACCACTATGACCTAAATGGCAGTGCCACAAATAAGTTGCACTATCATTATTAACCTTGCATCTTTTGGCTTCAATATTATGAATATGTGTATCACCACGATCGAGATCCAACAAACTATTTTCATTGGGTGTATGACCATCGAAGGTTTTATTCATGTAAACAGAATAACAATTATTCTATGACTTTAAATGAATAACCGTATTGCAACAAATATGATCAAATCATATTCATGCTCAACGCAAATGCTAAATAACATTTATTTAGGTTTTACACTAATCCCGAAAGTATAGGGAGTGTGCGATGATGATCATATCAATCTTGGAACCACTTCCAACACACATCGTCACTTCACCTTTAACTAGTCTCTATTCATTCTGCAATTCTCGTTTCGAGTTACTAATTTTAGCAACTGAACCGGTATCAAATACCCAGGGGTTGCTATGAACACTAGTAAAGTACACATCAATAATCTGTATATCAAAATATACCTTTGTTCACTTTGCCATCCTTCTTATCCGCCAAGTATCTAGTGCAGTTCCACTTCCAGTGACCATTTCCTTTGCAGTAGAAGCACTTAGTTTCAGGCTTGAGTTTTAGCTTTGGGTTTCTTCACGAGAGTGACAACTTGCTTGTCATTCTTCTTTAAGTTCCCCTTTTATCCCTTTGCCCTTTACTTGAAACAAGTGGTCTTGTTAACCATCAACACTTCATGCTTTTTCATGATTTCTACCTTCACCGACTTCAGCATCGCGAAGAGCTCGGGAATTCCTTTCGTCATCCCTTGCATATTATAGTTCATCACGAAGTTCTACTAACTTGGTGATAGTGACTAGAGAACTTTGTCAATTACTATCTTATCTGGCAGATTAACTCCCACTTGATTCAAGTAATTGTAGTACCCAGACAATCTGAGCACATGCTCACTGGTTGAGCTATTCTCCTCCATCTTGTAGGAAAGTACTGTCAGAAGTCTTATACCTCTCGACACGGGCATGAGTATGAAATACTAATTTCAACTCTTGGAACATCTTATATGCTCCGTGGCGTTCAAAACGTTTTTGAAGTCCCGGTTCTAAGCCGTAAAGCATGGTGCACTTAAACTATCAAGTAGTCATCATACCGAGCTTTTGTCAAAACGTTCATAACGTCTACATCTGCTCCTGCAATAGGTCTATCACCTAGCGGTCCATCAAGGACATAATTCTCTGTGCAGCAATGAGGATAATCCTCAGATCACGGAACAATTCCGCATCATTGCTACTAACATCTTTCAACTTAGTTTTCTCTAGGAACATATAAAAAATAAACGGGGAGCAACATCGTGAGCTATTGATCTACAACATAGATATGCTAATACTACGAGGACTAAGTTCATGATAAATTAAAGTTCAATTTAATCATATTACTTAAGAACTCCCACTTAGATAGACATCCATCTAGTCATCTAAATGATCACGTGATCCAAATCAACTAAACCATGTCCGATCATCACGTGAGATGGAGTAGTTTCAATGGTGAACATCTTATGTTGATCATATCTACTATATGATTCACGCTCGACCTTTCGGTCTCCAGTGTTCCGAGGCCATATCTGCATATGCTAGGCTCGTCAAGTTTAACCCGAGTATTCTGCGTGTGCAAAACTGGCTTACACCCGTTGTATTTGAATGTAGAGCTTATCACACCCGATCATCACGTGGTGTCTCGGCACGACGAACTTTCGCAACGGTGCATACTCAGGGAGAACACTTATACCTTGAAATATAGTAAGGGATCATCTTATAATGCTACCGTCGAACTAAGCAAAATAAGAAGCATAATAAGATAAACATCATATGCAATCAAAATATGTGACATGATATGGCCATCATCATCTTGTGCTTTTGATCTCCATCTCCAAAGCACCGTCATGATCACCTTCGTCACCGGCGCGACACCTTGATCTCCATCGTAGCATCGTTGTCGTCTCGCCAACTATTGCTTCTACGACTATCGCTACCGCTTAGTGATAAAGTAAAGCAATTACATGGCGATTGCATCTCATACAATAAAGCGACAACCATATGGCTCCTGCCAGTTGCCGATAACTTTACAAAACATGATCATCTCATACAAAACTGTATATCTCATCATGTCTTGACCATATCACATCACAACATGCCCTGCAAAAACAAGTTAGATGTCCTCTACTTTGTTGTTGCAAGTTTTACGTGGCTGCTATGGGCTTAGCAAGAACCGTTCTTACATACGCATACAAAACCACAACGATGTTTGGTCAAGTATGTGATGTCTTAACCTTCACAAGGACCAGGCGTAGCCACACTTGATTCAGCTAAAGTGAGAGAGACAGACACCCGTTAGTCACCTTTAAGCAACGAGTGCTCATAATGGTGAAACCAGTCTCGCGTAAGCGTACGCGTAATGTCGGTCAGGGCCGCTTCATCTCACAATACCGTCGAAGCAAAGTATGACATGCTGGTAAGCAGTATGACTAGTATCGCCCACAACTCATTGTGTTCTACTCGTGCATATCATCTACGCATAGACCTGGCTCTGATACCACTGTTGGGAAACGTAGTATTTTCAAAATTTTCCTACGATCACGCAAGATCTATCTACTAGATGATAGCAACGAGAGGGAGAGTGTGTCTACGTACCCTCGTAGACCGGGAGTGGAAGCGTCAAGTGACACGGTTGATGTAGTCGAACTTCTTCGCGATTCAACCGATCAAGCACCGAACGTACGGCACCTCCGCGTTCAGCACACGTTCAACTTGATGACGTCCCACGAGCTCTTGATCCAGTTGAGCTTCACGGGAGAGTTTCGCCAGCACGACGGCGTGGTGACAGATATGATGTATCTACTGGCGCGGGGCTTCGCCTAAGCACTGCAACGGTATGACCGAGGTGTGTTTCTGTGGAGAGAGGCACCGCACACGGCTAAAACAATTCAACTTGTGTGTCCTAGGGTGCCCCCTGCCCCCGTATATAAAGGAGCAAGGGAGAGGCCGGCCCTAGAGGGGGCGCGCCAAGTGTGGGGAGTCCTACTAGGACTCCCAAGTCCTAGTAGGATTCCCCTTTCCTTTCCAGAGTAGGAGAATAGGAAAGAGGTGGAGAGGGAGAAGGAAAAGGGGGCTGCACCCCTTGTCCAATTCGGACCAGAGGGGGGGGGGCGCGCGCCTCCTTCCTTTTGGCCTTTCTCCTCTATTCCCGTATGGCCCAATAAGGCCCATATACTCCGAAAAATACCCGAATCACTCGGAACCTTTCCGATGTCCGAATATAGTCGTCCAATATATCGATCTTTACATCTCGACCATTTCGAGACTCCTCGCCATGTCCCCGATCTCATCTGGGACTCCGAAATCCTTTGGTACATCAAAACACATAAACTCATAATACCGATCATCATCAAACGTTAAGCGTGCGGACCCTACGGGTTCGAGAACTATGTAGACATGACCGAGACTCATCTCCGGTCAATAACCAATAGCGGAACCTGGATGCTCATATTGGCTCCTACATATTCTACGAAGATCTTTATCGGTCAAACCGCATAACAACATACGTTGTTCCTTTTGTCATTGGTATGTTACTTGCCCGAGATTCGATCATCGGTATCTCTATACCTAGTTAAATCTCGTTACCGGCAAGTCTCCTTACTCGTTCTGTAATACATCATCTCGTGACTAACTCATTAGTCTTTTGCTTGCAAGGCTTATTATGATGTGCATTACCGAGAGGGCCCAAAGATACCTCTCCGACACTCGGAGTGACAAATCCTAGTCTTGATCTATGCCAACACCACGAACACTTTCGGAGACACCTGTAGAACATCTTTATGATCACCCAGTTACGTTGTGACGTTTGATAGCACACAAGGTGTTCCTACGGTATTCGGGAGTTGCATAATCTCATAGTCATAGGAACATGTATAAGTCATGAAGAAAGCAATAGCAGTAAAACTAAATGATCATAGTGCTAAGCTAACGGATGGGTCTTGTCCATCACATCATTCTCCTAATGATGTGATCCCATTGATCAAATGACAACTCATGTCTATGGTTAGGAAACATAACCATCTTTGATCAATGAGCTAGTCTAGTAGAGGCATACTAGGGACACTCTGTTTTGTCTATGTATTCACACATGTACTAAGTTTCCGGTTAATACAATTCTAGCATGAATAATAAACATTTATCATGATATAAGGAAATATAAATATCAACTTTATTATTGCCTCTAGGGCATATTTCCTTCAATATGCTCGAAGGTTATCAAACATAAGGCGGAGATCATCCACCAATGTCTTGACGTGTTTGGTCTTAACGACTACGTCGTCAACATATGCTTGCACTATCTTGCCGATTTGTTTTTCTAAGCATGTTTGAATCATGTGTTGATACGTGGCACCAACGTTTTTAAGTCCAAAGGACATAGTGTTGAAACAGAAGGGATCGTACGGGGTGATAAATGTCGTTGCGGCCTAATCGGATTCCTTCATCTTTATCTGATGGTATCCGAAGTAAGCATCAAGGAAACACAACGAGTCCTGTCTGGCCGTTGCATCGATAATTTGATCAATGCGGGGCAGTGGAAAGGGATCCTTAGGGCAAGGCTTGTTTAGGTCTGTAAAGTCGACACAGGGGCGCTAGGATGTATCCTTCTTCGGTACAATGACTAATTTGGCTAGCCAATCCGGATATTTAATTTCTCTGATGAATACGGCTCTGAAAGTGCAACTAATCCCCGGGTGGTTTTGGCAATTAATAACAACATATATATCATTGAACTAATAGTTACTTGAGAATCATTTCAGAGAAGTTCAGTGATATGGGTATGGCAATGACTGAAGAAGTGGACCCCTCAAAATGCTAAGGCAAGCATTGGCAAAAGCTCAAGACTCCATTTTTGGTTTAGTGATCCAAGATCACATTGAGTCCATAGGAAAAGCCAATACTATTAAAAGGGGATGAGGTTATGTTGATGATCTGGTTGCTCAAGTGCTTAGTGATATATCTCCTTAAACTATCAGCAACCTTCACTACAAAATACACTCATAAGTAATCTCGGTCCCACCGATATTCCACACTCAGTCACACTGAGATGAACCACCTCAGCCATAAGCCAAACCCTAGAAAAATCGGATATTCCGAGTTTGAAATCGGTTTCACCGAAACATGGGCTGCCAAGCTTCTGTAACCTTCTGTCATCAAATCGGTGTCACCGAGATGATAAAGTCGGTCTTACCGAAATTGGCATTCTCCTGTCTTGGCTCAAATCGGAATAACCGAGATGGTATTTTCGGTCCCACCGAAAACCCCAACGTTCACATTATTTGAACTTTCGGTCTGACCGAGTTGTCCACTTCGGTCTCACCGAGATTGCTCAATTATGTGTGTAACGGTTGGATTTTGTGTGGAGGCTATATATACCCCTCCACCCCTCTTCATTCGAAGAGAGAGCCATCAGAAAGAACTACCACTCCTACCTTACACTTTCTGAGAAGAGAACCACCTACCCTTGTGTTGAAATCAAGTCATTCCATTCCTACCATATGAAACTTGATTTCTAGCCTTCCCAAGTTGCTTTCCACTCAATCCTTTCTTCCACCACAACCATATCAGTGAGGAGAGTTGAGTGTTGGGGAGATTATCATTTGAAGCACAAGAGCAAGGAGTTCATCATCATCAACAACATCTATTACCTTTTGGAGGGTGGTGCCTCCTAGATTGGTTAGGTGTCGCTTGGGAGCCTCCGTCTTTGAGATGTGGAGTTGAACCAAGAAGTTTGTAAGGGCAAGGAGATCGCCTACTTCGTGAAGATCTACCCCGAGTAAGGCTAGTCCTCCGTGGGCGTAGGCCATGATGGAATAGACAAGGTTGCTTCTTTGTGGACCCTTCGTGGGTGGAGCCCTCCGTGGACTCGCGCAGCCGTTACCCTCCGTGGGTTGAAGTCTCCATCAACGTGGATGTACGATAGCACCACCTATCGGAACCACGGGAAAAATCACCGCGTCTCCAAATTGCGTTTGCTCTTCCCCACTTCTCTTTACTACATGTGCAATTTACTTTCCGCTGCCTATACTCTAGAATTGCATGTGTAGGGTGATACTTGACTTGATCATAATTGTGAATCTGCCAAAAACTGTTCTTTGTCAAAAGGCAGAATTTTTATATTTACAAGTAGTCTAATCACCCCCCTCTAGACATACTTTCGATCCTACAAGTGGTATCAGAGCTTTGGTCTCCATTGTTTTGGTTTCCATTGCATTGGACTCCATAAGCTTGGTTTCACAACCTAGGAGAGTATGGCGTCTAGTGAGGGTAATTATCGTAGAGGTCCTTAATTTGATGGTACAAATTTTGCTAGTTGGAAGCATAAAATGAAAATGCATATTCTTGGTCATAACCCAGCCGCATGGGGCATTATTTGTGTTGGTATGCAAGGTGAATTCTTCGAGGAAGGAAAAGTTCCAGATCGCGAAGCTACACCCGAAGAATTACGGATGTTGCAAAACAATGCTCAAGCTTGTGACATTCTCTTCAATGCCTTATGTCCCGAGGAGTTCAACAAAATCAGCCGTCTTGAGAATGCTAAAGAGATTTGGGATTCTTTGGTTGAAATGCACGAAGGTACCGAGTCTGTGAAGGAATCAAAGCTAGATATTCTTCAAGGTCAACTTGACAAGTTCAAGATGAAGGATGGTGAAGGAGTCGCTGAAATGTACTCTAGGCTTGCTCTCATCACAAATGAGATTGCCGGCTTAGGAAGCGAAGAAATGACCGACCGATTCATCATCAAGAAGATTCTCAGAGCTTTGGATGGAAAGTATGACACCGTGTGCACTTTGATCCAAATGATGCCAAACTACAAGACAGTCAAGCCAACTGAAGTCATTGGAAGAATTGTTGCTCATGAGATGACACTTAAGGATAAGGAAGAGCTTCACAACAAGTCAAGTGGTGCTTACAAAGCTACAAGTGATGCTCCCACAACCTCAAGTGACAAGTTAGTTTCCAATGATGAGATAAGCCTAATGGTTAAGAACTTCAACAAATTCTACAAGAATAGAGGCAAAGAGAGAAGCTCAAAGTCTAGATCATATGATGAAAAGAGATCTTCTAGTCGTGATCGAAACTGCTACAATTGTGGAAGACCCGGACACTACTCAAATGAGTGTACGGCTCCCCACAAGAGAAGAGAAGAATCTCCAAGAAGAAGATCAAGAGATGAGTCACCTCGGAAAGAGAGAAGGAGCAGAGATGATCGTTATGAACGAAGACCCTCTCGGAGAAGCAAGGATTCGGAGAGGAAAGACAAGTCATCAAGGAGCTACACAAGAAGAAGACATCAAGCTCATGTAGGTGAATGGGTCTCTGGCTCCGACTCCGACAATCAATCCGATGGAAGCTATCACTCCGACTCCGACTACAGTCAAGATGAAGGTGTTGCCGGTCTTGCTCTCGTATCCTCCAACTCCAACTCCTACGACTTATTTGATTCACCAAATGAGGGAATAGGAAGATGCTTCATGGCTAAAGGCCCCAAGGTATCACACCCTGAATTCATTGACTTCAATAGTGATGAGGATGACTTGCTTGGTGAAGATGAGCTCTTGCATGATAAATCTAGTGAGCCTAGTAACGATGAAAATGCTAGTAGTCTTTATAGTCGAGAAGAGTCGAATGACAATGCTATGAAGGAGATTGAGCGTCTAACTAAAGAACTAAACACTCTTAAGTTAGCTCATGAAACAACTCAAGAAGATCATAGAGAGCTCTTAAGATCTCATGAGAAGCTACGCTTCGAGAAGCTCACTCTAGAGCAAGAACATGAGTTTCTAAAAGCGATCAATGACGATCTTCGAAAGAAGAGTTCTTCATATCTTGCCAAACGACTTCTCTTGTATAATTTCTTGCCAACCATTAAGACTAAGCATGACAAGCATAAGAAAAATTCTTCCTCTAGCAGTAACAATAACCATGTTAAATCTAATATTGTTGCTTCTAGTAGTTCTCTTGATTCCACTAACAATGTTTCAAGCCAAGTTACACTTGAGCAAGAGAATAGTTTATTGAAAGGGATCATAGAGAAAGGTGTCTACAAGAGTCTTGCCGGAAGCAAGAACTTTGAGGAAATTATTCGCAAGCAAGGAAGGCACCGGAAGAATCAAGGGATTGGTTTTGAGCAAAAGTTCAACGCCAAAGGTGTTGAGTGGGAAGAAGGTCAATATCCTACTCCACAGTTTGTTTCTCAAAAGGAGAAGTATGATCCTACTTCTTCCAATGTGGAACAAGCTCAAGATGACCTTCCACCACAAGACCACAAGCTAAAAGCCAAGGACAAGCTTCAAGAGGAGATTGATGCATTCATTGAAGCACCTCAAGCCATGGTCAAGTGGGTTCCCAAGGAAACGTCAAGTTCTACTTCGTCAAGCTCAACTACAACCCCAAGGATTCCCATCAAGATGATGTGGATCCCGAAGAAGAAGAACTAGAAAGTTCTTGAGGGTGACTCCGCCAACATACTTCACTCACATTCATTTTGGCAACTTGTGCAATCAACTTCCATTTCGTGCACTAGTTCATGGAGTCACAAACCCTCTTGTTGGTAAGTCAAGGGACAAGGTAATCATTGCTTTCATGGACATCATCTATTGTGAACTTCAAATCTATGTCTATGGATATCCTTGTTTGTTCCTTGTGGGACTAACCCATGTAGGTATTGAAAGTGCCCTAATCCAAAGGATAGCTCCCAACTCTTGATGATCTCCATCAACTTTGAGCATCCACATCTTCAACATCTACATGAAGTCTTCTACGACAACCCAAGGTTAGTTTGACCCTTTAAAAGGGGTTCTCACATCTAGGGGGAGCTTTGCTCTAAATTTTTTGAGCTAAAGCATCTTCAAATGATGTGAACACATCAATGCTTTATGTAAAAGTGGTAACCCCACTTGTGCTTAAACGATGAGTATGACCTATGATCAAATGTTCTCATTTGGCTCCTAAGTCAAAATACTCATATAAAGATGACCTAGTCATCGACAAATTGTGTGCTAGTTGCTGGAGTTTTGGTTGTGCATGTTTGACACATATTTCATTTGCTATTTTATTGTGTGAGCATGTTGAATGCATGATTTTATCCATTCGAGGACATCCATTTGTTGTTTTGGTTGTTTTGATTTTTCTGGCCAAATGGATGGATAAGAATGCCTAAGTACCTCCCCTAGCTATCTATGCTTTCTTGTCTCAAATTCTATTCATGCTTAAATCACAAACTTTGAACAAGTCATTTTCGGACCCTCCGAGTGAGGAGCACTCGGAGCCACCGATCCGTCAAGGGCTAACTTCCAAAACCTTCTAAGTGATTTCGGTCAGACCAACTTTCTCCAACTCGGTCAAACCGAAAGCATTTAGACTGATCTAGGTTTCATCTCGGTGAAACCGAGTTGTAATTTTCGGCGTGACCGAAATGCATAACTGCCTAGCAGTTATCCATCTCGGTGCCACCGAGTTTTTCAACTCGGTCCCACCGACAGCAAAGGGATATATATACTGAGGGCAGCGCGCGTTGATTACTCCTTCAAACGTTTTCGCCCCATATCCCCTGCTGTCGTCGCCTTGATCTCCGGATCGTCGCCGTCGTCGCCTGTGCGCCCTCGCCGCAGGTCTCCATCACCGTCAACGGACTTCTCCTCCGCGCCGTTGCCGCCGTAGAGAGACTCCACCAAGTTAGGGTGAGTCTCGATCCCACTCGTGCTTCCATCTCCGATTCAATGCACTTTTGGTTTGCCCACTATCTGGCCACGATTGAAATCTTCTTTTACACCAGATCGGTTCGTTTGAACTAGTTTCGAGTAAAATTCTTAGGGTTAGGTTTCCACGAAACACATCTCGGTGAAACCGATTTTAAAATTTCGGTGTGACCGATTCGGCCTCTGGCCATTGCACTGCACCTTTCGGTCCAACCGAGTTGTGCAAATCGGTGTGACCGAAATAGAGTTTTAGTGAAACCCTAGTGTTTCGGCAGGACCGAAACCCACTTCGGTCAAACCGAAAGTGGTGTGTAAAGCCTCTGTTTAACACTTCGGATTCACCGAAATTTAAACTCGGTCTGACCGATATGTCTTCTGTGAAAACTTAAAACTAAAATTTGAACTCATTTTTTTTGCAAAAACTTCTGCAGTTTGTGATAACTCTTCTTCTCTGCCTATATCTTATCTATTCACAGGTTGTCAGCCATGTCAGATGCCAGTGACATTCAGAACATGTCAGAGTCACCTATCGCAGACATTCCTGAGGCAGACACTAGTCCAGAGACTAGTAGCCCATTTGATGATGGTGAGAGGAGTACACCAAGTGGGTTGCCTCCTGCAGCCACCAGAGCCAGAAAGGAAAAGAATTCCGATGATGAGGATTCTGATTTCGTTGCTGAGGAAGAGGTGACTTCCAAGCCTAAGAGAAAGGTTGTTGCCAAAGAGCAACAAGGTCAGCAATCAAAGAAGGGCACTAGCAAAGTCAAGCAATCAACTGTTGCCAAGAAGCTGAACTTGGGAGAGCCAGCCCCAAGCAAAGTGAAGAAAACCTCCAAGAGAAAGAGGGTTGTGTATAGTGATCCTCATGCAGATGCAGCAGCCGAGGAAGAAGAAGAAGAAGCACCCCAGCCTGCTCCTCAGAAGCAGAAGCTCATGGGTGATGCCATTAGGGCTGGAGCCACTTCAAAGCCCAAGAAATCTGCTCAAGCTAAGGCAGCTCCAGCAAAGCCTGCTGCCAAGCCCAAGAGGACTACCAGAAACATTCCAGCATCTGAGAAGAACAAGGGTGATGTGCCACCATCTGAGTCTGATGAGGAAGGACAAGTGTTGCTGAAACTCCGTCCAAAACTGCCACTTCACAATGATGCTCATCCTCAAGCTGAGGATATGAAGGCAAGGAAAGATAGAGGTCTCAGGCTATGGAGACAAGCTGATCCATATGCCGTGAGGAGAAGAACTGCTGTAGAACCCAGATTTCACACCAGAGAGCAGCAGGACTTCTATGAGACTGTGCTGATGGACAAGAAGCCAATAGTCGCAGGTACCAGATATGTTGACTGGAAATACATTGACAGCGAAGAGCACAGAGATTTCTTTCCCCATGTGCATGAAAGCTTCACTGCATGTGGAGTTGCTGAGTTTGTGGGTCAGGAATTGACTAGTTGGAACAATGAGATGATTATGCAATTCTATGCCACAGCTCACTTCTATCCCGACGGGAAGATCACCTGGATGACTGAAGGTCAGAGATTTTCTTCTTCTGTTGAAGAATGGGCAGAACTTCTGAATGCTCCAGTGCAACGAGAGGATGACATTGATGTCTATGGGATTCCAAAGAAGAATCATGATTCCATGAAGAACATGTACAAGGAGATCCCCGCAGCAGATTTGGAAGTGTGGAAGCTCGGCTCAGTCTACCATCTCCAGGCAGGTTTACCTACCACTAACACTATTTTGAGGCATACCTTGATGCCCAAGTCTGGAGATCATCGCATGATCATAGGATATTCTATCAACATCCTGCATATACTTGATGAGAAGGCACCTTTCAAGGTGATGGACTTGATGGTAGAGACCATTAAGAGGACTGCAGCTGACCAGAAAAGGTCATGTGGATTTGCCCCACAGATTCAGATGCTTATCAATGCCAAGTTTGGCACGGGCAAATTCTTGTTGGATAGGAAACACTTACCCCTGCAGCCAGAGCATGAAGACAATGTTGTTGTGATGGACGAGGAGGATCCAACATCTGTTGAAGGTCAAGCCAAGATCGAAGCTGCTAATAAAGCCAAAGCTGACAAAGAAGCAGCAGCAACAACAGCTAAACCAAAGAGTTTCGGAGAACAGATTCTTGAAGCTACCCAAAGGATTGAACAACGCCTGGCCAGCATTGAACAATCTCAGGAGAGCTTAGAGAGGATTGTTGACGAGAAGATCCACGCTCTGGACGTGAAGCTGACTGAAATGCAAGTGACCGTCAACAAGCTTGAGGCAGACATGGAGGAAGCAAAGCAGGACAAGGCAGAGCTTGTGCAGGATGACTTAGTCCAGGACTCTCATCGCCAGACTGCTCCGGTTCCCAGAGGATCCCGATCAGCTGCTATTCCAGTGACTGACACCAGGGCTACAACTTCAGCACCTCCTACAGCTCCAGCAGTTACTCCAGCTACAGCTCCTGTGTCCACTCCTCCAGCACAGACATCAGCTGAAGTCTTCGCCGATGCCGTCATATCTACTCCGACATCTACCCAGACGGGAGCCGCCAGCAGAGCCCACAGTGACGTTTAGCTCTATGCTTTTTCAAACTTTTTGGTAACTTGTTGCCAAAGGGGGAGAAATTGTATAGATCATAGGGCTTCGAGAGAGAGAGTGCTGTTGTCTTTGCGCTTTTGCTCTTTCGTTCTTTTGCGGTTTCTTTGAGATACTTTTGGTTTTCGAAACTTTCAGTGTGCTTGATACTACGTTTGATGCTACCTTAATGAGTGCTTAGTCGTACTATGCTTTAATGTGTGCTTAATGCTTATCATAAGTCATTCCTATCTTGTATGACTATTTACTCTTGTCTTGGTGATTGGGTGCATGCTGTTCATTCTTATCATTTTGTGCGCTCCACCAAGATGTATGTGACATGGAAGAGTGACCCATGATCCTAATCGATTGTGCATTTGCATTCAAACGCAAATCTTAAATAATGCACAAATTTAGGGGGAGCTCTTGCTTATCACATACTTCTCAAAGCGACGATGTTATTCATTGATTATATCTCTTGTCGAAGCTTTGATCTATATGTTGTCATCAATTACCAAAAAGGGGGAGATTGAAAGTGCAACTAATCCCCGGGTGGTTTTGGCAATTAATAACAACATATATATCATTGAACTAACAGTTACTTGAGAATCATTTCAGAGAAGTTCAGTGATATGGGTATGGCAATGACTGAAGAAGTGGACCCCTCAAAATGCTAAGGCAAGCATTGGCAAAAGCTCAAGACTCCATTTTTGGTTTAGTGATCCAAGATCACATTGAGTCCATAGGAAAAGCCAATACTATTAAAAGGGGATGAGGTTATGTTGATGATCTGGTTGCTCAAGTGCTTAGTGATATATCTCCTTAAACTATCAGCAACCTTCACTACAAAATACACTCATAAGTAATCTCGGTCCCACCGATATTCCACACTCAGTCACACCGAGATGAACCACCTCAGCCATAAGCCAAACCCTAGAAAAATCGGATATTCCGAGTTTGAAATCGGTTTCACCGAAACATGGGCTGCCAAGCTTCTGTAACCTTCTGTCATCAAATCGGTGTCACCGAGATGATAAAGTCGGTCTTACCGAAATTGGCATTCTCCTGTCTTGGCTCAAATCGGAATAACCGAGATGGTATTTTCGGTCCCACCGAAAACCCCAACGTTCACATTATTTGAACTTTCGGTCTGACCGAGTTGTCCACTTCGGTCTCACCGAGATTGCTCAATTATGTGTGTAACGGTTGGATTTTGTGTGGAGGCTATATATACCCCTCCACCCCCTCTTCATTCGAAGAGAGAGCCATCAGAAAGAACTACCACTCCTACCTTACACTTTCTGAGAAGAGAACTACCTATCCTTGTGTTGAGATCAAGTTGCTCCACTCCTACCATATGAAACTTGATCTCTAACCTTCCCAAGTTGCTTTCCACTCAACTCTTTCTTCCACCACAGCCATATCAGTGAGGAGAGTTGAGTGTTGGGGAGATTATCATTTGAAGCACAAGAGCAAGGAGTTCATCATCATCTACAACATCTATTACCTTTTGGAGGGTGGTGCCTCCTAGATTGGTTAGGTGTCGCTTGGGAGCCTCCGTCATCGAGATGTGGAGTTGAACCAAGAAGTTTGAAAGGGCAAGGAGATCGCCTACTTCGTGAAGATCTACCCCGAGTAAGGCTAGCCCTCCGTGGGCGTAGGCCATGATGGAATAGACAAGGTTGCTTCTTCGTGGACCCTTCGTGGGTGGAGCCCTCCGTGGAATCGCGCAACCGTTACCCTCCGTGGGTTGAAGTCTCCATCAACGTGGATGTACGATAGCACCACCTATCGGAACCACGGGAAAAATCACCGCGTCTCCAAATTGCGTTTGCTCTTCTCCACTTCTATTTACTACATGTGCAATTTACTTTCCGCTGCCTATACTCTAGAATTGCATGTGTAGGGTGATACTTGACTTGATCATAATTGTGAATCTGCCAAAAACTGTTCTTTGTCAAAAGGCAGAATTTTTATATTTACAAGTAGTCTAATCACCCCCCTCTAGACATACTTTCGATCCTACAGGCTCCAATAGCTTGGCTAGCCCTTCTCCCATTGCTCGTCTTTTGGGTTCGGAAAATCGTCGCAGTGACTACTTGAATGGTTTGAACCCTTTTGATAATGTTGAGGCTATGTTCGGCCAGCCTACGTGGCATTCCTGGCATATCTGAAGGCTGCCAGGCGAATATATCCCAATTTTCACGAAGAAAGGCGCGTAACGTGCTATCTACCACCGGATCTAGCTGTGCCCGATGGACGCTGTCTTATTAGGGTCCGTTGGGTGCACTTGAAATTTTATAATTTCATCTGCTGGCTTGAAGGAGGTAGATTTCGATCTTTTGGCAAGGATTACATCGTCCTTGTTCACCGTGGATCGTAAGGTGGTTAATACGTCGACCACGAGGGCTTCGGATAATGCCTCTAGGGCTAAAGATGTCGTTTTGTTCTCGGGGCGGAGTGCTCTGTCCGGATCACTTGTTAATTTGATTACTCCATTGGGCCCTGGCATTTTAAGCTTCATGTACCCATAATGGGGTATGGCTTGAAAGCGTGAAAAAATGTCCCGTCCTAAAAGGGCGTGGTATCCGCTATTGAAGGGAACAATGTGGAAGAGCAGTTCCTCCGACCTGTAGTTCTCGGATGTGCCAAATACTACGTCGAACTTAATGCTTCCCGAACACTGGGCTTCCCTGCTGGGAATAATTCCTCTGAAGGTTGTGTTAGTGTGCTCAATGCGGGATTTGTCAATCTGCATTTTTGCAAGCGTTTCCTCGTATATGAGGTTGAGTCCGCTTCCTCCGTCCATGAGTACTTTAGTGAGGTGAAAGTCGTCTACTATTGGATCTAGTACAAGAGCTGCTGTTGCTCGGACTGGCTGGACTCGAGGTGCGTCTTCGGCAGAAAAAGTGATTGCCGTGTCGCTCCATAGGCTTGCAGAGTTAATTTGATAGACCTCGGCAAGTTCACGATTTGCTCTCTTGTGGCGGTTATTTGAGGAGAACGTCTCGAAGACAGTGAAGACACCGACGTCTTTCTCCCCTGATACTGCGGTGGCAAAGATTGCTGCACCGCTCTTTGCTACCTGCCAGAGTACCCAACATGCCCTAAGGTAGTGGTTTGGGATATTGTCCGGGCCTGCATGTATTTGGCAAGGTTTATGGAGCAGTTCGTCCAGTACGGACCTGCATCCTATAGAAGGTTTGTTCTTCTTGCCGATAGGCATATTATCGGATGACCTGCTGGGGTATGTCCGTTTAGCCTTAACAGTGTGTTGTCTAAATATGGTCTGTTCTAGAGGTGTACTTTGGGCTTTCCAAGTGTTTTCCATTGCGCAGTACTAAGTGCGACAGGTCTGTGAAACTCAGAACACGATGTCGGTTGAGGGCGTTTAAAACTCCCTCATCCGTACAGTTGCGGTGAAATAAGGGGACCGCATCGTCGTCGCAGCAGTCCTTAATATTGTTCTTGACAAGCAGGAATCTAGCCCAAAAGTAGTTGACCGTCTCCTTGGGCTACTGCTATATGTTCGCGAGATCGTTTATGTCCGGGAATCCGGATTTACTTGGAGAGTTTTTCCCAGGGTGGGTGCGTGTTGGTAATTTTGAGTCCTGACCCAACATGGTATTCTGGGTTTTGACAACCTCTGGTGTGGACAATTTAGGCTCAGCAGGATCTGAACGTTCCATGGGCCCTGCATCAATCCCAGACCTCGAAAAACACAAAGTGCCACCCGACAGGGGCGTGTTCGGCTCGATGGGTTCGGAGATCCGAACTGTGATGGTCTCCGTCTCAAGAGGGGGAGTATCTTCGGCTCTGTCCTTGACTGCCGCCACTAGATGAGTGATCGGGATGGGATCAATCTCATCTTGACCGGATTTGAGTCCGATCTGATCTCCTAGCGATGAAAGTCCTAGGGCGGCGACGCGATCCAGCAACTCGTTTAAGGGCGAGAGATCTGTCGAGGCCGCGTCATCGGAGTGGCCGGAGTCAACATAAGGGTGATGCTCGATGACCACGAGAAGTGCGGCGGGCCCGGAGGCCACGCGGGCGTGTATAGCGAACCCGCCGAGCTGGAGAACCTGGCCAATGGCCAAGTTGGTTTCGAGGGTGATCTCATCGTTGATTAAGATATGATCCATCGATCGCTTATTGCGAGCGCACAACGGAGCTCTCAATGAAAGCACCATTGTCGGTGTCAAAACCGGCAGACCTCGGGTAGGGGGGCCCAAGCTATGCGTCTAAGGACCGATGGTAACATGAGACATGGGACACAATGTTTACCCATTCGGTCCCTCTCGATCGAGGTAAAACTCTACTCCTGCTTGATTGATATTGATGAATATGTGTTACAAGAGTTGATCTACCTCGAGATCGTAATGGCTAAACCCTAGAGCCTAGCCTATGTAGATGTAATGATTTCGTCGTCCGCCTCTACAGACTAAACCCGCCGGCTTATATACACGCTGGAGGGGGCCTAGGGTTACAAAGGTGACTAGGGGAGGAAGTAATAGCTACATCCGGACATCATGCCTTCGTTTCTACGCACATAGGAGTCCTGACCGAATACGGGGGAGAGTCTTCTGCCTCTATCTTCGCGGCCCATCAATACGACCCAGCTTCATCGACCCGGACACCTGAGGACCCCTGAACCCAGGGCTCCCTCAGCTGGTTTCGAAGGAAGATATACCTGAAGGTCGTCAGGGTGTGGCTGCCCACACTACGGTAGCGACGAAAGGATCGAAGGACCTACCGCGCCGGCGCTCGACCTGAAATAACGGCGCGACCGGCAATGGGTCTCCTTCCTCTCCGTCGACGATGGCCTAAATGCTACACCTCCTTCCCTTCCTCTGCGGAGGGGATGCTTTTGGATATGTAACCAGCTGTGAGGATAGAAAGGTTTTGTGATATCTTGTTTAGATCTGGATAGGATGAGAGTGTGTGAATAGAGCAACCCTAGCAAGAAAGCGTGGAGGCTCCTGCCTATATATATATACATGTAGTGGAGTAGTTTTCTTTCTTCACTCCATCAAAACAAACATCTAAGATGTAAAAAAACAATCGTTTAAAATTGTTTGCATGCCAGGTCGCCGTTTTTTTGAGTTGTCGATTGATTTTTGAGATAGTTGCCTTCTTATTCCAAGCGGTGTGTGGATGAACGAGTTGCTCGGCTCGTTAAGCTCGTGCACATTAAGGCTGGTCTCGTTAAGCTCGGTAAGACTAACGAGCAAAAAACCCTGCTCGGCTCAGTTTGTTTGATGCTCGTTTAGCTCGTGAGCGCTCGTTAATAGATTCTGGTGATGTGTTAAAGTCTACATGATGAGTGTGTAGATGTGATTTTTAAGAAGAAAGATGGTGACAACAAAAGGAAATATGCTAGTTTGTTGCCTCCTATGTAGATTAGATTGAATAGATAAGCTCAGGTACTACGACAATTTTGTCATGTAAGATGATATATGTGTTGTGTTGTTACTAACGAGCTTAGCAAGCTACTCGTGAAACTCGTTAGCTCGTTCGTTAAACTCGTTAAGCATAACAAGCTCAAATTTATGATTGGATTTGTTTGTTAAGAAGCGAGACACAAGCATAACGAGTCGAAATATTTAGCACTCATTAAATCTCGCCAGCTAAAAGCTTATTGTCCAGCCCCGCCGGTGTGCCAGGTTGCACTTTGTATCGTTCACGTGTGGTACTCGACCCTCAATGAAGTGAACAACCACCGCCTCTTAAAATTTGTGAACAAATCCACCGCCCAAATTATCGGAAACGTGAGCTGCACCAACATGCAACATTATTTATATTTTCTATATGTGGGAGTACAGTTTTAATGGAATACTACAACTGCCAACTCCTCCTTTGAAGTTCAAAATTTTGGTTGAGGTTTTGGTAGCCCATGATCCATACACACCCCAAGCATCCCGGCCCGCGTGCCATCTACCAAATCTTTGCTAAGTGCTACAGTCGAGACTCAGCAGTCACCCCGGTGTGGCCGTCATGACCCGTCATATCACAATACCCACACCTTTACCAGCAATGGTAAAGTGGCCTAATAAGTTGGACGGACGAAGCAACCATCATTTCACTGGAATGCTCGTTGAAGCTCTTTCTCCC
>LR738713.1:351820119-351831862 GCA_902687465.1 Secale cereale
AGAGTCGTAGCTATTGAGACTTAGGGAGTGCAAGACATCTCTAGAGTGAGAGGGTGTGTGTGAGCGGCATATAGGGGAATAACAGAGAGAAATGAGACCCTGGGAGATGAAGTTTGTGTTTGTGTGAGAGAAAGAGATTTCACAGGGAGAATTATAGTTAGAGAGGCATATCAGGGAGATATATAGTGAATGTCGAGGGAGATACTACTGTTAGAGTGTTACGAACAAGAAAAGACTGTTGTCAACATACAACTAGCACAAGACATACCCGAGAGATGGTGTAGGCGTACGGGTATAGATAGACATATAAGGGCGCGAGTGATAGCTATATGAGATGAAATATCTGGATTAAAGGGGATTCAAATAATTAAATTAGAGATCAGGACATCAATAATATCATAACGAAAATTGGTCTATCAAACATGCATATTCATTTGAATTTGGGGACATATTAATGTTATTTAGTTTATCAATATCAGTGATCCATAAATTTTTCAATTAGAGACAATGCATGGCTTTATGCAATTCATGTCTAAATGGGACTACACTACATGTTGCATGTGCCAAGAAGAAAAAAACCCGCATGAAACACACATTAATTGGAGCTAGTTAGCGAGGAATGCATACATTTGATTTCAACATAAGTGGTTTCAAATATTTCAATTCAATTTAAGATGGATCCAGCCTTATGAATATGAGATCATGGCATATGTAAACCACATTTATGTATAAAGGGTGTTGTGCTTTTGAAAGTATATATAAAAATGATGTATATAGAATTTTATTCGAATAGAAAATGGATCCTGCCTGAAACAAAAAAAGAATACAAAATTGATGGGAATTGAGTTGGCAAGGTAAACGTGCAAGCTTTTTCTCAAAAATTTGAACGAAGCGGTGGAGCTCGCCATAACTGCCCGAAACCAAAATATGGGAGATGGAAATTATTGCCTATCCCTGACATGCAAAACCTGTTGGCTCGATTTCAACAGGACTTGATAGGGGCAGGTTTGTAATTTCACTCAAATGTGACATAACCGCCTCTCACCCGGATTCATACACGATGGGCACCGAAACAAACTCTCCTCGGCCGAAATCTCTGTCGGCAAATATTCGGTGTATGCGAGATTACCGTCCTATCCCCAACAACCCAATATAACTGCGATGTCTGAAATATTAAACGGAGGATAAGTTGGTAACTTTTGCCGCATTTCAGACAAGCGCGTCCCAAATAAATGGTTCCCCCTACCTCTCTCCCACCATTTCGCCATTCGTACTCCATGGGCGCCAAAACCCTCTCCACCGCCGTCCTCCTCCATACCCGACGTCGTCGTCCATTACAATAGATCGACCTCTCTCATCCACGGCTTCGGACCAGGATCCTTGCATCCCGTCCTCTCGCTTCATCCTCGTCGTCGTCCACCTTGCCGGTGGCGCTCCTACGACCGTCTCGTCCACCGTGCCGGGATATTTCCCCCACCGCCACCGTCTGCCCTCCTTCATTTGCTTCCACGCCACCGACATCCATCACTATCGCAGCACCGTCAAATTCTCAGCAGATGCATACACGGCGCCGCACCAGAGGCGATACTCTTTCTTATCTGCTCAACTTATTTATCGCATCAAGAAAATAGATTGCCACTTCTTTACTGTGATTTCTTGTCCACCACTTAGGATCTTATTTGTTAGTTGAAAGCAAACATTGGTTACGAAGTTGCCTTTGACCGGTTTGCACCTTCTGATCTGCCATGGCACGCTGAACATTATACTCGCAATGATTATGGTTTTCCCCTTTTATATTCCACACTAGCTAAATGACAGTAGACTAAACTTCAAAATTGGGCCAGTCGATTTTTGAGAGCTCGCCAGAGGGAAGGAAGGGGCTCGGGTGGGGATGGTGGTTAGTGGGGGCAGTGGTCTAGTGGTGATGGGGCCTTGCTGGAGGAGAAACTTGACTTGGGTGGGGGCGAGGGTGGGGGCAGAGGAACACCGGTGGTGGCTGAGGTTCAGGGGAGGACGGGGGGTCGGGGCCGATTGTTCGGCCGGCTGCCCGTGCGGTGTTATGTAGGGGAAGAATCAGAGGCAAGGAAGAAGAAGGGTTAGGAGACATAGGATCTTCATCCAACCGTATGAAATGGTCGAATGACCCAAATGACGAAGGTCACACGACCTGCATGCATACATTTCTTTATATTCAGTACCATCATCATAGCTGCTTAGCACCGCTCCTCAGTCCATCAATCTAAACAACGTGTCACTCATAATTCCTAACTTAGTTGCTCAAATACGAATCTGATATGATGTTGATATTACTAAAACAAATAACGTTTAATTGGTCAGCTAATGTTCCAACGTTATTTTTGAAAAGCACGTGTGCCACATATAGAGAGACAACATGGAGTTGTATTCTTAATGTGCTTTGGTTCATCATGTGTGGGCACTAGGCAACAAGCATTTTATTATCCTAAATCTGCCTGCTCTTCTTTATCATGTTTCTCTTTTGTTCTTCTTTAATAAGTACTCTCTCTATTCCTAAATACAAGTCTTTGTACATATTCCACCATGGACTACATGTGGAGAAAAATGAGTGAATCTACATTCTAAAATGTGTATGTATACATCTGTATGTGATCCATAGTGGAAATCTCTACAAAGACTTATATTTGGGAATGGAGGGAGTATAATAGTAGTACAATATGTTCCTTGTAGTGAAGAGGAGCAGGGACATTTGCAGTGTACGGGTCTGCCATTGGTTGTGATGGACACTTTCAACTCTTTGGGCCTCTTTGATTCATAGGATATTGTAAACATAGGAATATGAATTGAAGTGGCCTGCCCACTTGAATCCTATAAGATTAGCAAGGAAATGCGGGGAGCTGTCACTACTGGAATCAGGGAATTTGCCATCAGCCAGCTATTTGACGTCTGCTAGTGGACAGCACAGACGGTGTTTGTCGTCTGCTTCCAATAAGCAGACAACAAAGAACTGGATGATGGCAATGATACAGTTTGCCATCAGTGCGTTCTTTGTCGTCCGCCAGCTGATGGCAAAGGGTCTGAAGGCAGATGACAAAGAGCCTAGATGGGCCCCACTGGAACATGGACCTGGCTAGGTCAGATGAACTGGGTGGATGCCGTCAGGGGAATCTTTGCCATCCGCATTGTTGCTCTTTGTTGTTTGCTAGCAAACGGAAAAGAAAATGTCTTAGTAACGGCTCTGCCCCCCGGCCCCCACCCCCCTCTCTCTCCCCCTCTCTGTCTCTCGCCCACCTCACCCGCGCACCGCCCCGGCCATCCCCTTTGTTCCTGACGCCGCCCATCCTACCCCCGGAGCCGACTCGTCGCCGGCCCCTGCGCCCGCCCTGCCCCCCGGAGCCACGCCGCGTAGCCCGCCCCGTCCCGCCCCACCGACGGAGCCAGGCCGCGGCGGCCCCTGTGCCCGCGCCGCCGCGCCCTCCTTGCGGCCGTCCTCCCTACGGGCATCCTCCACCCACCCCGCGACCATCCTCCACCGACCCTCCTCCACCATCGCCGGAGCCAAGGTGAGGTTTATTTCCTATTTTTTCTACTATTTTTGTTGTTCAGGTTTAGGTTATAATTAGCTTTAATTAGTTATAACTAGTTATTATTTTAGAAATTAATTAGGCTAATTAGTCATAATTAGAAGAAGAATAAAAAGATGAAAAAAAGAAGAAGAAAAGAAGAAAATGTAGAAGAGGAGGAAAAAGGAGAAGAAGAGGAGGAGGAGGAGGAGGAAGAGGAGGAGGAAGAGGAGAAGACGAGAAGAAGAAGAAGAAGAAAATAGAAAAGTAATTTAGGTTAGTGATAGGTTTAGGTTAGTGCTAGGTTTAAGTTAGTGCTAGGTTAAGTTAGTGCTAGGTTTGGGTTTAGCTTTAGGTTTAGATAATTAGAAGAATAAAGTTGAAAAAAATAAGAAGAAGAAGAAGAAGAAGAAGAGGAAAAAGTGAAAGAAGAAGAAGAAGAAGAAGAAGAAGAAGAAGAAGAAGAAGAAGGAGGAGGAGGAGGAGGCGGAGGACGAGAAAAGAAGAAGAAGAACCCGTGATTCGATGCCGCTGAACCCGATGAGCGCATCATTGATGACGACTGAAAGGATTGAAGAAGAGGTGTCTAGAGGGGGTGATTAGACCCTCAACAAGAAAGGTAGCATTTTTTAATTTCTTTAAGTTGAGGTGGACTCATAGCACAAAATTAAGCATTCACAATACATTTCAAGCAGCGGAAAGATTAAAACATGCAATTGCAAGAAAGTAAAGGGATGGTATTGGAGAGTGCAAACGCAATGGAGACACGCCTGGTTCCGATAGGTGGTGATATCATACGTCCACGTTGATGGAGACTTTAACCCACGAAGGGTAACAGTTGCGCGAGTCCACGGAGGGCTCCACCCACAAAGGGTCCACGAAGAAGCAACCTTGTCTATCCCACCATGGCCATCGCCCACGAAGGACTTGCCTCACTTGGGTAGATCCTCACAAAGTAGGCGATCTCCTTGCCCTTACAAACTCCTTGGTTCAACTCCACAATATTGTCAGAGGCACCTGATACGTCTCCGTTGTATCTATAATTTTTGATTTTTTCATGCCAATATTATACAACTTTCATATACTTTTGGCAACTTTTTATACTATTTTTGGGACTAACATATTGATCCAGTGCCCAGTGCCAGTTCATTTTATTGCATGTTTTTTGTTTTGCAGAATATCCATATCAAACGGTGTCCAAACGAGATAAAAACCGACGGAGATTTTTTGGAATATTTATGAATTTTGGGAAGAAGAATCAACGCGAGACGATGCCCGAGGGGGCCACGAGGCAGGGGAGCGCGCCCCAGGGGGGTGGGCGTGCCCCTGACCCTTGTGGCCACCCCGTAAGGCGGTTGCTGCCCTTATTTCGCCGCAAGAAAGCCAATATCCGGATACAAATCGTGTCAAAATTTCAGCCTAATCGGAGTTACGGATCTCCGGGAATATAAGAAACGATGAAAGGCCAGAATCTGGGAAGGCAGAAATAGAGAGAGACAGAGAGACATCCAATCTCGGCGGGGCTCTCGCCCCTCCCATGCCATGGAGACCAAGGACCAGAGGGTGAACCCTTCTCCCACCTAGGGAGAAGGCCAATGAAGAAGGAGGAGGGAGGCTCTCTCCCCCTCTCTCCCGGTGGCGCCGGAGTGCCGCCGGGGCCAACATCGTGCAACAGCGATCTACACCAACACCTCTGTCATCTTCACCAACATCTTCATCACCTTCCCCCATCTATCTATAGCGGTCCACTCTCCCGCAATCCGCTATACCCTCTACTTGAACATGGTGCTTTATGCTTCATATTATTATCCGATGATGTGCTGCCATCCTATGATGTGTGAGTAGATTTTTGTTGTCCTATCGGTAATTGGTGAATTGCTATGATTGGTTTAATTTGCTTGTGGTTATGTTGCTGTCCTTTGGTGCCCATCATATGAGCGCGAGCGTGGATCACACCATAGGGTTAGCTGGATGTTGATAGGACTATGCATTGGAGGGCAAGAGTGACAGAAGCTTCAACCTAGCATAGAAATTGATGCATACGGGATTGAAGGGGGACCAATATATCTTAATGCTATGGTTGGGTTTTACCTTAATGAACGTTAGTAGTTGTGGATGCTTGTGTAATGCCCTGGATGTAATACTTTCCCTTTTGGGCTTATAAAATATCTCCGGCTTCATCTATTTCCATTCCGGGTTCTTTATCTTTCGGGTTTTCGTCGTTTTGTTGTGTGAGTGTGTGGCATTCATTCATATCATGTAGACATGTGCATCGCATTGCATTTGTGTTGTCGGTTGCATCCGATTCCGCGTGTTTCTTCCCGTTGTCCGTTTCGCATTCCGGAGCTCCCTCACGTGTCCGTGACGTCCCGTAGGCCTACTTTGTTGTTCGGGCGTTTAACGTTACCGGTGTGCCGCGAGGTTGTTGTGTGTGTTGTTGTTTTGTTGTGTGCAACCCACCTCTCAAATCTCGTCTCGTTTGGACTCCGTCAGTTTTTCCATCCGTTGTTCGTGTGGGTCCAAAGTGCCTTCACTTCGTGTCCCGGAAACACCCCTACTGCATTCTTTTATCTCTTCCTAGGCCCTTTAAATCTATCCCCGCGATCGGATCCGTCGGATCGCGATCGGAGGGCTCCTAAACACCCCAAGTCTCCAAACCCTAGCAGATCTGCTATTTATAGACCCCTAGGTCTATTTTGGGCATCCCTATTTTCCTTTCCCCTTCTTCCTCCTCTTTCCCCTCTCCTTTTTTTCTCTCTTCCGATCCAACCCGCAGATCTGGCCAGCTCCCCCAGCCAGTTCTTTCGATCCCCTCGAAGCCGGGCGCGAGGTCAACGCGCCAGCGCCAGCCGCATCGATCCAGCGCCGCGAGGCTTCGACCGCCCGCCACCTGGGCTCCCAGCGCGCCAGGCCTCGTCAGCCCAACCGCACCGATCTGTCAAAGTGGTCCAGCGGGACCACTTCCTCGCGGGCCGCCGCTCCCCTCGACGCCACTTCAGCGCCTCCTTCGCTCCTCGCGAGCCGCCGCGGGCCCAAGGCCACGAGGCCCGCACCGCCGCTCGCTTCCCACCGCCTCCACTTCCGCGGGCCGCCGCCGGCTGGGCCTCCCGCGCCGCCGCGGGCCTTCCCTCGACGGGCCGCGCCAGATCCTCCAGCGCCCCGCGCGCCGCCACCCTGGGCCACCGCTCGCTGGGCCAGATCCGCGCCGCCGGCCCTCTCCCTCCGCAGCTGGGCCAGATCCGCCGCCGCGGGCCCGTCTTCAGCCTCTTGGGCCCGTATATCTTCAGATCTGAGGTTGCCTCATATAACTCTAAGTCCCCAGTTTTTCTTGTTGTCTGATGCTATGTTTGTACTGCTGTAACTTTTTACCTGATGCTCCGTTTTGCGCGTGTAATATGTCCAGACGTTCGTGGAGTTGTGCTCTACGTTTTATCTGTGGTAGTCATGCATGTTAGAGATCATCTAGGTGCTTGTTTTGCTGTTGCAAGAGTGCATCATGATATAAACTGCTGCTATGTGTTATTTTTTGCCACCTTTGCCATGTGATATCTTTTAGCCCGTTTGTCCGAATGATGCAAATGACATGTCCACGTGTTCGTCTTGCCACGAACTACGTGTTGCTTGTGATAGGTTGCATGGTAGATTTATTATTGCCTTGTTATCATCGTTGCAAAGTGCCATGTGGCTGTGATGTGTTTTCACTTGTTATGAAATGCCATCTTGTTGAGCTCGTTGCTATCGTTGTGTTTACCTCTATGATGCATGCTTGTGTGTTTCGGGATCACCTTCATGTGTACTTTGATGAGGTGCTTACCCTTTGCCATGTTTAGTTTCGAGGTGACTTAAACATGCTCATTTTGATGCTATGATGATATTGCTGTTTTAGGACTTAGTGGTTTTTCACTAAGTCTGAAATCTGTAACGTTCCGATGCCATGTTCGTGTGATGTTCTAGGACAAAGCATGATAGTTTTGGAGTGGATTTTGATTGTTCCTTGTAGTATATATTGTTGTCTTTCCATACATGTCCTCACATGTCCATTTGAGCGGCTGTAGCATGTTTATCTTTTGCTCTAAAGTTTCAATAAAATTCTGCTGCCAGAATTTTATTGTCAAGTTCAATATGACCAAGATCATTGCTATTGATCCGTGACTCCGTTGGGGGTGCACCTTGGACATAGTTGCTGTACTATATGTCTAGTTTGTGTTCATGTCCTTTGCCATGTTATTTGGGTGCTGTAGCTCAATTATTTTGAGCTCCGAAGATGCTATGTTGCTGTAATTTTCAGCTTTCGCTCAAATCTTGTTTCGGGCATAACTTTTAGCCCGTAACTCCGATTTCAGCGAATCTTATATCAAACTTGATTGATTTTCTGTGTAGATTAATAATATCAGATTGTTATCTTGTTTTGAGGTGTTTTGCTTGAGTGATGTTTTACGTGCTCCGTGTGCATCCTTAGTGCATCCATCATGCATTCATGTTTTTCGAGTGCGCATTGCATCTTGTTGATTGGTGCTTGGTGTGATTGTTTTGTTTAGAGCCGGAAGCTGAGACCGGGTACGAGGTTGATCACGAGGTTTCCAACGAGGTTGAGCACGAGGACCCTTCTTACGATCCGAACGACTTCTCTTCAGGCAAGATGACCGAACCCCGATAACATTACTATCTTTGCCTATTGCTAGTAGTCTCGATCTATAGTTTTGCCTCGATGCCCATGATCTTCTTGTTAGCCTCCTACTTGTAACCAATTGCCATGTTTAACCAACCCACCTATGCAAACCGTTGCTTGGCTAAGTACGCTTCGCTCAGCCCTTCTTATAGCGTTGCTAGTTGCAGGTGAAGTGAAGATGCTTGCTCCATGTTGAAGTTTGGTTGGGTTATATCACACTATATAAATGCTTAAAATGAAATCATCTATATATTGGCAAGGGTGGAAGGCTAAGCCTTTTGCTTGGTGATTTGTTCCACTCATGCCGTTAGGATCCGTATAAGCCGGTATTATGTTCCTTGATTATGCGTTCCTAACACGGTTGGGGTGTATGGGCCCCCCTCGATAAACCGCTAAGTGCTAAGTCTTTTCCAGCAAGTCCCAACATTGGTACTATTTGCCTAATAACAAACTAAACTTGCATAGGGAGTTATAAACCCTTTTTATTAATTCAACAACCCGGGCCAGTGCTCCACATGAGTGTTGGTCCAAACTGGGGGTTACGCGGGGCCACCTCGAGGAAACTCAAGGTCTGGTAAAAACCTGTGGGATCGCCCATCCGGTCGTGGCCTGAGACGAGATACGCGCGGCTACTATCAGGGTGTCGGCACGCCGGGAGGATTTGCTGGATTAGCCTTACCTTAGCTCGGTATATCTTGAGCATGGGATTCCGAGGATACTCGGGTCTTCCCACTTTGGAGTTGCGACTCCGCGGATCGTGGGCTTGTAATGGGTCAAGTTGGAACACCCCTGCAGGGTTTGAACTTTCGAAAGCCGTGCCCGCGGTTATGTGGCAGATGGGAGCTTGTTAATTCCGGTTGTAGATAACTTGACACAATGTTTCTAATACACTACCAGCGTGTGTTCCGTGACTGTCAATTTCCGAATAGGGATTCGGGAGTTGAACACGGAGGGGTTATGATTGAGGAGCTTGTAGCTAGGATCACTTCGTGATCACTTCTCGCCGAGGCCTTCTCTTCTCGCTCTCACTTACGTAAGCTAGATGCTAGTTGCTGCTGCAGACTTATTCTTTTCTTCAGCCTTATCCTCACCCAAAGGCTTTGATAGTCTTGTTACCCAGAGACGGGATTGCTGAGTCCTCTGTGGCTCACAGTTACTTCACACACAAGATTCAGGTCCAGCTGTGAGCTATCCAGGTGATGGCACCGAGCTGGATTGGGAGTACGACGAGGAGCGTAGCCGGTACTATGTGCGCTACCCAGACGATCAGTAGTGGAGACTCTTACTAGGATTCGATCCGCCTGTGGTTTATTTATCTAAGTTTGGTACTTTGACATTTGGCTTTTGCCCTTAGAGGGTTGTGATGTTCTTATTGTATGATGTTTGAGACTTGTACTGTAATTCTGTGACGTGGCGAGTGTAAGCCAACTATTTTCAGTTTACTATCCCCTCTTTTACATGAGTTGTGCAAAGATTACCAAACTTGAGATCATTCTAGGATGGATTTATGCCTTTAAGTCGTGCCTCGACACGTAGGATGTATAACTCCATCCTGGGCATTACAAGTTGGTATTCAGAGCCTTCTCCGACCTAGGAGCCCCCACTGTTTGATCGAACCGTTGACGGTCGAGTCTAGGCACACACTGAAAACTTTTTGAGTCCTATATTATATCGGAGAGTAGGATTTCTTTGCTTCTCATCCCCTTTCTCTCTGGTGAGGACTCCTGACGTCTACTCTTGTCTCTCCTATCTTCAAAATTGCACAAAATTTTTTTAGGAATCCGGCGAGTATTCTGGGATTGTTTCGATGTTCTTGTGACAAGGATATTGTTCCCGATGCCTCCTGTTACCGAGGAGTTGAGCTTCGGGGTATCATTGTAACAAGCATATCGCGACAGTACTAAATACTTAAGACGGCCGACATCGAAAATCTCTCCTATACGGCCAGTGGCAAGATAACCCCGACATCACCCAGTACTGGGGAGGTAGTTCGGGAGTATTGCCATAGCTTGTTATAGTGGATGCTTTTCGAAGGTCCGAGGTACACAGTTTCCGAGAAAGACTGGTTATGTGTTGAAGGATGGATACACCTAGATGTAGGTTTAGAGTTGATTGCGCGGTGCTTCCCGTGTATCCCCAACACCTGATTGCATAACTGGAATCTTTCGGAAATCTATAGGTGGGTTTTATCCAGTAGATCGTAGGCATTCTTCCAACGAATGCAGGTTAGTGAGTTCGGGGTTCGACATTGAGTGAAGGGGTTATATGACCGATGTTACTATCAGGAGTTGCATCTTAAAGGGTCCTTGGCTATGCTGATCCGGGGATTGCAAAACCTTTTCGTAACGCGTTCATATGCTTTCAGCACAAAGATATTAGAACGAAACTCCTCTCTTGTGTTTGTTCCTTTCGTACCTTGTTGTTTTTTCTTATTTTCATTTTGATCCCTATGTGGCTTCTCGTGAAGACTGATGTTATCATATAACTGAGAATATCATTCGTTCCTCTTGTTCGGATGTTTTCATTCGTTCTATTGTTCGAATGATTATTGTGAAGACTTGTTGCAATTCATTCCATTGATTCAGCTTATTCCTTTTGTCAATCAATTGCTGATTCGTGGTCATCTCTTACAGGATGGCTCCGAAAAAGGTTCCCAATGCTAACCCAGAGGTGGAAGAGGTCCCAGAACATCCTCCTTCCCCTCCTCCTCCGCCTGAGGCTTGGAGAGCAATTATGGAGACTACAGCTCAGAACACTCATTTGATGATGCAGATGATGCAAGCTAATCAAGCTAATCAGGGTGTTCCAGTGAATCAAGGCAACTTCTTCCAGCAGCACCATGCTACTCTCAACCAGTTCCTGGCTAACAATCCTAAAGCTTTCAGTTACTGTGTCGATCCTCTTGATGCTGAGGATTGGTTGACCGACATAAAGAAGCATTTTGAGTGCAGTAACGTGAAAGAAGATGACTATGTGAAGTTTGCAGCCTTCCAACTGAAAGATCAAGCAGCTGACTGGTGGCAGCAGTACAAAGACTCCAGGCCGGGTCAAGTGATCTCTTGGGAGAATTTCTGCAAGGATTTCCGCTCGCACCACATTCCTACAAGTGTCATCGAGGGTATGCATGAGCAATTCCGCAACCTCAAGCAGGGCTCCATGACAGTCTATCAGTATAATGTCAAGTTCCAAAACCTCGCTCGCTATGCTAAGCAAGACATTCCTGATGCCAAGAGTAAAATCTATCAGTTCCGTGGAGGTCTCAAAGATGAACTTCAGCTTGCTCTCACTTTGTTCGAGCCCGATGAATTCGACAAGTTCTATAACATGGCTTTGAAACAAGAAGCAACTCAGCTTAAGATGGAGGCTTCTAAGAAGAGAATTCGAGATGCTGTTCACTCTTCCTCATCGTCTCAGATGGTCTCGAAGCAACAGAAATTCTGGCTTCCTCCTCCTCCAGTGATTCGAGCTCCATACAACAACTCCAACAACTTCAACAACTCCAACAACAAGAACTCTAGTGGTCGTGGCTTCTCCC
>LR738713.1:351833117-351871514 GCA_902687465.1 Secale cereale
TCGCACCACATTCCTACAAGTGTCATCGAGGGTATGCATGAGCAATTCCGCAACCTCAAGCAGGGCTCCATGACAGTCTATCAGTATAATGTCAAGTTCCAAAACCTCGCTCGCTATGCTAAGCAAGACATTCCTGATGCCAAGAGTAAAATCTATCAGTTCCGTGGAGGTCTCAAAGATGAACTTCAGCTTGCTCTCACTTTGTTCGAGCCCGATGAATTCGACAAGTTCTATAACATGGCTTTGAAACAAGAAGCAACTCAGCTTAAGATGGAGGCTTCTAAGAAGAGAATTCGAGATGCTGTTCACTCTTCCTCATCGTCTCAGATGGTCTCGAAGCAACAGAAATTCTGGCTTCCTCCTCCTCCAGTGATTCGAGCTCCATACAACAACTCCAACAACTTCAACAACTCCAACAACAAGAACTCTAGTGGTCGTGGCTTCTCCCACCCACCCAACCCGAGCAACCAGTCGAAGAAGCAGTTTCAGTCTCAAGGCTCCAAGTCCAGTGGCTCTCATTTCCGTCCTCTCTCAAAAGTGACTTGCAACAAATGCACTCAGAAAGGTCACTATGCCAACAGATGTCCGAATCCGAAGCGTCTTCCTCCTCCTCCACCTATGAGTTCAGCTATTGTCAGGCATGATCCAAAGTCTGCAAGGGTCAATCTGATGAATGCAACACAAGCGGAGAATTCGTCTGATGTCATTTTGGGTAACCTTCCAGTAAACTCTTTTCCTGCTAAAGTGTTATTTGATTCGGGTGCTACATGCTCTTTCATGTCATATCCTTTTGCATCCAAGCACAACATTGTCACCAGAAGTTTGCCAAGAGAATTGTCAGTTGTTTCTCCAGGCAAACTATTGCATTCAAAGATATTTGCTCCGGATGTTTCTATTCGCATGGGTGATTATCGTTTTATGGCTAAACCGGTGATTCTTGGTAATTCTGACATCGACCTCATCCTCGGAATGGATTGGCTTTCTCAGCACGATGCTCACATTGATTGTGCTCAAAAGGAAGTCAAGTTGACTCATTCTGATGAAGATGTGATTATCTTCGCCTCCAGGGATAATACTATTCGGCTTTTCTCTCTTAATGATAAGGGCGAAGTTAATGCCATAAATCAAATTCCGGTGGTGAACGAATATCAAGACGTCTTTCCAGAAGAACTTCCAGGCATGCCTCCACACCGTCAGGTGGAGTTTGTCATTGAACTCGAGCCGGGCACTGAGCCTACATGCCGGCGTCCGTACAAGCTCTCTCCGGATGAATTGAAGGAATTGAAGAAGCAGCTTGATAAGCAGGAGAGTATGGGTCTCATCAGACCGAGTACGTCTCCGTGGGGCTGTGGTGTCTTATTTGTCAAGAAGAAAGATGGCACGGAGCGTCTCTGTGTTGACTACCGACCATTGAACAAGAAGACGATTAAGAACAAATATCCGCTCCCCAACATCAACGAACTCTTTGAGCAGCTCAAAGGAGCTAAAGTGTTCTCTAAGCTTGACCTCCGAATGGGCTATCATCAAATTCGCATTCGCGAGGAAGACATTCCCAAGACGGCCTTCAGAACGAGCTACGGTTCATACGAGTATACCGTCATGTCCTTCGGTCTCGCCAATGCTCCTCCTACCTTTTCAAGGATGATGCATTACATCTTCAACCCCTATACTGGCGAGTTTGTGCTTGTGTATCTGGATGATATTCTGGTGTTTTCCAAGAATGAAGAAGATCACGAAAAGCACTTACGTCTGGTTCTTGATCGACTCCGAGAGCATAAATTCTATGCCAAGTTCTCCAAGTGTGAGTTTTGGCTCGATAAGGTTTTGTACCTGGGCCACATCATCTCAGCTGACGGTATTGCGGTTAATCCCGAGAAAGTTGAAGCAATTGTCAACTAGGAAGCTCCTCAGAACATCAAGCAGCTCCGCAGTTTTCTGGGTCTTGCCAGCTATTGCAGAAGATTTGTTGAAAACTTCTCCAAGATTGCCAAGCCTCTTTCCAACCTGCTTCAGAAGAATGTCAAATACTTTTGGTCTCTCGAGTGTGAAGTGGCATTCAAAATCCTCAAAGGTAAGCTTGTTTCTGCTCCAGTTCTGACTCCTCCGGATGAATCCAAGCCCTATGAAGTGTTCTGTGATGCTTCTCTTCAAGGTCTTGGTGGTGTGCTTATGCAAGATAAGAGAATTGTGGCATACACTTCTCGGCAGCTAAAGCCTAGTGAGAAGAACTATCCCACACATGATCTCGAGCTAGCAGCTGTGGTACATGCTCTGATTACGTGGAGACATCTGTTGTTGGGCAAAAAGGTCGACATCTTCACCGATCACAAGAGCTTGAAGTACATCTTCACACAGCCGCACCTGAACCTCCGCCAGACTCGTTGGGTCGAAATGATCCAAGAGTACAATCCCAGCATTGAATACACTCCTGGCAAGGCGAATGTGATTGCAGATGCTTTGAGCAGAAAGGCATATTGCAACAGCCTTCTTATCAAGCCATACCAGCCTGAGCTTTGTGAAGCATTCAGGAAACTCAACCTTCAAGTTGTTCCGCAGGGTTTTCTTGCAAATCTCCAAATTGCTCCTACCTTGGAAGATCAAGTCCGTGAGGCCCAGCTCAGTGATACCATGGTGAAGAAGGTGAAACATGGGATTGCAAAGGGCACTCCAAAATACAAGTGCTTCCGTGTTGATGAGAGAGATACCTTGTTCTTCGAGGACAGACTCGTTGTTCCCAAAGGTGATCTCAGGAAGCTCATAATGGAAGAAGCTCATGACTCTCTCCTTTCTATTCATCCTGGCAGTTCCAAGATGTATCAAGACCTCAAGCAGTGTTACTGGTGGACACGCATGAAAAGGGAGATTGCCCAATTCGTGAATGAATGTGATGTATGCAGAAGAGTGAAAGCAGAACATCAACGTCCAGCCGGTCTTCTCCAACCTCTTCCTATCCCCGAGTGGAAGTTTGACCACATTGAAATGGACTTCGTCACTGGTTTTCCTAAATCCAAGCAAGGCAATGATGCTATCTTTGTGGTGATTGACAAGCTTACCAAAGTCGCTCACTTTCTTCCAGTCAAAGAATCAATCAATGCAGCTCAACTTGCAGAGCTGTACACTTCCAGAATTGTGTCCCTACATGGCATTCCTCAAGTGATCTCCTCAGACCGTGGCAGCTTGTTCACATCAAGGTTCTGGGACTCCTTTCAGTCCGCCATGGGCACGAAGATCAGGTACAGCACTGCCTTTCACCCTCAGACTAGTGGCCAAGTCGAGCGTGTGAATCAGATTCTAGAAGACATGCTCAGAGCCTGTGTCATCTCCTTCGGCATGAAATGGGAAGACTGCCTTACATTTGCCGAGTTCTCTTACAACAACAGCTTTCAAGCAAGTGCAGGCAAAGCACCGTTTGAAATTCTCTATGGCAGAAAGTGCCGTACCCCTCTCAACTGGTCTGAAACAGGCGAACGCCAACTTCTTGGCAATGAATTGATCTCAGAAGCTGAAGAAATGTGCAAAGTCATACGTGAGAATCTCAAGGCCGCTCAGTCGCGTCAGAAGAGCTACTATGACGGAAAGCATCGTGATTTGGCTTTCGACATCGGTGATCATGTCTATCTCCGAGTTTCTCCGATGAAAGGAACTCAAAGATTCGGTATCAAAGGGAAACTTGCTCCTAGATACGTCAGGCCTTTCAAGATTCTTGGCAAAAGAGGCGATCTAGCCTATCAGCTCGAGCTCCCTTCCAACTTCGCAAATGTTCATGATGTCTTCCATGTGTCTCAACTTCGCAAATGCTTCAAGGCACCTGAGCGCATGATTCCGTTTGAGGAGATTGATCTTCAACAAGACCTGTCCTACGGAGAGCATCCAGTTGCAATTCTCGAAGAAACCGAACGCAAGACCCGCAACAAGTCCATCAAATTTCTGAAAGTCAAGTGGTCACATCACACCGACCGAGAAGCTACCTGGGAACGGGAGGATCATCTTCGTTCCGAGTACCCTTCCTTTTTCTAGTCCTAGATCTCGGGACGGGATCTTTTTGTAGTAGAGGAGAGTTTGTAATGCCCCGGATGTAATACTTTCCCTTTTGGGCTTATAAAATATCTCCGTCTTCATCTATTTCCATTCCGGGTTCTTTGTCTTTCGGGTTTTCGTCGTTTTGTTGTGTGAGTGTGTGGCATTCATTCATATCATGTAGACATGTGCATCGCATTGCATTTGTGTTGTCGGTTGCATCCGGTTCCGCGTGTTTCTTCCCGTTGTCCGTTTCGCGTTCCGGAGCTCCCTCACGTGTCCGTGACGTCCCGTAGGCCTACTTTGTTGTTCGGGCGTTTAACGTTACCGGTGTGCCGCGAGGTTGTTGTGTGTGTTGTTGTTTTGTTGTGTGCAACCCGCCTCTCAAATCTCGTCTCGTTTGGACTCCGTCAGTTTTTCCATCCGTTGTTCGTGTGGGTCCAAAGTGCCTTCATTTCGTGTCCCGGAAACACCCCTATTGCATTCTTTTATCTCTTCCTAGGCCCTTTAAATCTATCCCCGCGATCGGATCCGTCGGATCGCGATCGGAGGGCTCCTAAACACCCCAAGTCTCCAAACCCTAGCAGATCTGCTATTTATAGACCCCTAGGTCTATTTTGGGCATCCCTATTTTCCTTTCCCCTTCTTCCTCCTCTTTCCCCTCTCCTTTTTTTCTCTCTTCCGATCCAACCCGCAGATCTGGCCAGCTCCCCCAGCCAGTTCTTTCGATCCCCTCGAAGCCGGGCGCGAGGTCAACGCGCCAGCGCCAGCCGCATCGGTCCAGCGCCGCGAGGCTTCGACCGCCCGCCACCTGGGCTCCCAGCGCGCCAGGCCTCGTCAGCCCAACCGCACTGATCCGTCGAAGTGGTCCAACGGGACCACTTCCTCGCGGGCCGCCGCTCCCCTCGACGCCACTTCAGCGCCTCCTTCGCTCCTCGCGAGCCGCCGCGGGCCAAAGGCCACGAGGCCCGCACCGCCGCTCGCTTCCCACCGCCTCCGCTTCCGCGGGCCGCCGCCGGCTGGGCCTCCCGCGCCGCCGCGGGCCTTCCCTCGACGGGCCGCGCCAGATCCTCCAGCGCCTCGCGCGCCGCCGCCCTGGGCCACCGCTTGCTGGGCCAGTTCCGCGCCGCCGGCCCTCTCCCTCCGCAGCTGGGCCAGATCCGCCGCCGCGGGCCCGTCTTCAGCCTCTTGGGCCCGTATATCTTCAGATCTGAGGTTGCCTCATATAACTCTAAGTCCCCAGTTTTTCTTGTTGTCTGATGCTATGTTTGTACTGCTGTAACTTTTTACCTGATGCTCCGTTTTGCGCGTGTAATATGTCCAGACGTTCATGGAGTTGTGCTCTACGTTTTATCTGTGGTAGTCATGCATGTTAGTGATCATCTAGGTGCTTGTTTTGCTGTTGCAAGAGTGCATCATGATATAAACTGCTGCTATGTGTTATTTTTATGCCACCTTTGCCATGTGATATCTTTTAGCCCGTTTGTCCGAATGATGCAAATGACATGTCCACGTGTTCGTATTGCCACGAACTACGTGTTGCTTGTGATAGGTTGCATGGTAGATTTATTATTGCCTTGTTATCATCGTTGCAAAGTGCCATGTGGCTGTGATGTGTTTTCACTTGTTATGAAATGCCATCTTGTTGAGCTCGTTGCTATCGTTGTGTTTACCTCTATGATGCATGCTTGTGTGTTTCGGGATCACCTTCATGTGTACTTTGATGAGGTGCTTACCCTTTGCCATGTTTAGTTTCGAGGTGACTTAAACATGCTCCTTTTGATGCTATGATGATATTGCTGTTTTAGGACTTAGTGGTTTTTCACCAAGTCTGAAATCTGTAACGTTCCGATGCCATGTTCGTGTGATGTTCTAGGACAAAGCATGATAGTTTTGGAGTGGATTTTGATTGTTCCTTGTAGTATATATTGTTGTCTTTCCATCCATGTCCTCACATGTCCATTTGAGCGGCTGTAGCATGTTTATCTTTTGCTCTAAAGTTTCAATAAAATTCTGCTGCCAGAATTTTATTGTCAAGTTCAATATGTCCAAGATCATTGCTATTGATCCGTGACTCCGTTGGGGGTGCACCTTGGACATAGTTGCTGTACTATATGTCTAGTTTGTGTTCATGTCCTTTGCCATGTTATTTGGGTGCTGTAGCTCAATTATTTTGAGCTCCGAAGATGCTATGTTGCTGTAATTTTCAGCTTTCGCTCAAATCTTGTTTCGGGCATAACTTTTAGCCCGTAACTCCGATTTCAGCGAATCTTATATCAAACTTGATTGATTTTCTGTGTAGATTAATAATATCAGATTGTTATCTTGTTTTGAGGTGTTTTGCTTGAGTGATGTTTTACGTGCTCCGTGTGCATCCTTAGTGCATCCATCATGCATTCATGTTTTTCGAGTGCGCATTGCATCTTGTTGATTGGTGCTTGGTGTGATTGTTTTGTTTAGAGCCGGAAGCTGAGACCGGGTACGAGGTTGATCACGAGGTTTCCAACGAGGTTGAGCACGAGGACCCTTCTTACGATCCGAACGACTTCTCTTCAGGCAAGATGACCGAACCCCGATAACATTACTATCTTTGCCTATTGCTAGTAGTCTCGATCTATAGTTTTGCCTCGATGCCCATGATCTTCTTGTTAGCCTCCTACTTGTAACCAATTGCCATGTTTAACCAACCCACCTATGCAAACCGTTGCTTGGCTAAGTACGCTTCGCTCAGCCCTTCTTATAGCGTTGCTAGTTGCAGGTGAAGTGAAGATGCTTGCTCCATGTTGAAGTTTGGTTGGGTTATATCACACTATATAAATGCTTAAAATGAAATCATCTATATATTGGCAAGGGTGGAAGGCTAAGCCTTTTGCTTGGTGATTTGTTCCACTCATGCCGTTAGGATCCGTATAAGCCGGTATTATGTTCCTTGATTATGCGTTCCTAACACGGTTGGGGTGTATGGGCCCCCCTCGATAAACCGCTAAGTGCTAAGTCTTTTCCAGCAAGTCCCAACATTGGTACTATTTGCCTAATAACAAACTAAACTTGCATAGGGAGTTATAAACCCTTTTTATTAATTCAACAACCCGGGCCAGTGCTCCACATGAGTGTTGGTCCAAACTGGGGGTTACGCGGGGCCACCTCGAGGAAACTCAAGGTCTGGTAAAAACCTGTGGGATCGCCCATCCGGTCGTGGCCTGAGACGAGATACGCGCGGCTACTATCAGGGTGTCGGCACGCCGGGAGGATTTGCTGGATTAGCCTTACCTTAGCTCGGTATATCTTGAGCACGGGATTCCGAGGATACTCGGGTCTTCCCACTTTGGAGTTGCGACTCCGCGGATCGTGGGCTTGTAATGGGTCAAGTTGGAACACCCCTGCAGGGTTTGAACTTTCGAAAGCCGTGCCCACGGTTATGTGGCAGATGGGAGCTTGTTAATTCCGGTTGTAGATAACTTGACACAATGTTTCTAATACACTACCAGCGTGTGTTCCGTGACTGTCAATTTCCGAATAGGGATTCGGGAGTTGAACACGGAGGGGTTATGATTGAGGAGCTTGTAGCTAGGATCACTTCGTGATCACTTCTCGCCGAGGCCTTCTCTTCTCGCTCTCACTTACGTAAGCTAGATGCTAGTTGCTGCTGCAGACTTATTCTTTTCTTCAGCCTTATCCTCACCCAAAGGCTTTGATAGTCTTGTTACCCAGAGACGGGATTGCTGAGTCCTCTGTGGCTCACAGTTACTTCACACACCAGATGCAGGTCCAGCTGTGAGCTATCCAGGTGATGGCACCGAGCTGGATTGGGAGTACGACGAGGAGCGTAGCCGGTACTATGTGCGCTACCCGGACGATCAGTAGTGGAGACTCTTACTAGGATTCGATCCGCCTGTGGTTTATTTATCTAAGTTTGGTACTTTGACATTTGGCTTTTTCCCTTAGAGGGTTGTGATGTTCTTATTGTATGATGTTTGAGACTTGTACTGTAATTCTGTGACGTGGCGAGTGTAAGCCAACTATTTTCAGTTTACTATCCCCTCTTTTACATGAGTTGTGCAAAGATTACCAAACTTGAGATCATTCTAGGATGGATTTATGCCTTTAAGTCGTGCCTCGACACATAGGAGGTATAACTCCATCCTGGGCATTACAACTTGCTAATAGTTCCAATCATAAGTGCATAGAATTCCAAGTCAGGGGTGACATGCTAGCAGTGGCCTCTCCCACATAAAACTTGCTATCGGTCTTGTAACATAGTCAATTGCTTAGGGACAATTTCGCAACTCCTACCACCACTTTTCCACACTCGATATACTAACTTTATTACTTCTTTACCAAAAACAGCCCCTAGTTTTTATTTATGTGCTCTTTATATTCTTGCAAACCTATCCCATTACACCTACAAAGTACTTCTAGTTTTATACTTGTTCGAGGTAAAGCGAACGTCAAGCGTGCGCAGAGTTGTATCGGTGGTCGATAGAACTTGAGGGAATATTTGTTCTACCTTTAGCTTCTCGTTGGGTTCGACACTCTTACTTATCGAAAGAGGCTACAATTGATCTCCTATACTTGTGGGTTATCAAGACCTTTTTCTGGCACCGTTGCCGGGGAGCAATAGCTTGGGGTGAATATTCTCGTGTGTGCTTGTTTGCTTTATCACTAAGTTGATTGTATTTGCTGTTCTAAGTTGTTCTCTATCTTTAGTTATGGATATGGAACATGAAATACAAAAAAAAATTAGGTGTACTTGCTACTCATGGAGATGGGGAACCACCTAAAACCCTTGATGCTCAGTATGTGAAAAATATTATGTACTACTTTGATAATCCTAAGAAAACCCCATTCAACAATATAATGGGAGTAACGTTGGATCAACGTGAATACTTTAGGGATTATCGCTTGACACAGAAAGGGAAACTATTATGGGATCAAATTTATATGTTGCGTTAGTATGCTCGGGATTTATGCTTGAGATATGATTATACTTGTTGCTCTAGGATGAAGGATCCACACCTTCCCTTTTCATGCAATTTTAATGATAATGAAACCTTAGCTTCTTATGCTAATGATATATATGATTATTATGATGTGGATCAAATAGAAGAATACATTGCTTTTAAGGGTGCTTATGAAATTAAATCTCTGTTTAAAAAGTATGATGCTTTTGATGATGATGTTTATAGGCCTGAAAATCTTGCTATATTGAAATATTGGTATTTGAATTATGAATACAAGACCAATATTGATGCGTTTATTGAGAAGGTCTCTGTTGTCCAAGAAGAGACTAATATTTTCCAGGAAACTATGGAAGAAGGAATTGATGACACCATGAGCCCATTAGATGAAAAAGATGACGAGGAGAGCGGAGAATAAAAGGAGGAAGAGCGGATTAGCTACCCGTGCCCACCTTCTAATGAGAGTAACTCTTCAACTCATACATTGTTTAATTACCCTTCGTGCTTACCGAAGGATGAATGCTATGATCCCTTTGGTTCATTTGAAATATCCCTTTTTGATGAAATTGATGCTTGCTATGCTTGTGGCCATGATGCCAATATGAATTATGCTTATGGAGATGAACTTGCTATAGTTCCTTATGTTAAACATGAGATAGTTGCTATTGCACCCACACATGATAGTCCTATTATCTTTTGGAATTCTCCAAACTACATGATATCGGAGAAGTTTGCACTTATTAAGGATTATATTGATGGGTTGCGTTTTACTACTACACATGATGATTTTAATAGATATAATATGAATGTTCTTGCTTCTCCTACTTGCTGCTCTATGTTTCCAATATGATAAAATTGCAAACAATTGTTTATAATATGCATTGGCCTTTACTATGTGTGCATGAATTGTTCTTTTATGACATGCCGATGCATAGGAACAGAGTTAGACTTCGTTGTTGCATGATATATGTTACTTTGTGCTCACTACTAAATCACAAATTATTGTTAATTAAAATTGGCTTTGATATACCTTGGGATCTGGTGGATCCATTACTTGAGCACTATATGCCTAGCTTAATGGCTTTAAAGAAAGCGCTGCGAGGGAGACAACCCGAAAGTTTAGAGAGTCATTTATTTCTGTTATGTGCTTTTATATAGTTTAAAAACAAAAAATAAAGAGGGGAACCTAAAACTTTTTCAAAAAGAAAAGCGAAAGTGAGAAAGACGAGCATTGTTAAAGTGGGAGCTAGCCTTGAACTTTGTTCATGCCTATGGAAACTTTGTGAACCTTGATTACAGAAACTTTAAAAAAAAAATTATCTCATTGTACAATTCCATTGTATTATAAAAATAATGTGCCAAGAGTTTCCTTTAGGATGATTAACTGGTTGTTGGTTTGTGCGGTGCAAAAACAGAAACTTTGGCTGTAGTGCGCGATTTTACATTTTTTACTGGAACGTCGAAATGATATGTAACTTGTTGCATAGTCTTGCTATTCAAATTGTTGTTTTTTCCTAATTTTTCCACAATGTTTAGAGTTACAGAAGTATGGTTAATGTTCAGATTACTACAGACTGTCATGTTTTCATAGATTGCTGTTATAGCTTCATTATTTGCATATGTTTGAATTCTAGTTGAAGCCCCCTTGACTTGGGGCCATAGAATTGTGATAGCATAAAGTGGGTAATGTTTGTTCATAATTATACAATAATGTTAGAGCAGTACATGATGGGATTTCATTGATCATATGCACTAACCCCGCCACTAAAAGTTTGGTTAAGTTTTGTGTGGATGAAGTGTTCGAAGATCGAGGAGGTCTCGATGTGAGGAGAAGGAGTAGAGGCAAGAGCTCAAGCTTGGGTATGCCCAGGGCACCCCAAGTAATTATTCAAGGAGACTCAAGCGTCTAATCTTGGGGATGCCCTAGAAGGCATCCCATCTTTCTTCGACAAGTATCGGTATGTTTTTGGATTCGTTTCGTTCACATGATATGCGTAAACTCTTGGAGCATCGTGTGCTTTTTATTTTTATTTTAATAAATGCACCATGCTGTTATGAGATAGTCCTTGGTTGATTTATAGAATGCTCTTTGCACTTCACTTATATCTTTTGAGTATGGCTTTATAGAATGCTTCATGTGCTTCACTTATATCATTTGAAGTTTGGATTGTCTGTTTCTCTTCACATAGAAAACCGCCATTTGTAGAATGCTCTTTTGCTTCACTTATATTTGTTAGAGTGTGGGCATATCTTTTTTAGAAAGAATTAAAACTCTCTTGCTTCACTTACATCTATTTAGAGAGTTGACACGAATTAGTCATTCACATGGTTAGTCATAAAATCCTACATAAACTTGTAGATCAATGAATATGATATGTTTGATTCCTTGCAATAGTTTTGCGATATAGAGATGCTAATATGTGGGAGGTACTAGTGAATGATTTTGGTTTAGTAAAAATATTGGTGTTAAGGTTTGTGATTCCCGAAGCATGCACGTATGGTCTCCCAACTATGTTACCAAATTGGCGCGCATTGTATTTTGATTGTTTATCTTTGTGTGAAGGTCGGGGGCGCGCGATAGTTAACTCCTACCAACCCCCTCCCCCCCTAGGAGCATGCATCGTAGTATTTTGCTTCAAGGGCTAATAGATTTTTCGCAATAAGTATGTGAGTTCTTTGTGACTAATGTCGAGTCCATGGATTATACGCACTCTCACCCTTCCACCTCGCTAGCCACTCTAGTACCGCGCAATTTTTGCCGGTGCATCAAACCACCTTATATCCTTCCTCAAAACAGCCACCATACCTACCTATTATGGCATTTCCATAGCCATTCCGAGATATATTGCCATGTAACTCCACCGTTCCGTTTGTTATGACACACACCATCATTGTCATATTGTTTTGCATGATCGTAAGACATCTAGCATGATGTTTTCATGGCTTGACCGTTTTTGATGTCATTGCTATGCTAGATCATTGCACATCCCGGTACACCGCCGGAGGCATTCATATAGAGTCATATTTTTGTTCTAGTATCGAGTTGTAATATCGAGTTGTAAGTAAATAAAAGTGGTGTGATCATCATTATTAGAGCATTGTCCCTGGAAAAGAAAGGCCAAAAAAAAGAAAGGTCAAATAGAAATGGAAGGCCCAAAAAAGGGGAAAAAGGGGACAATGCTACTATCTTCTTTTCCACACTTGTGCTTCAAAGTAGCACCATGATCTTTATGATAGAGAGTCTCTTATTTTGTCACTTTCATATACTAGTGGGAATTTTTCATTTTAGAACTTGTCTTGTATATTCCAACGATGGGCTTCCTCAAATTGCCCTAGGTCTTCATGAGCAAGCAAGTTGATGCACACCCACTAGTTCCCCTTTGAGCTTTCATACACTTATAGCTCTAGTGCATCCGTTACATGGCAATCCCTACTCACTCACATTGATATCTATTGATGGGCATCTCCATAGCCCATTGATACGCCTAGTCCATGTGAGAATTTCTCCCTACTTTTGTCTACTACCACCTTCTATTCCACCCATAGTGCTATGTACATGGCTCACGCTCATGTATTGCGTGAGGAATTGAAAAGTTCGAAAAAGTAAAGTATGGAAACAATTGCTTGGCTGACACCGGGATGGGCATGAGGGGTACCTTGTGTTAAGAAAAGGGAGCATAAAAGACTATATGATTTTGTAGGGATAACGTTCTTTAGCATTGATATTTTGAAAGACTTTATTGTCTGTTGGGATGCCCGTATATTAAATTCTGTTATGTCAAATGATAGAGTATTGCTTTGAATCACTCGTGTCTTAATATTCATGCCATGATTAGATTACTTGATCAAGATTATGCTGGGTAGCATTCCACATAAAAAATTATCTTTTTTATCATTTACCTACTCGAGGGCGAGCATGAATTAAGCTTGGGGATGCTGATACGTCTCCGTCGTATCTATAATTTTTGATTGTTCCATACCAATATTATACAACTTTCATATACTTTTGGCAACTTTTTATACTATTTTTGGGACTAACATATTGATCCAGTGCCCAGTGCCAGTTCCTGTTTGTTGCTTTTTTTTGCAGAATATCAATATCAAACGGAGTCCAAACGGGATAAAAACTGACGGATTTTTTTGGAATATTTATGAATTTTGGGAAGAAGAATCAACGCGGGATGATGCCGAGGGGGCCACGAGGCAGGGGGCATGCCCCAGGGGGTGGGCGCGTCCCTGACCCTCGTGGCCACCCCGTAAGGCGGTTGGCGCCCTTCTTTCGCGGCAAGAAAGCCAATATCCGGATACAAATCGTGTCCAAATGTCAGCCCAATCGGAGTTATGGATCTCCGGGAATATAAGAAACGGTGAAAGGCCAGAATCTGGGAACGCAGAAACAGAGAGAGACACAGAGACATATCCAATCTCAGAGGGGCTCTCGCCCCTCCCATGCCATGGAGACTAAGTACTAGAGGGAGAACCCTTCTCCCAGCTAGGGAGAAGGCCAAGGAAGAAGGAGAAGGAGGGGGCTCTCTCCCCCTCTCTCCCGGTGGCACCGAAGTGCCGCTGGGGCCATCATCGTGCCACGGTGATCTACACCAACACCTCCGTCATCTTCACCAACATCTTCATTACCTTACCCCATCTATCTACAGTGGTCCACTTTCCCGCAATCCGCTGTACCCTATACTTGAACATGGTGATTTATGTTTCATATTATTATCCAATGATGTGTTGCCATCCTATGATGTCTGAGTAGATTTTTGTTGTCCTATCGGTAATTGGTGAATTGCTATGATTGGTTTAATTTGCTTGTGGTTATGTTGCTGTCCTTTGGTGCCCATCATATGAGCGCGTGCATGGATCACACCATAGGGTTAGTTGTATGTTGATAGGACTATGTATTGGAGGGAAAGAGTGACAGAAGCTTCAACCTAGCATAGAAATTGATGTATACAGGATTGAAGGGGGACCAATATATCTTAATGCTATGGTTGGGTTTTACCTTAATGAACGTTAGTAGTTGCGGATGCTTGCTAATAGTTCCAATCATAAGTGCATATAATTCCAAGCCAGGGATGACATGATAGCAGTGGCCTCTCCTACATAAAACTTGCTATCGGTCTAGTAACATAGTCAATTGCTTAGGGACAATTTCGTAACTCCTACCACCACTTTTCCACACTCGCTATACTAACTTTATTACTTCTTTACCTAAAACAGCCCCTGGTTTTTATTTGCGTGCTCTTTATATTCTTGCAAACCTATCCCGTTACACCTACAAAGTACTTCTACTTTTATACTTGTTCTAGGTAAAGCGAACGTCAAGCATGCACAGAGTTGTATCGGTGGTCGATAGAACTTGAGGAAATATTTGTTCTACCTTTAGCTCCTCGTTGGGTTCGACACTCTTACTTATCGAAAGAGGCTACAATTGATCCCCTATACTTGTGGGTTATCAGCACCCAAGTGACACCTAACCAATCTAGGAGACACCACTCTCCAAAAGGTAATAGATGGTGTGTTGATGATGAACTCCTTGCTCTTGTGCTTCAAGTGATAGTCTCCCCAACACTCAACTCTCTCACACAGATTTGGATATGGTGGAAAGATGATTTGAGTGGAAAGTAACTTGGGGAAGGCTAGAGAGCAAGACTCTTGTCGTAGGATTGGTATATCTTGGTCTCAACACATGAGCAGGTGGTTCACTCTCAGAAAATGAGTAGTGGAAGTGTAGGCACGTTTTGATGGATCTCTCACAAATGGAGAAGGGGGTGGAGGGGTATATATAGCCTCCACACAAAATCCAACTATTACACGCATTTGACCCAACTCAGTCAGACCGAATAGACGAACTCAGTGAGACCGCAGCAGTTCAAAATGTGAACATTAGGAATCTCGGTGGGACCGACATGTTGAACTCGGTGTGACTGATATGCTTGGGCTAGGGCAAAACCTCATATCGATGGCGCCGATTGCATGAACTCGGTGGGACCAATTTCAACAAAGAGAAATACACAGAGTTGGTCAAGGAAACTCGATGGGACCGATTGCACATTTTGGTGAGACCGAAATAATTACAACATGCAACAGAGAGTTTGCAGGGCCATCTCAGTGAGACCGAGATCCGTATCGGTGTGACCGAATTGTCTAGGGTTTTTGGCAGTGGCTATGTCAAATGAACTCGGTGCCGCTGGATGGATCAAATCGATGGGGCGAGTTTTACTTTGGGTTTTGAACATATGTGAAAATGAGAAAGTGGCTGGGGGTTTTGGAGCAATATCACTAAGCACTTGAGCAACCAGATCATTAAGCAACACCTCATCCCCTTTTAATTGTATTCTCTTTCCTATGGACTCAATGTGATCTTGGATCACTAAATGAAGATGAAGGGTCTTGAGCTTTTGCCAATCTTTGTCCTTAACATTTTGAAATGGTTCCACATCCTCTTGTCCTTGCCACTCCAATGTTGAACTCATTTGAAATACACTAGGTAAAAGTATTAGTACAACATGGGATATGTTGACATTAATTACCAAAATCACCCAGGGAGCACTTGTGCTTTCAGTCCCCCCTTTTTGGTAATTGATGACAACATACATCAAATCTTTAGGTAAAAGATATGAAGAGTAATAAGTAAAGCTTTGGAAAGACATGTAACTTGCATGGGCTCCCCCTACATGTATGCATTCATGCAAAGATTGAATATAAGAGCATGTGAATGCATAGTCATGACAGGGCAAGTAATGAGTTACATGTATCTTGTCTATATGCATGAGAGAAAATGAATTAGATGAAGAAATGTGTACCTTCATGTTCATGAATCCTTCTTGCAAACATTATGTACATCAGCAAGGGATCGTCATGTACATGATTGTGATGCATATACTTACCTTGTGGTCTTGAATTGGCTTCGGAAGAAGTGCACTTGGGAAAACATGGTTATATAACGCAAGAACACTCTAATGTAAAGCAATTTCAGGGAACCACAAGAGTACCAAGACTGGTATGACATGTAATGGGTGAGTACTTAGTACTTTGTTTGGATATAGACATGTCCCCAAAGCTTAAAATATATGCAATGAATTCCAAAGATTTCCTTCCCTGGAAATGAGCTCTTTCTCCCCCTGTATCCAATATTGGATAATGGGAGAAGATACGGAAAAATAAATTCAGAGCAAGATAAAAATATCATAGCAAGAATCAAAGCATAAAGCTAAAGCAATATTCAAGCAACCATAAATAGACATGTCTTTCCCCTCTTAGAGACATGTGACTTCTCTCCTCTTTATATGACTGGCATCAAGAAGAGCTAAGATGTCATATGATAAGCTTTAATGTGCTCTCTCTCTCCCTTTGACATAAATTTCCAAGAAGGATACTTCTGGAGCTTGAGTCAATCAGGCTTGACCCTTGAGACACATCACAAAGCAGCATGTAGATAATGATGCGGGTAGAGGATAAGAATCATTGAGTGGAGCTGGAGAATAAATGAAATATGCCACGACAAAACGTTTTCTTATGCAGTGAAATCGGTCACGCTAATAGGTTTGGATTGGTGAGTCCGAGTTCAAAGCAGAAGAGAGGTTTTGACAACCCAGCTCTCTTGGCAAATTAAATCTCACAAGGATTTGCAATGAATTAACTTAAAGATTTGCAAGGAATTTGATACTGAAAATTCAAATAATTCGGAAAAAGAAATATACAAAAAAGAAGGAAGTCTAGATGAAGTTTTTTTTTGATAAGGGGAACAAGATAGCAAAACACAAAGTGAGAAACACTAGCGAACTTCATCTAGAATGTGTCAGCGACAAAGTCACCTATGTTAGAGTATATTTACGTAGGAGTCAAGTGAGGTCACTTGATCATAGGTCATACTCATTGTTTAAGCTCAAAATGGGGTTACCATTTTTCGTTTAGGCATTTTGATGTGTTCACATCTTGTTGAGTTGCTTTGACTCATGACTTGGAGTGAAGCTTATCTAAGATGGAATAACATACCATAGGTGATGTTGATCTTGATCATGTAGTCGAACTTGTGTTGGATGCTCAAGGTTGATGTAGTCCACAAAGAGTTGAGAGCACCACTTGTGGTTTGAGTTCATCTTCCTACATGGGTCAATTTTGCATGGAAAAGCACTTGTGTATCCAAAAGGACAATCATGAAACTTGATACCAAATGAGAATTGATATATAGAAGGTGTCAAAGGATATATCAAGTTATTTCATGCTTCCTTGTGAGCAACACTCATGAAGTAGAAACTTGGTGATCTAGAGATTTCTCAAGATGCGAGTGACTTGCAATCTCAAAGATTTGGGCTCATCCAAGTACCTACAAGGGGTTAGATAGCATGCAAAGGCACAAATATAGATCCAAGACATATGATTATCATCATAAGAGAAATATCAAGGATTAGTCATAAAAAGGCTCATGCCTTGCATGTATCCGAATGGAGTTTCTACTCCAAGTTTGAGGCATCAATGATATTCAATTTACCTCTCAAATGGCAAAAAATACTTTATCATCAAGCAGTTTGGTAAATATATCCACCAATTGCTTATCGGTACAAACATGCTTAAGATTGATGTCTCCTTTAGCAACATGATCTCGGATGAAATGATGACGAACTTCTATATGCTTAGTTCGAGAACATTGCACGGGATTGTGAGCAATCTTAATAGCACTTTCAATATCACAAAGCAATGGAACATGTTTCACATATATCCCATAATCCTTAAGTGTTTGGGTCATCCAATGTAAATGAGCACAACATGATCCGGCGGTAATGTATTCCTCTTCGGCGGTGGATAAGGATACCGAGTTTTGTTTCTTGGAGGACCAAGACACAACAGATCTACCAAGAAATTAACAAGTACCCGAAGTGTATTTTCTATCAACCTTGTCACTAGCGTAGTCCAAATCGGAGTAGCCAACAAGATCAAAAGAAGACCTCTTAGGATACCAAATACCAAAGTTTGGTGTATGAATTAAGTATCTCACTATCCTTTTCACAGCCTTAAGATGACATACTTTAGGGGTGATGTCTACTACACAACTTGTTCTTGTAGACTTGTGTTGGGCCTCCAAGCGCAGAGTTTTGTAGGACAGTAAAAAATTTCCCTCAAGTGGATGACCTAAGGTTTATCAATCCGTGGGAGGTGTAGGATGAATATGGTCTCTCTCAAACAACCCTGCAACCAAATAATAAAAAGTCTCTTGTGTCCCCAACACACCCAATACAATTGCAAATTGTATAGGTGCACTAGTTTGGCGAAGTGTCACACCCTGATTTTCATGCCACATTGCTTAAGCTAATAATCATGCTAAAAATGTGTATTTACAAAAAACTTTTGAGTGTTTTGACTTTGCTTGATTGATTTTTGTCTGTTGTTTGCTAGTGCTCTAAAAATCAAATAAATCCTCCAACTCTTATACTTCATCTCCTTGGTCCAAAACCTTCTCCCAATGATCATGCCATGTGTATAGAACAGTATAGTATTTCCTTATAAAAATATTTTGGCCAAATAGCATTTTCTAAAAATTAGTTTTCCAAAAACCCCTGAATTGAAGTTTGCACTACAAGTACCTTATTTAGGGTGTGAAAAATATTTCAAAAAGTATATTTGAATCCTATTAGGTATAGGACTCCCAGAAACCACAAAATTATGATTTTAAAAGTTATTTTAATATTTTATTTAAAAGCTTTTCCTTAAGGCCAGAAATGGTCTTTAATAGGGAAAAATTATTTAATCATTTCAAAATTTTTTGCCAAAATTCAGGGAAACTCATAGGACATATATTGTCCATATATAAGAGTTTCAACACATGGTCATGTTCAAAATATTGGACAAATCCTTCATTAACCCTTTCTGGATATTTCAAGCTTTTGAAATATTTACAAAGGGAATATTCTCCAAAAATTCCAGGGAAATTCTATCATGTTAAATATGACATATTTGATGATCTTGCAAAGCCTCATTCCTTGAAGATCAAGGAATCATCATCTAATCCCCTCAAAACCATTTATGTCCATTTTGAAGTTTGAGCAACTTTACATTGCCAAACTTGTCCAAATGCTCTCAAACTTGGTGCACATGCTAAAAAGATATAATTATGCATCTATGCCAAATGGCACAAGTTTTGGAGAAGCATAACTTGATCTAAGTGCCCCAAAACCCTTTTTGACCAGATCCAAATTTGAACAACTCTACATTACCAACTTTTTACCTGGGGCTTCAAACTTTGTGGGCATGATCACAACCCCAAATGATGACACCACACCAAGTGGTGCATCAAGGGGAGATGATTTGCTTAACTTAATCTTGGAGGATCCATTTCTGTTGATTTCTAGGGTTTACAAGAGTTGCATTGGCAACTTTGCCCAAATGAGCTCAAATTTGGTGGAAGGGCCTAAATGTATGTGACATTTAATCATGTTAAGTGTCATAGCCAGTGGAGATCATTTGCTTGCCCAAAACATGATCAAACACCTTCTGCCAATTTACCAAAACCATTGTTTTGACCCCTTTTACTATTCCCCTTTACCTCAAATTCTTACCACACGTAAACCTGATCATCTACTACCTCCAGTAACTTCCCCATGTCCACAGCTCAATGATTGAGGGGTGAAAACCCCATTTTTACACTTCTGGACAACAACTTTCTTCTCCTCTTTCACCTCCTTCCTCACTCCAGTGGCCTCCAGGGCATCCCACGCCGTCTGGGTAATTGTTTACTAACCCCTAGCACTGCTGGACATAAGGGGACACGCAATGGCATTTTGTTTATGCCATGGCATGCAGAGTTCACGCTCTGGAGTGCGCTACAGTGCCCTGGCGCACTGTAGCCTCGCCCAATCAGGAGCACCCGACCACCTCGGGCCTCCTCCTCGTGTCCCCCGAGGTCGCCTCGACGTCCGCGTCACGCAGCGCTGTCGGCCCCTTCCTCCTTCTCCCTCCTGCTGCTCCTCTCGCACGCGCTCTGGCCAACCACGAGCTCCAGTGAGCGAGCTCACACGCGCGCGTTGTCCCGACGCTCCCCGCTCCTCCTCTCTCTTCCTGGCGCCCTACTCAAGTCCCACGAACGCCGTAGACAGCTCCTCGCCCTCTCCCCTGGCCTCCCGAGCCGTTGCCGCGGCCACTCGTGCGCCGCGTCCACGGTGAGCTGCGGGATGTCTATATAAGACCGCTCCAGACCATCCTCTCCGCCCCATTTGCTCCCTCTCCCTCCCGTGCATCCTCTGGACCCATCCTTCCCTCATCTCGTGGCCTCTTTGCCCCTCCATGGCCGAAGCCAAGCCGTCGGCCTCCTCTCAAATTCCTGCGAATGAGGTCCCCTCCTGCCCTCTTTTCTCCACTAGGCAAACCTCCTAGCCACCACGAAGCACCCCCGCTCCTCTCCTTCTTCCCCCGAACCTCGTAGTACGGATGTCACCACCGCCCGACGAGGCCGCCCGCCATGGTCAGTGCAGGAGGCGCTCAGGTTCTTCCCCTGCCGCTCCAAGGGCCCTCCACGACGCGCCGTTCCCTGGGGACCCCTCCGGTGGCCGCGCCTTGGCCAAGGGAGGCCTGTGCCGCCGGGAGGGCGAGCGCCGGCCGCCGCGCAGACAGGGCCTCGATCTCCTTTGCCGCGGGCGCGGGAGGAGGAAGATGACCCTGCGGGGGGCCCCCACCTGTCAGCGACCCGGCCAGCGGGCCCAGCAGTTTAAGTGGAGGCGGCCCCGATAGTTTTCGCCTCTCCGCTCTGGAGGCGCACTAGGCGGAGACGCCTTCGATGTGGCCAGGCCCCCTGCGCGCGGCTGTGCAGTTGGGCCGGCCCAGTGCACTGCGGCCCAACACTGCGCCCTGTGCGTAGTTAAGGGTAAAACCCCTCCCTTTTTCCCTTTTTCTTTTTTCTGTAAATTTGTAAAAATGCTTAAACAATTCATTTGAACTCCAAATTTGGTGATTCAAATTTCAAGTGACTCCATAAATCATACTCTATCACATGGTGCAACATGCACATTTTTCCAGGAACTTTTCCTTCACAAATATTATCAAATGTCATTATTTCATTTTGTGTGATGAACTTTAGAAAATCACAGAGGGCCCAAAAATGATCCAAATGCAGTGGTTCAAATTCCTATGTGCTTGTCATATCCAAACTTAGTTTTGGAACATTTTTATTAATACTTTCTGTACCCCTCCAAATAATGAGCCATTTCTTCTTATTTATCAACTTTGCAAAATCCTAGGAAATTCATTTGAATTCCAAATCCAGTGAAACCAACTCCTAGATGCTTCTAAAATCATGACTTGTTAATGGGTGCCTTTGCTCATCATTCAAGAATATATTTCTATACACTTCTTTCAAATCCATAAACCCCTTGGTTCCATCATATTGAAATGTTCCAAACTATCCATCGATCCAATGCCTATGAGAACACCTTGGTCATTTCTCATATGACCAGAGGTATCCTAGAAAAGTCCAACTCCTATTTTTAGAGCACTTTTATTTTTTGCTTTGTTGTGTTGCTTATTATGATTGTTTCCATCGTTAGTTGACGAAATAAACGGATTACTCGGAGATGGACCAGAAGGTTTGAAGACTCGGAAGGACAAGGCAAGCAGCCCTTTGACCATGTTGGAGAAACCTTTTTATGCATGTCTCATAGCACCTTATTATCAATGCATCAGAATCATGTAGAAGAGGTGACCACCTTGGTTGGTACCTTTGTTACTTTGCTATTGAACTTGCATCAAACATGACCCTACCTTCCTATGAGGGTTATGTGGGTGGGAGTAGATAGATGTATGCTATAGTAGTTGGCTACGCAAAATGGGTCAGGGTTATGCATTGAGTGAAACAAGTGTGGTCTGACATACTTGCAAATGACCCAGTGGGTGCCATTAATGCCCCTGGGAGATGATGAGAAACTAGGGCACTACTTGGTGAAGAAGTAGTGTACCGAGGCTTGATGAGAGTGTTGTTGACAGAGATGGATTAGATTTATGTGTGACTACCGTCCCAACCAAACATGCACAACCACTCTACCCTTATATGGGAAAGGGCATTATTGATTACCTAGGTCGATACTAGCATGGTGCCCGCATTACTAGTGACGGGGGAGACGTGAGGTCACTCTCGGGACGGGGTCGTGCTTGGATAGGCGGCCATGACTGTTTTCACAGGGCACCGAACACACCGTTGGTACCCCGTGTCAGTGGTATGTGATGAATATGGGAGCAAGGCTCCACAATCTTTAAGATGTGAAATGTTTGGCACGGGGCTGTTACCAATCGAGTGGACTCTGTTAGTGTCGTCTAGGGAAAGATAGTGATCGGGTGCTTACCCCGGGTACTTGAGGTACCGCGGGTCGTGGATGACACGGAAGTTCCCCGGATCTTGTGGGTAAAGTGTGCAACCTCTGCAGAGTGTCAAACTATTCGAATAGCCGTGTCCGCGGTCAACGACAGTTGGGTGGTGCTACTTAGACTATGTCCATAAGTTTCTGGAAAACAACACGGTTCGGGTAAATCTGTTGAAGTGATTGTGAGAAAGTCACAGTGAGCTTGAGCCTGAGTTGATTACAACTCTTCCTCGATAATGATGTCTGTGACCTCCTGATACTTGTTGCAGACACATGCATGTCCATGTTATATGTTGATCATACTTGCATATGAAAAACTAGCTTTCCGCAAAACTGCCAATCTAGCAGTAGAGCCTTGCATAATTATTCTGTCATCACATTTGGGTTGCTTGCGAGTACATTCAAAGTACTCATTGGCCTGCCACTGGTTATTTTATTGGCCAGGCTTGAGTGAACAAGATATGATGAAGATTTCTTGGTGACGAGCATGCGAGCTAGGATGCTTCCCAGTCAGAATGCCTGTAGGGTTAAGGCAGATGGCATGGGTCCAAGTTGTGATTGAAGATTTCCGCTGCGATGATATACTCAAGACTTGACCTTAATGGTCCTATTTGTGTAATACAGTATGTATGGATGTAAGACTCTTGTTATTCAGCTTCTGTGTGTTCAGTGAGCATTGATCTCTGGGATCACTGTACACGTGCATTCGGTGATCTCGACTTATGAGTTGGGGTCCCCACAAAGCTGGTATCAGAGCCATCCTGACTGTAGGAAGCCTTAGTTAGCATGGTCGTTAGTTAGAGTAAAACTAGTTTTCAAAACTATCTATATTTCTCTTCCCTTCTCAGTTTTTCGAAAACTAGGATATACTTAATCTCTCCCCCCTTCAAAATTGTTGGTCGCTAGAACCCTTATGCCCCAGACCACTGGATTTTCTGTAATCCTCGTGGAGTGCACCTTGCCAAACACTCAACCGCCACTTCTGCACACAAGATTGGCGACACCACGACAAGACGATACCAACAGAAAAATCCATCCTCGAGGAATGAGGACGTGAAGACCCAGAAGATGGTGACACCCTTGACAGTGCCCCAGGATGATGCAACATTGGCTTACGATGACCAGGGTATGGGTTATGCAAGACCATGATATACCTAGCTAATAGAGTAACCTTGTCATTATCGTTGTTGTGTCGGCAACCACCGGTGGACGAGAACCTCACCATTTGGTCCGCCTCACTATAGTGAGCAGGAAAACGGTTCTTTTCGTCCCCCGCTCTTGGTGTCGATGTTGTCACCAACGAAACCGACATGTTGAACCTCTACTATGCCTTGTTATTGTCATTGCATACGGATTGCCTACCTGGTACCCTCGACGCCCCAGAAGGCACAAGGGATCGTCATGATTAAAGAGACAAGAGAAGACCAAGTCAACGCCAGCTGCAAGGAAACACCTTCACCGCATCACCTCATCAGGCGAGAAGTTGTTGAAGATTCTTCAGGCTCAACCCGGATCATTCATCAAACAACTACAAGGGACATAGCAACACCTGAGGAAAGCTCAGGAGACTGCACGAGGCACAAGTCACGACACTGAGTCCGAGAACCCCTAGGGTAGGCTGAGTCGTGTACCCCCTATGCGCAGTCGAGTCCGTATGATGGTTCGAATAGAACCATGATTGTGTGTTGCTTGCTTTTATTTGTTTGTGTTTTGATATAAGTCGCACTTTTGCCCTAGGCAACAAGTGCATGGCTATATCATCTTCCTTGCCTTGTTTCTTTGTTTCGGCCTTTTTGCACCTGTTTGTTCGCACCTGCACTGTAGAACCCCCCTTTAGGCATTCCCCCCCCTCTACGCCACTTTTTCCCTCTCTTCTCTCTCCCCAACTGAAGACCCGCAAGACAAGATGCACCAGGGATTCTACCTCGGCAACCAACTGGCACTGAAGACTCCTGCCACGACCTCCACGACCAAGTGCAACCCCGTGGAATTATGTTTAACCCTCCAGACTAGTAACCCATTCCTAGACCCTTTGAGACTTCACGAGACACTCCAGCACGAACCCTTAACCATGTGCTTAACCCATAGAATTGCTAGAGAACCTGTTAAGCCTTTGTAACCTTGCACAACACTGGGTTCGTAAAGGAACTAGTGGACACAGTGAGTGAGCACATTTTCATCCTAATATAGCACAAGAACTGACGATGCCATAGATAGACCCATTTTAGGATATAAGACAGATGACTTGGTGACTTTATATCAGTGACTTCGAGGAATTATCTGAGACCTTGATGGATTGTGAGATTTCATATTGGTGGGATCATGACTTTGGGGAAGCATGTGGGAATTCTCGTCAGGCATGAGATTTGGATTTAAGTAAGTGATTCTGATTGGGTATAGATGCTAGATATGTCTGCATGGTTCGGAGTAAATTGAATTTAGACCGATGATCCTGATCATGATACCGTGCTTCTCGGTGGACAATAAACTGGGAGATTGGATTATTTGTCAGAATTGATTTAGGGATCTATATAGTCGTGACCTTGGAGTTTACTTGACCCGGATGTTGGAATTTGGTGGACTTACTATCGTAATGCATAGTCCTTCCAAGTATTTGGGTATTATAGGGACTTGAGATCTTGTGGAACACCGTAGACATCGGATTTGTAGAATTTGTTGGATTATGTGGTGATTGATGGAAATTACCGGGCTATTGGAGTTGACCTATAGGAAGGAAACAAAATCTTGGAGTGGCATATGACGTGTTTCCTTAGAATAGAGATGCCTTATCGTGAGCCTTGCAAGAATAGGTTGAGTGCTTGGATTGTGGTGTTTACTCTTGCTTAGCAGCTTGTATGCCCTGTCCATGGATTTTTAGGGGTAGCCATGCATGTGATTATTGGGATCGTAGACATGTACAATTTTGTTAGACCACCTTTTGAGAGTCATGAGGATATGTATGGAATGAGTGGTGATTGAAGTTGCTTTTTCGTTCGGAGTACTAGATAGAGCTACTGGCATCTTAGAAACTGTGCTTAAGGATAAGATAATAAACATTTACTCACTCACTAGAATCCTTGAAACCCTTAAGCCTCACCAAGCCACAACCTGGTCAGATCCCGACCACGGGCCTTGGCTCTAAGTCAGGAAGGCCTCTGCAAATACTCAGCGGAGACCACCACCAATACCCCAGCCTACCTTGCGTACCCCATAGACCTCATGGAGTAATTGGACAAGTTGGGTAACATCATTATTTGATGGCCTACTTGTCTGCCCGAAGACAAAGAAGAGACGGACAACTGGATAGAAGATATTTGAAGACCGCCCTGTCAAGAAGGAAGAACTACACCGACCACCGTCATCAAGAAGTGAACTCCTGCATCCAAGACCGGGCGTATATGCAAACCACTCCTCTCGAAGGAACCGAGCTTTTCCGTGTCGAAGGAACGCTCACACCAAGATTTATCGACCTTTCTTCAAGGCCACTGCAAGAAAAATAGTAGACGGCTCCCAGCTAGATTTACCACCTGAGTTACCCACCGTGCACCAAATATTCGACGAGTCACCACTCTGGAAGTGCTTCTTACTTCCTAACTAGCCCGGTCCCCGCAAGAACATCGATCACCGATCCTTTGACAACTAACCCAACCTAACCCACGCAAGAGACCCCTCAGCAACCTCCATCAAAGAGGGAAACAAGCAAGAAGCCACACCACCAAGTACTTCAAGATTCCATGGAGCACCACTCGGAAGCAGAACCAACGAGAAGAAGTGAAGACTACCCCGTATCCAAGGCTCCGTATTCCTTTCCACGCCTAGTCTGGGAATCTCGGGGACGAGATTCTTGTAAGGGGGGTAGGTCTGTCACACCCTGATTTTCATGCCACATTGCTAAGCTAATAATCATGCTGAAAATGTGGATTTACAAAAAACTTTTGAGTGTTTTGACTTTGCTTGATTGATTTTTGTCTGCTGTTTGCTAGTGCTCTAAAAATCAAATAAATCCTCCAACTCTTATACTTCATCTCCTTGATCCAAAACCTTCTCCCAATGATCATGCCATGTGTATAGAACAATATAGTATTTTCTTATAAAAATATTTTGGCCAAATAGCATTTTCTAAAAATTAGTTTTCCAAAAACCCCTGAATTGAGGTTTGCACTACAAGTACCTTATTTAGGGTGTGAAAAATCTTTCAAAAAGTATATTTGAATCCTATTAGGTATAGGACTCCCAGAAACCACAAAATTATGATTTTAAAAGTTATTTTAATATTTTATTTAAAAGCTTTTCCTTAAGGCCAGAAATATACTTTGAGCTGCGGGATGTCTATATAAGACCGCTCGAGACCATCCTCTCCGCCCCATTTGCTCCCTCTCCCTCCCGTGCATCCTCTGGACCCATCCTTCCCTCTTCTCGTGGCCTCTTTGCCCCTCCATGGCCGAAGCCAAGCCGTCGGCCTCCTCTCAAATTCCTGCGAATGAGGTCCCCTCCTGCCCTCTTTTCTCCACTAGGCAAACCTCCTAGCCACCACGAAGCACCCCCGCTCCTCTCCTTCTTCCCCCGAACCTCGTAGTACGGATGTCACCACCGCCCGACGAGGCCGCCCGCCATGGCCAGTGCAGGAGGCGCTCAGGTTCTTCCCCTGCCGCTCCAAGGGCCCTCCACGACGCGCCGTTCCCTGGGGACCCCTCCGGTGGCCGCGCCTTGGCCAAGGGAGGCCTGTGCCGCCGGGAGGGCGAGCGCCGGCCGCCGCGCAGACAGGGCCTCGATCTCCTTTGCCGCGGGCGCGGGAGGAGGAAGATGACCTTGCGGGGGGCCCCCACCTGTCAGCGACCCGGCCAGCGGGCCCAGTAGTTTAAGTGGAGGCGGCCCCGGCAGTTTCCGCCTCTCCGCTCTGGAGGCGCACTAGGCGGAGACGGCTTCGACGTGGCCAGGCCCCCTGCGCGCGGCTGTGCAGTTGGGCCGGCCCAGTGCACTGCGGCCCAACACTGCACCCTGTGCGCAGTAAAGGGTAAAACTCCTCCCTTTTTCCCTTTTTCTTTTTTCTGTAAATTTGTAAAAAATGCTTAAACAATTCAATTGAACTCCAAATTTGGCGATTCAAATTTCCAGTGACTCCATAAATCATACTCTATCACATGGTGCAACATGCACATTTTTCAGGGAACTTTTCCTTCACAAATATTATCAAATGTCATTATTTCATTTTCTGTGATGAACTTTAGAAAATCACAGAGGGCCCAAATTTGATCCAAATGTAGTGGTTCAAATTCCTATGTGCTTGTCATATCCAAACTTAGTTTTGGAACATTTTTATTAATAATTTCTGTACCTGATACGTCCAAAACGTATCTATAATTTCTGCTTGCTCCATGCCTCTTTTGGGTGATATTGCTATGTTATTTATACACTTCCATACACTTTTGATCATATTTGGACTAACCTATTAACTCAGTGCACCCCAGTGCCAGTTTCTGTTTTCGGCTGTTTTTGTATTTCAGGTTTTCACATTACGAGAACTGCCAGAAAAAAATCCAGAAAAATTATATAAAAAATCAGCATTCCAGAAGCTACCAGGCACCCGAAGCATAGCCGGAGGGGGGCCACCAGGGCCCCAGGCGCCCTGGTGGCGCGCCCCTCCTGGGCCGCGCCGGGGGGGCGCCTGGGCCCCCCGAGCCTCGTCTGATGCCCCCCTTTGGCATATATTTAAAGCGTCTCCCGAAACCCTTGGGACGGGAACTCTTTTTCGCGATCTCATCTCTGTTCCGCCGCCGCCGCTTCCAAGATCGGGAGCACCAGGAGAACTCTCCCCGGCACCCTGCCGGAGGGGAGGATCACCAACGGGAGCTTCTCCACCACCGTGGACGCCTCCCGGATGAGTTGTGAGTAGTCTCCCTTGGACCATGGGTCCATGACCAGTAGCTATGTGATGTTCTCCTCCCGTTCTTGTGCTTCACTAATTAGTCCTCGTGAGCTGCCCTACATGATCGAGGCACATATGTAATCCTTATGTTGTTGCTATGATGAGTTTGCTGGGATCCGATGGATTATGAGATTATGTTCAGATTGTGTTTGAGTAATATATTTGATTCACCTCTTTTATATTTATGTTCGTAAGTAATTGTTGCATGTTCTCCGTTGTTATTTATTGCTTTGGCCAAGTAGTAGGTAGTGACTCCAAGAGGGAACGTTATGCTTGATTGTGGGTTCATGCCCCTTGATGACTAGTTTGAGTGACAGAAACATGAGTCTAGGGGATGTGCTGTTGCCACAAGGGGGAAAACAACGGTGCTTGTGCCCGCGGGTGCAAGGATTGTTTACTTTACGCAAAGTTCTTTTAATGCAGTTGTCTGTTGCTTTGAGTTTACACTATGGGTGGGACTCGCAACTTAATACCAGCGAGATGTTCTGGATAGATATCTCAAGGTGGATGATTAGTAGTAGATGTAGATGGATTTCGGTCTACTTTCCTCGGCACTCCGCCCATGCTTTGAACCTCTACCTTTCTTGCAACTTAGTCAGCATTGGTTTGCGCACATGGTCCTGTCAATTGCCCAGCTGTAATTCGTTTACCTCACATAGTTGTTTTATCATCTTTTGGGAGAGAGACATCACAAGTGAACATCATGAGACTCCGGTCCATATTACCATCATTGATCACATCCGCTATTTACTTTTCCGCTTTTTACTTACTATTGCAATTATACCTATCACTATTATCACTTGCGTTTGATCCTTTGTAAACTACAAGGCTGGAGGGATTGACAACCTCTCTGTACTAGTTGGGAGCAAAGTTATTTGTATCTGTGTGCAGGTCCACGTTGATTGCTAATATCTGGCGCCGTTAGCAGTTGACACCTTCTTGTTGAAACTGGGAGTCTCAGGGAAATCGATCCTTGGTATTGCCAAGGGAAAACTTCTGCTACACTGCATCTTAAACCTTCCACTTGGGGTAACCAACGAGGGGGCGAGAAGCCACCAAGCAAAGCAATTCTGGCGCTGTTGCCGGGGACTCCACTCTTCAGGATAGGGGAGTTGCACGCTATCTTTTACCTTTGCTTTTAGTCTTGTTAGTTTACCTTTCAGTTTTGCTTTAGTATCTTTTCTCGAAAATCCCAAAAATAGTTATCTTGCTTGCTTGCTACTATGGGTTCCACTGAGAACACCAAGTTGTGTAACTTCACTAGTCACAACAACAATGACTTTATCTGCACACCTATCACTACACCTGCCACTTCAGCACCTTCATATGAAATTAAACCTGCTTTACTGAACTTAGTCATGAAAGATCAATTCTCCGGTGCTGGAGATGATGCTGCTTTACACTTAAACAACTTTGTTGAACTTTGTGATATGCAAAAGTACCAAGAAATAGATGGTAATATTGTTAAGCTTAAGCTTTTTCCTTTCTCTTTGAGACGAGGAGCTAAAATTTGGTTTCAGTCTTTGCCTAGAAACAACATAGATTCATGGGACAAGTGCAAAGATGCTTTTATTGGAAAATACTATCCACCTGCTAAAATTATCCAACTAAGAAGTAACATAATGAATTTTAAACAATTGGATAATGAACACGTTGCCCAAGCTTGGGAACGTATGAAATCTCTTGTCAAGAACTGCCCTACTCATGGTTTGACTACTTGGATGGTTATCCAAACTTTTTATGCAGGCTTGAACTTTACCTCGCGGAACTTGTTAGATTCGGCCGCGGGAGGAACCTTTATGTCAACTACACTTGGTGCTGCCACAAAGCTTCTCGATGAGATGATGACCAATTATTCCCAATGGCACACCGAACGCGCTCCAACAGGTAGGAAGGTAAACTCTGTCGAGGAGATTTCCTCCCTAAATGAAAAAGTTGACTTGATCATGTCTCTACTTTCGAAGCAATCTTCTATTGGTCCTCGTGATGTTCCTTTAAATTCTTTGATTGCTCAAGAACAAGTAGATGTGAACTTTATATCTAGAAACAATTTTAATAACAATGCTTATAGGAGTAATTTTGGTAGCAATCCTAGATCGTTCCCCTCTAATTCTTATGGGAACAACAATGCTTATCCTAGCACCAGGAACTCCACTACTGAACTAGAGATTATGCTTAAAGATTTCATCGCTACCCAAAAAGCTTTTAATAATAGTGTAGAAGAAAAACTAAACAAACTAGGTGATCTCTCTTCAAAGGTAGACAATTTAGCCAATGAAGTAGAATTGCTTAAAATTAGAACTTCTCCTTTTGAGGAGAGGAAGGTCACTCCTATTAATGCTATTCAAGTGCAAAATAATGAAAATATTAGGATGATGGCTAAACTTAAAGAGAGATGGGCTAGAGAAAGGGAGGAAGAAGATAGAATTAAGAGCCTTCCTACCCACCACACTATTTGTCGGTGTACTAAGGTAGGGGTACCTTAGTACCCTAACTTGTGCACGGACAGTAGCAGCTTCCCGTGGCAGGGCCTACCACGTGCTTGCCGGAGACCTTCCTGCTCCATATAAAACCATTCAAAAACAAAGTATACAAGACAGAAGATCGAGACCCCGGCAAGTGGAGCTTGTCGGGAAGGCCGTCCCAGGCTCAAGATTACCTCACTAGCACAAGACCCTGGCAAGAGGAGCTTGCCAGGAAGGCCAGAAGATTACATTACAGAAGACATGCCTCGGCGCAACATGCGCCTCGGCAGGGCCCGGGGAGCGACAAGCTTCAGAGCCCGACAAGCTCCCGGGCCCGGCAAGGTCAAGACCCCGGCAAGGTGCTTGCCGGGGAGAGTTACGCTGTGTGCCCGCGCTCCAGCTCATCGAACCACGCGTCGCCCTGGGGCCACTCCAGGGACGCATGGCGGATGGCTGTGCAGCCTGGGGGACACGGTGGCACTCCACGGTGATAAAGCCATCGCCGTGGCAAACGGAGACGCAAGGGCGGGCGCTTTTGGGGTCGACGGCGACGGGCATTAAATGCTCTTGTCCCCCACTGTCAAAGTAGGTGATGACCACTGTTCACGCACTGTTCATCCACTGTTCCCGCACTGTAACAACTACCACCACTATTACATTTTTACCCTTTCTCTTACGTTGACACCTGTCGGTGACCCCTTTGCACTATAAAAGGAGGCCCATGCGCAACGTAGAGGGGGTTCGGAACCTAGATCGCTCACTTGCTCGGTGTAGCTAGTTCTTCAAGCTCCCGAGCTCCCCAACTCGATACAAACTAAGCAGGAGTAGGGTTTTACGCGTCCACCGCGGCCCGAACCTGGGTAAACTGCCCGCGTGCTCTCCATGATCTGCTCTTTGTGCTCCCTCCGCCCTCTTACCGCACAGACAAGGGGCTCCGGTCCCATAGGTGTTCGTGGTGGACAGTTTTCCCCGACATCTTTGGCGCGCCAGGTAGGGGGCGTCGAGGTTGTGCGAACCTGATCCGGCGTTCACGCGGGCGCACTCTTCATCAACCTCTCCAAACTCGTCAACTTCATCAACAACAGCGCCATGGCCCCGAAGAAGAAGGTTTCGGAGGTCGCAGGCCAACGGTGGGCGGGGGAGACGCCGTCGGAAGGGTGGTCGCCGGCGAGGAAACTCGCGGCACCACCAAATCCAAGGACAAGACGGATGACCGAGCCTCGGTCTCCGTGGACGCGCCACGTCCATCTCAGCAAACGACAACCCAGCAGCGCCATGCCACAGGAGGTGGCATCCGCTTGCTGGGCCAAGGGCAAACCGGAGGCTCGCGGGACGCTCCGGGCCAACGTCCTGGCATGAGCAAGGCGCGGTCGCCGGGGCGGGACCCTGCTCCTGCTAACCCAGTTAGGAGTCCGAGCATATCCCGCTCCTCGCACCGCTCGCCCCCGCTCCCCTCCTCTCTGGCAGAAGCGCTCGCAAGAGCGCAACTGCTCCTCGACTTCCCTCCAGCGGCAGACAAGGCCGAAGACTGGAGGGCAACCATCCAGAGCCTGATCGCCTTCGCCAACAACGACTCTCCACAGCAGCCGGCGACCTCGCGGCCACGGCAAGTCGAGAAGACGAAGGCCGATGGCGACAAGACCGCCGGGGGTGCAACCACCGTGCACTCCCCGCCGCGGAAGCAGAAGACGCCTCCCCGTCGGATCAACGTCGACGACGACTCCACGGCGTCGTCGGATCCGCGGGCTCGTCGGGACCAGCGCCAGGTCCTTGACGACCGGCGACAAGAAGACGCTCGAACAACGATCGAGCGCCGCCGAGAAGCTCGGCGACAATCAGATCAGCGAGCTGGAGCCGCTGTCGACACGCACGCGCCCGGTGAACCAGGCGACTTGCCGTACGCGGCAGGTTGCCCTGCGTTTACCCGTGAGCTGCGGCGCGTCCAGTGGCCCAGCATGAAGAACTTCAAGCCCGACGTACCGGAGAAGTACGACGGCAAAACGCACCCCTCGGAGTTTCTCAGCATCTACACAATCGCAGTGCAGGCTGCCGGGGGGCGCGACGAGAAGATACTGGCGAATTACTTCCCGCTCGTGCTTAAGCCGAACGTTCGTTCTTGGCTTATGCACTTGCCGGAAGGCTCCATTTCTTATTGGGCAGACCTTTGCCACCAATTTGTTGGCGCCTTCACGGGCGGCCACAAACCCCACGGCCAGGAGAGCGATCTCCACATTCTGGCCCAGAAGGAAGGAGAACCCCTGCGCAAGTATATCCAACGCTTCAGTCGTGTGCAGCACAACATCCCCGACGTCCACCCTGTCGCGGTTATCAGCGCGTTCCACCAGAACGTGCGTAACTGCCGCATGCGTGAGGAGATGGCCATGACCAAGATACGGGATGTCAGCGAGCTCTATACAATAGCTGATAAGTGCGCACGCGCCGAAGAGGGGAGGAGACTCCCCGGAGAGGATGCTGGCGCAGGGGGAAGCGACAGCGACGACGCCGCCCCGGCAAAGAAGAGCCGGCGGCGAAACAACAGAAGGAAGAACAAGAAGGAAGTGCTTGCCGTCGAGAAGTCCGGCAAGGAGGCTCCCACCAAGCAAACACAGGCTGGCGGCTCCGGCAAGGAGCCTGCCCCTGTGGCGGCAGCCGACAAGCAGGACGGCTCCGACAAGCAATACTGCAAGATCCACCGTACCAAGGGCCACGACCTCTCCAACTGCAAACGCGTCGAGTACCTCGTCGAGCAGCAGAAAGCTGAGTACGAGCGACGCGACAAGGAGAAGGCCCAAGGTGGCGGAGGAGAACCAAGCAAGAAGCGGCCTTTCAATGGCCGGGGAGGACGCCGCGGCAAGGCCAAGCAGCGGCAAGGTGACCGACCTCCCCGGGGCCGCGACAAGGATGAAGAAGAAGACGACGATGACATGGAGGATGAAGATAACAGCGAGCAGGAGTTCTAGAAGGCCACGGAGGTCCTGTGCGTCGACGGTGGCGCCTCTCTGCACACCTCCCACCGCCAACTCAAGCAGTGGGTGCGGGAGGTGAATGCAGCAGAGCCGCCCGTGGAGTCGCGCAGGCTCCTCAAATGGTCCAGCACGCCCATCATTTTTGATCTTGAGGATCACCCTGACCGCACCACTGTGGTCGGGTGTTTGCCGATGCTGGTCTCACCCACCATCCGCAACCTCAAGGTCACCAAAATGTTGGTTGACGGCGGGGCCGGGCTGAACTTGATCTCCTCTGCTGTGATCAAGAAACTCCAAATCCCAGATGGCGAGCTCGAAGAGACCGGTTCTTTCCAAGGAATCAACCCGGGGAGGAGCAAGCCCAAGGGGAAGATAATTCTGCCAGTGACCTTTGGCGGGGAGCTCAACTTCAGAACTGAGCGCATAACCTTCGACGTCGCCGATATTCCATTGCCATACAATGGGATACTCGGCCGTCCCGCCCTTGCCAAGTTCATGGCAGCTTCCCACTACGCCTACAACGTACTCAAGATGCCGGGGCCGATAAGCGTCATCACTGTCCATGGCGACAAGAAAGATGCGCTTGTCTGCGCCGACAAGATCTACCGGGATGCAGCAGCCGCAGCAGAGAAGGACACACTTGCCGCTGAAGCTCCCGGGGGGAAGAAGACGAAGACCAAGTCCGGCAAGTGCTCTGGGGCCCACTCCAGCAACCGCACCTCTTCGGAGTGCTGCGCTGCTGTCGAGGACGTTCCATCGAGCTCCACCGGCAAGTGTAAGAAGGGGATGGCCGCTCCTCCGGCAACCAAGAAGGTGTCCGCCAAGGAGGACGGCACTGGTGGTACCTTCACCATCAGTGCCACACTTGACAGCAAATAGGAAAGCGCGCTCGTTGCCTTCCTGCGGGCGAATGTCGATGTGTTTGCCTGGCAACCATCTGACATCCCCGGTGTTCCCAGGAAGGTAATTGAGCACAAGCTTGCTGTTTGTCCTCATGCGCGGCCCGTCAAGCAAAAGATCAGAAAGCAAGCCGTGGAGCGCCAAGAATTCATTGCCGAAGAGATCAAGAAACTAGAAGCAGCGGGCCTAGTTAGAGGCGTGATCCATCCGACGTGGTTGGCAAACCCAGTCGTCATGCGTAAGGCAAATGGGAAGTGGAGACTGTGTATAGACTTCACTGATGTGAATAAAGCATGTCCCAAGGATCCATTTCCCTTGCCGCGCATTGACCAGATCGTTGACTCCACTGCCGGATGTGAGCTGCTCTCTTTTCTTGATGCATATTCAGGCTACCATCAGATTTTCATGGCCGAAGAAGATGAAGAGAAGACTGCATTTATCACTCCATGTGGCACCTATTGCTTCATTCGCATGCCCTTTGGATTGAAGAATGCAGGCTCGACATTTGCAAGGGTAGTGGACACTGCTTTTGAGCCACAGATCCACAGAAATGTAGAGGCCTACATGGATGATATCGTGGTGAAGAGCAAGAGCAAAGATACCCTGATCCAAGACTTGGAAGAAACATTTCAGAACCTGCGCAAGATACAGCTCAAATTGAACCCCGAGAAGTGCGTTTTTGGAGTTCCCTCCGGCAAGCTTCTCGGTTTCTTTGTGTCACAGAGGGGGATTGAAGCCAACCCCGACAAGATAAAAGCCATCAAGCAGATCGAAGCCCCAAAGCGCGTCAAGGATGTCAGGAGACTTGCAGGTTGCGTGGCTGCCCTCAGTAGGTTCATTTCAAAGTCTGCGGAATGCGCCCTTCCTTTCTTCAAAATTTTGAAGAAGGCAGGTCCTATGAAATGGACTCCGGATGCGGAGGCAGCGCTGCAAGACTTGAAACGGTACCTATCCTCCACTCCAATACTTGTCGCACCTAGGCCACAGGAGAAGTTGCTGCTATACCTAGCGGCAACCAACCAGGTGGTTAGTGCTGCGTTAGTAGCGGAGAGGGAGGCCGACGAGGAGTCAGCGCCACCGGCAAGCAAATCCAGCGACAAGCAGGGGGCTTCTCCGACGAGCTCTGGCCCCGACAAGGACGACTCTGCGCAGGATCGAGGAGAAGTGCGAAGAAAGATGGTGCAGCGCCCGGTGTATTTTGTAAGTTCCCTCTTGCAGGGGGCTAGATCAAGATACTCCGGGGTGCAGAAGTTGCTTTTCGGCCTCCTCATGGCCTCGAGAAAGCTTCGCCATTACTTCCAAGCACATGAGATAACAGTGGTCACTCGCTTTCCGCTGAAGAGGATATTGCACAACCCGGAAGCAACAGGCAGGATCGTTGAGTGGGCACTGGAACTGTCGAGCTTTGGACTCAAGTTTGAAAGTACTTCAACCATACAGAGCCGAGCTTTGGTAGAATTCATAGCTGAATGGACCCCGACGCCCGATGAGGAGGTCCCAGAGACAAGTGTACCCGTGCAAGAAGCGACAAGCGAATGGGTGATGTACTTTGATGGTGCCTTCTCGCTGCAAGGCGCCGGTGCCGGCATGGTACTCATCGCGCCCACCGGAGAGCACCTCAAGTATGTTATCCAGATGCACTTTCCCAGGGAGCAAGCGACAAACAATACTGCTGAGTATGAAGGCTTGCTTGCCGGCCTCAGGATTGCGGCCGAACTTGGGATTAGGAAGCTGATTGTGCGGGGAGATTCTCAGTTGGTGGTCCGACAAGTCAACAAGAATTACCAAAGCCCTTTGATGGAAGCTTATGTAGATGAAGTGAGAAAGCTTGAAGAGCACTTTGAAGGTCTGCAAATGGAGCACGTCCCGAGAGCTCAGAATGACATTGCAGATGGCCTTTCAAAGTGTGCTGCGATGAAGTTACCTGTGGAACCAGGGACCTTCTTGCTCAAGCTGACTCAACCATCCGTTACACCATCAATTGGGCAGTCCAAGAAGAGAAAGTTGGTCTCCGGCGACTACTTGCCAGCGGATCTTCCTGAAACCGCCGCCAAGGTCCCCAAGATCAACGATCAGAACACTGAGGAACAGTTTGCTCCTGCAGATCCCCGGATCTGTACAGTTGAAGCAAACGTTCCCGACGAGCCTCGCCCCGGCGAGCTTGCCGGGGGGCCATCTGCTCCGGCAGAACCAGAGGTTCTTGCCGTAGAAGCAGAGGTTCCCGCAGTGGCCCTCATGCCTTTAGTCCTTGCCGTTGAGCCTCGGGCTCCGGCATGGGCACAACAGATCGTCCGTTTTCTGCAAACTGGAGAACTTCCCGACGACCCTCAAGAGATAGAGAAGATAACCAGGCAGTCAAGTATGTACCAGTTCATGGATAACGAGCTGTACAGAAGAAGACTCAATGGTGTCAGGTTGAAGTGCATTTCCAGAGAAGATGGACAGAAGCTGTTGGCAGATATACACGGAGGCATATGTGGCCACCACATTGGCGCAAGGGAACTTGTCGGAAAGGCGTTCCGGCAAGGGTTCTTTTGGCAAGAAGCCCTCCAAGACGCAACTGCACTAGTAACCAAGTGTGAAGCGTGCCAGTTCCATGCAAAACAGATTCATCAACCAGCTCAAGCTCTCCAGACGATCCCTTTGTCCTGGCCCTTCTCGGTCTGGGGGCTCGATATCCTCGGCCCCTTCCCCCGTGCTGTTGGGGGCTTTGAGTACTTGTACGTTGCAATCGACAAGTTCACAAAGTGGCCAGAAGTGGAACCAGTGAGAAAGGTGACAGCACAGTCAGCAGTCAGGTTCTTCAGATCGATTATTTGCCGTTTCGGGATCCCTAACAGGATCATCACCGACAATGGTACACAATTCACTAGTCGCACCTTCATGCAGTACGTCCAAGACCTTGGCGCCAAGGTCTGTTTCGCTTCTGTCGCTCACCCGAGGAGCAATGGTCAAGCGGAGAGGGCCAATGCTGAAGTGCTGCGTGGACTCAAGACAAGGACCTTTGACAGGCTGCGCAAGTGCGGAAGAAACTGGATAGAGGAGCTACCGGAGGCTCTTTGGTCAATCAGAACGACACCAAGTCGAGCCACCGGACAGACACCCTTTGCTCTAGTCTATGGAGCAGAGGCAGTTCTCCCCACGGAACTCGCATACGGATCTCCTCGAGTGCTCGCTTATGATGAGCTCGAGCAAGAGCAACTGCGACAAGATGACGCATTGCTCCTCGAGGAGGAACGTCTCCAGGCTGCTGTACGAGCTGCTCGATACCAGCAAGCCTTGCGTCGCTACCATAGCCGCAAGGTTAAGGCCAGGAGTCTCGAGGAAGGCGACCTTGTTCTTCGGCGTGTTCAGTCCGCCAAGAATTCCAACAAGTTGACGCCGAAGTGGGAAGGCCCTTATCGGGTGAGACAAGTCACAAGGCCCGGCGCTGTCTGCCTTGAGACCGAAGAAGGCTTACCGGTGAGCAACTCCTGGAACATAGAGCATCTTCGCAAGTTTCACCCATAAGGCGCGGTTGCCGTGATCCGCTCTGGCAACCACCTTTTGTACAAGCTTTGCCGCTGTTGCATGTAACCCTTTGTACAAAGCCGGGCGCAGATCCCATGCATCAGTAAAACTTTCGTGTTTTGTGCTATTTGCCTTTTCCATGCTTTTCTTCGCTATTTGCATGCGTTACTTGGCATTTCTTGTACAACACACGTATCCGTTAAGCATTAGCACGCCGAAAGGCCATATACTTGTTTCCCTCTTCTTTTTCCTTGCCTCTTAAGCAGAAGGAATGTTCCTCGCGCACAAGTTTGCCGGGGGGGGGGG
>LR738713.1:351871627-351918468 GCA_902687465.1 Secale cereale
AGGAGATGGAAGAAAAACCAAGTGCTGTTCAAGAAAGAGAAGCCTTGTCGGAGAAGCAAGCAATATGTGAAAGCTAAGTTATTAGAATTTGAGCAGTTCAAATTTTTAATTCTTAAGTTGTCTTCCTTGAACAACCACACTTTGTATGGAAAACCTGTGCGCGGAGGAACCTACCCGTGGCTAGCCGCACCCTTATCTTGTTTTCGAGTACGCTCAACGACTTAAGTGAGCTGCGACAAGTGTCGCGCCCTTGTTTCATTTTCGAGTTCACTCAACAAGATGAGTGCGTTGCGACTAGCTGCGGCAAGGTTGCTTGCCGGTGAGACCTTGGCCGGCAGGCTGCTTAGAGTCCAGCACTCAGCGCTCGCGGCAAAGGGCCCTTGCCGGCAAGCTCCCTGGAAGCGTAGGGAGAAAAGCATACAAAGTAAAGGACCAAGACAAGGGAGATAACATTGCACTGATTGATCAAAAATAAGATAAATATCTTACAAGGGATAACTTGTCGCAATGACTAATAAGTTCATGGCACACTATGCAGCAACAAAAGAGATGAAGAAGAGGAGGCCTAATCTACGCGGTCGCCCTCAATCCTAGAGATCTTGTTCACTTTGGCGATGATGTGGGCGACCTGCGCCTTCAGCGCCTCCGTGTTCACGTCGGTCGGCAAGCTTCGGAGAACGTTGACGAGATTTATACCAGGGTTGCGGTACACTATCTTCGTCAGAACGCGCTCCAAGGTTCCCGCGCAGAGCTGGCGTGACTCCTCGGCCAGTTGCGCGGGGAGCTTCTTCCGAAGATCTGCAAGAGCCGGCGCGATCCCTCTGAAGAAGAGGCTGAGCTTGGCGCTGTGGGGGAGGTTTGGATCCGGAGAGTATATAAGATGCTCGACCTTCAGCGCCAGCAACTCCTGGTCGATGTTGGATGCAGAGGCCACCAAGTCGTCGGTCCACACCTCAACGGTCCGGCGGAAGTTCTCAGCCGCAGTGGTGGCGCTCTCCACCAAGCCTCGCTCCTTGCGGAGCTCTTCCTTCAGTTTGGTTTCCCGGTCCCGGACGGCGTCAAGCGAGTCCTTCAACATGGAAACCTTCAGCTCCAGATCCTCAATCGAATCCTTGGCGGCCTTCAGCTCGTCGCCCTGCTTGGAGAGACGCACCTGGTGTTCGGAGTTGGTGTGGGCATCCTTCTCGCGCTCTGTGTTGAGCGCGGTGACCCTCTCCACGCTCGCTTTCAGGGACTCCTCCAGTTGCGCAACCTTGGCCGCGAGCTCCTCCTTGGCGGTCTCCGCGGCAGCCGCGGCGGCCTTCGCCTCCTTCAACTCTCCGCCAAGGGCCTGCTCCCGGGCGGCAAGGTCTTCCTCGTGGGAGTCGAGGTTGACCTTCCGTTGGGTGAGCTCTCCTTCTCGCCGGGACAGCTCTTCTCCGGCGAGTCGCTGCTGCTCCTCGGCCTCGGCCTTCTCCAGGAGCCACTCCTGGTACTTCCCGGCGAGCCTCTCGCGCTCCTCCGCCATGTCGCGGAGGGCAGCCTGGTTGGCGGCGCGGAGCTCCGCCGCGCGCTTCTCCATGTCGGCGGCGGCCTTGGCGGCAAGGGCCTCCCGAGACGCGAGCTTCGCCTGCCTGGCCCGGTAAAGGGCCAGGAGCTGATGAAGCAGCTTTGAAAGCACATTTGCTCCCTGGGTGGTTTTGGTAATTAATGACAACATACTTTGTGGTTGGACTAATGCTTTTATCAAGTATGTTTCAGGAAATTCAATCACATTGATATGGCAAGATGACTGAAGAAGTGGACCCCTCGAATTCTAAGGCAAGCATTGGCAAAAGCTCAAGACTCTATTTTTGGTTTAGTGATCAAAGATCACATTGAGTCCATAGGAAAAGCTAATACTATTAAAAGGGGATGAGGTTGTGTTGATGATCTGGTTGCTCAAGTGCTTAGTGATTTAGCTCCTTCAACTATCAGCACCTTTCACTACTATACACACTCATAAGTAATCTCGGACAAACCGATTCTTCCAACTCAGTCCCACCGAGATGAACCACTTCAGCCATATTCCAAACCCTAGAAAAATCGGTCATTCCGAGTTTGAGATCGGTCTCACCGAAACTGAACTGCCAAGCTTCTGTAACCATCTGACATCATTTCGGAATATCCGAGATTGCATTTTCGGTCTCACCGAAATTGACCAGCTTCTGTCTTGGCTCAAATCGGTCTTACCGAGATTGCATTATCGGTCACACCGAAACTGGCATGTTCCTGTCTTTTCTCAAATCGGTCCAACCGAGTTTTCTTTCTCGGTCCCACCGAAAACTCCAACGTTCATATCATTTGCACTTTCGGTCTCACCGAGATGGTATTTTCGGTCCCACCGAAAACCCCAACGTTCACTATATTTGAACTTTCGGTCTGACCGAGTTTCACTTCGGTCTCACCGAGATTGCTCAAATATGTGTGTAACGGTTGGATTTTGTGTGGAGGCTATATATACCCCTCCACCCCCTCTTCATTCGTGAGGAGAGCCATCAGAAAGTTTACCATTCCTACCATACACTTTCTGAGAAGAGAACCACCTACCCTTGTGTTGAAATCAAGTCATTCCATTCCTACCATATGAAACTTGATTTCTAGCCTTCCCAAGTTGCTTTCCACTCAATCCTTTCTTCCACCATAGCCATATTAGTGAGGAGAGTTGAGTGTTGGGGAGATTATCATTTGAAGCACAAGAGCAAGGAGTTCATCATCATCAACAACATCTATTACCTTTTGGAGGGTGGTGCCTCCTAGATTGGTTAGGTGTCGCTTGGGAGCCTCCGTCTTTGAGATGTGGAGTTGAACCAAGAAGTTTGTAAGGGCAAGGAGATCGCCTACTTCGTGAAGATCTACCCCGAGTAAGGCTAGTCCTCCGTGGGCGTAGGCCATGATGGAATAGAAAAGGTTGCTTCTTCGTGGACCCTTCGTGGGTGGAGCCCTCCGTGGACTCGCGCAGCCGTTACCCTCCGTGGGTTGAAGTCTCCATCAACGTGGATGTACGATAGCACCACCTATCGGAACCACGACAAAAATCTCCGTGTCTCCAAACTGCGTTTGATCTTCTCCACCTCCCTTTACTATATGTGCAATTTACTTTCCGCTGCCCATACTCTAGAATTGCATGTGTAGTGTGTTACTTGATTTGATCTTAATTGTGAAACTGCCAAAAACTTTGCTTAATCAAAAGGCAGATTTTTTATATTGTCAAGTAGTCTAATCACCCCCCCCCCTCTAGACATACTTCTTCGATCCTACAATTGGTATCAGAGCTTTGGTCTCCATTGCTTTGGTTTACACACCATTGGAGGAAGATGGACGTGTCTACGGATGGGAGTGTTAGCCATAGAGTGCCTGTTCTTAATGGAAGGTTCTATAACTCTTGGAGGTCTGAAATGCTTAGTATCTTTAAGAAGTACAATTTGTGCAAATATGTTGAGACCCCCTATGTGCCTCCATTTGATCCCTTGCACCCTACTATGGATGAAGAGCTTGATTTGCTTCGTAACCTTAGAACTCTGAATCTTATCATTAGAGGGTTACCCGATGACTTGCTTAATCTTGTTACAAACTTTGAGTGTGCCTATGCTATGTGGAAATTCATGGAAGAACTTTATCCGGACTACTCGTTGAGAAGTCTTGATGAAATTCTACACAAGACTATTGAATTTGATAAGTTGCACCCCAATGATCCTAACTTTGATAAATGCTTCTTTGAGCTTCGTGATCTTATGAAAAAGAAGGGTGATCCCGGTCTTATCAATATTATCATTAGAAATGCTCTTGCATTGCATTCCGAAGATTATTGTTCCATTGACCAAACTAATGCAAGTACTTATCAAATTGACCTAGGTGTTGATGATGAACAATCTATGGGTCAATATGATTATGAGCATGAGCATGATGATGATTACTCTGATTCGGACACCGAGCTAGACAAGGTCATGAAGAGTCTCAATCTTATGGCAAATATGAGAGACTACATGTCCGGTGGAAAAGAGTGGATTCTTGATAGTGGATGCACCGATCACATGACCGGAGACAAAGACATGTTTCGAGAGCTTGCAAAGAACGATGGTCCACGCAAGTATGTGACTTTTGGAGACAACTCCAAGGGTAAGGTACTTGGCCTTGGTAAGGTGGCCATATCTCATGATAGCTCTATTCAAAATGTCATGCTTGTAGAATCTCTTGGATACAATTTGCTTTCCGTGTCTAGATTAGCTGACTTTGGATTCAATGTGCTATTCACCAAAGTAGATTGCCAAGTCTTTCGTCGTGATAATCAAAACATGGCTTTTACTGGTATTCGTAGAGGTGATCTATATATTGTTGATTTCACTAAGAAAGCCCAACCTAGAGCTTGTTTCATTGCTAAATCCTCTAAAGGTTGGTTATGGCATAGAAGGCTAGGACATGTTGGTATGCGTAACCTGGACAAGCTAATCAAAGGTGATCATATTCTTGGTGTTAAAGATGTTTTCTTTGACAAAGATAGACTTTGTAGTGCTTGTCAAGCAGGAAAACAAGTTGGTGGAAGTCATCCCGTGAAAAACATCATGACCACTAGGAGACCGCTTGAGCTTCTTCATATGGATCTCTTCGGTCCCAATGCTTACAAAAGCCTTGGTGGTAACTCCTTTGGTCTAGTTATAGTTGATGATTATTCCAGGTTTACGTGGGTATTTTTCCTTGATGATAAATCGCAGGTTTAGAGGATCTTCAAGACCTTTGCCAAAAAGGCCCAAAATCAATTTGAGGTGAAGATCAAGAAAGTTCGGAGTGACAATGGAACGGAGTTCAAGAACGCCAATGTAGACTCTTTTCTCGATGAGGAAGGGATTCTGCATGAGTTCTCGGCTACGTACACTCCTCAACAAAATGGAGTTGTTGAGAGGAAGAACCGAACGCTCATTGAGATGGCAAGAACGATGCTTGATGAATACAAGACACCGAAACATTTTTGGGGAGAAGCGGTCGAGACAGCTTGTCATGCTATCAACATGCTTTATCTTCATAAGCTCCTCGGCAAGACATCATACGAGCTCCTCACCGGTAACAAACCCCAAGTGGGATACTTTCGTGTCTTTGGTTCAAAATGCTATATCCTTGATAAGCATCGTCGGTCTAAATTTGCTCTTAAATCTCATGAAGGCTTTCTTCTTGGTTATGGATCAAACTCCCACACCTACCGTGTCTACAACAATTTCACCCGAAAGGTTGAAGAGACGGTAGACGTGAAGTTTGATGAATCTAATGGCTCGCAAGTAGAGCAAATGCCTATTGATGTAGGAGACAAGGACCCATCAGAAGCAATCCAAGATTTATCTATTGGAAAGATCCGTCCCATGGAAGTGAAGGAGAGTACCTCATCTACATATGTGGAGCGACCTACCTCACGGCGAGATGAACCTCAAGGCAACATGGAGGCCTCCACAAGTGGAACTCACCAAGATGAGGAAATGCAACAAGAAGATCCACCACAACCTCCTTCTCCACCACCTCAAGACAACACCAACAACAATGAAGAAGAAGAAGAGGAAGATGAAGATGATGAGGAAGCTGAGCCACAACATCAACAAAAGCTATCCCGAGTTCGAGCAAGAGTCAAGAAGAATCATCCCGTGGAACAAATGATGAACGACATCAACTCCGGGAGAATTACTCGCTCTAAAACTCGCTTAGCTAACTTTTGTCATCATTACTCATTCATCTCTAGTATTGAACCTATGAAGGTAGAAGAAGCACTTAAAGACCCGGATTGGGTGAACGCTATGCACGAAGAACTACACAACTTCGAGAGGAACAAGGTGTGGACTTTGGTAGAGAAGCCCAACGATGATCAAAACATCATTGGAACCAAATGGGTGTTTCGGAACAAGCAAGATGAAGATGGACAAGTCATCCGCAACAAGGCTCGTCGCGTAGCTCAAGGTTACACACAAGTCGAAGGTATGGACTATGGTGAGACCTATGCCCCCGTTGCTAGACTTGAGTCCATTCGCATTCTTCTTGCTTATGCCAATCATCATGATATTACTCTCTATCAAATGGACATCAAAAGTGCTTTCCTAAATGGTGAAATTGAGGAGGAAGTATTTGTAAAACAACCTCCCGGATTTGTGAATCCTAAAAAGCCTAATCATGTTTACAAGTTGCACAAAACTCTTTATGGTCTTAAACAAGCTCCTAGAGCTTGGTACAAATGCTTAACTAGTTTCCTTCTTGAAAAAGGCTTTGAGATTGGAAAGATAGACTCAACGCTGTTCACAAAAAGGGTTAATGGTGAACTATTTGTGTGCCAAATATATGTTGATGATATTATCTTTGGTTCAACTAACCCTCATTTTAGCAAGAAGTTTGGACAGCTCATGTCGGAGAAGTATGAGATGTCCATGATGTGTGAACTCAAATTCTTCCTTGGGTTGCAAATCAAGCAATCTAAGGAGGGTACCTTTGTCTCACAAACAAAGTACACCAAGGATCTCTTCAAGAAGTTCAACATGCAAGAAAGCAAAGGTATGAGTACCCCCATGCCTACTAGTGGACATAATGACTTGACAAAAGATGGAGAACCCGTTGATCAAAGGGTTTACCGATCTATGATTGGTTCTCTACTATATCTTTGTGCTTCTCGTCCTGACATAATGTTGAGTGTATGCATGTGTGCGCGATATCAAGCAGCCCCTAAAGAATGTCATCTTAAAGCTGTTAAAAGGATAGTGAGATACTTGATACACACACCAAACTTTGGCATTTGGTATCCTAAGAGGGCCTCTTTCGACCTTGTTGGCTATTCCGACTCGGACTATGTCGGTGACAAGGTTGATAGAAAGTCAACTTCGGGTACGTGTCAATTCCTTGGTCGATCCGTTGTATCTTGGTCCTCCAAGAAACAAAATTCGGTATCATTATCCACTGCCGAAGCAGAATATATTGTTGCTGGTTCGTGTTGTGCTCAATTGCTATGGATGACACAAACGCTTAAAGATTATGGGATACATGTGAGACGTGTTCCCTTGCTTTGTGACAATGAGAGTGCAATCAAGATTGGACACAATCCTGTGCAACACTCTCGAACAAAGCATATTGAAGTTCGTCACCATTTTATTCGTGATCATATTGCCAAGGGTGACATTAATCTTAAGCATGTTCGTACTAACAAACAACTTGCTGATATCTTTACAAAACCTCTTGATGAGAAAGTGTTTTGTCGCTTAAGGAGTGAGTTGAACATCATTGATGCTTCAAACTTGGAGTGATAACTCCATTGATGCATGCAAGGCATGAGCCTCTTGACTAATCCTTGATATTTCTCTTATGATGATGATCATATGTCTTGGACACTTTTGCCTCCTTGTATTGCATCTAACTCTTTGCAGGTACTTGGATGATCTACATTCCACAAGATTACCACACACTCAAATCATGAGTAATCATGTCATTGACCAAGTATCTAGCCCTTCGGGATGTTGAGTTCAAGGAACAAAATTCCACATATCCTTTTTGACATCTTATACATCTAGTATTTCACTCTTGTCATCTTGGATATCCTCGAGTATTTCCTTGCTTGCCTAACCCATGTAGGAAGATGAACTATACAAGTAGAAATGGCGCTCCAACTTCACATTCAATGAGCACCTACATCGAGCTTACCTACATGAGCAAAGCATCAACAAGCCCAAGGTATGTTCTTCACATCTTTGAGGAGCTTTGCTCAAAGTCATGAGTACAAGCAGCTTCATAAGATGTGATCACATCAAATGCTTAATCGAAAAATGGCAACCCCATTTTGAGCTTAAACGATGAGTATGACCTATGATCAAATGTCCTCATTTGACTCCTAAGTCAATATACTCAAACACAGGTGACCTTGTCGCCGACCTTTATCTAGATGAAGTACATATGTCTTTGGAGTCTTTCTGTTTTCTCTTATGTTCTCTCATTGAGTTTTCTTTTACAAAAAAAAAACTTCATCTAGGAATCTTTTTCATTTCTATTCTTCTGTCTTTGTGTATATCATTCTGGCTCTGATCAATTCCCCGAAAATCTTTTACAAATTCATTGCAAATCTTTTGAAACTTTCCTCGCAAAGTGAGCTGAATTATTTCTGTATTTCCTTGGAATAAACTCGGCGTCACCGATTTGAAATTTTCGGTCTAACCGAAAAGGATTCGGACCCACCGATCCATAAAATTCGGTGTCACCGATTTATCTTCCAGGACATCAACTTCTGCAGCTCCACTCAAATTTTAAATCTTAAGGAAGAGAAGACTCAAATTTAAATTCAAATTGTTTCTCTATGAATGTTCTTATTTGCCCTGTTGTGATTCTTAAGGATCCCACTTCTTTCCTTCTTTCTTTCTTTCTTTCCATCTTTCCTGCCCTACCTAGTTTGCTGTCCTTTTCGGCACTTGATGTCAAAAGGGGAGAAGACTTAGGAGGAATAGGGGGAGTAAGGGGAGAAGAGAAGACTTAGGGGGAGAAGAAAATTAATCTTATCTTAAGGGGGAGAGAATCACATCAAAGCTTTGTCGTGTTTTACATTGGACATTACAATTGGCATCATTCTATTGATTTTGCTATTTCCATCAAAACCCCTTGTTCTGATATCTTATGGAATCTTTCAGTTTAGAGGGAGAAGACTTAGGAATCTTCACAATTGACATCTTTTGGAAAGCAAAATCTCTCAGAGTTCATTGAAAATCTTTTAGCTTCGGAGACATGTTTGCTGACTCAAGCCTGTGCTCAATATGAGACACTCTTTTATACATGTCCTCCCTGGCTTGGTACTCTTGATGTTCTTGCAGTTGGTTGAAGGAATACTCTTGTGTTATCTAACCTTGTTTTCTCAAGTTTATCCCTTCAGGTACAATGCCAAGGAACCTCAAGGTAAGTATATGCATCTTGCAGAATGTGCATGATGGTGACTTGCTTGTAAATACTTGTTTGCAAGAAATCACCATGCACATATGCATTATCACTCACTTCCTTTCATCTGCTCTGATGCATATAGCCAAGCTGCATGTAGCACATCTTGCTTATCTCTCTTGTGTGCTTGTGGTAGTCCAAAACCACAATCTATGAAAATCTTGCACACTTGTAGGGGGAGCCTGTGTACTACATGCTTGTCAAAGCTTTCGTGATAATTCTGTCTTTCTTTCAATAAGCTTTGATGTCTTGTTTAGTATAATTTCAGTGTGTTGCCATCAATTACCAAAAAGGGGGAGATTGAAAGCACATTTGCTCCCTGGGTGGTTTTGGTAATTAATGACAACATACTTTGTGGTTGGACTAATGCTTTTATCAAGTATGTTTCAGGAAATTCAATCACATTGGTATGGCAAGATGACTGAAGAAGTGGACCCCTCGAATTCTAAGGCAAGCATTGGCAAAAGCTCAAGACTCTATTTTTGGTTTAGTGATCAAAGATCACATTGAGTCCATAGGAAAAGCTAATACTATTAAAAGGGGATGAGGTTGTGTTGATGATCTGGTTGCTCAAGTGCTTAGTGATTTAGCTCCTTCAACTATCAGCACCTTTCACTACTATACACACTCATAAGTAATCTCGGACAAACCGATTCTTCCAACTCAGTCCCACCGAGATGAACCACTTCAGCCATATTCCAAACCCTAGAAAAATCGGTCATTCCGAGTTTGAGATCGGTCTCACCGAAACTGAACTGCCAAGCTTCTGTAACCATCTGACATCATTTCGGAATATCCGAGATTGCATTTTCGGTCTCACCGAAATTGACCAGCTTCTGTCTTGGCTCAAATCGGTCTTACCGAGATTGCATTATCGGTCACACCGAAACTGGCATGTTCCTGTCTTTTCTCAAATCGGTCCAACCGAGTTTTCTTTCTCGGTCCCACCGAAAACTCCAACGTTCATATCATTTGCACTTTCGGTCTCACCGAGATGGTATTTTCGGTCCCACCGAAAACCCCAACGTTCACTATATTTGAACTTTCGGTCTGACCGAGTTTCACTTCGGTCTCACCGAGATTGCTCAAATATGTGTGTAACGGTTGGATTTTGTGTGGAGGCTATATATACCCCTCCACCCCCTCTTCATTCGTGAGGAGAGCCATCAGAAAGTCTACCATTCCTACCATACACTTTCTGAGAAGAGAACCACCTACCCTTGTGTTGAAATCAAGTCATTCCATTCCTACCATATGAAACTTGATTTCTAGCTTTCCCAAGTTGCTTTCCACTCAATCCTTTCTTCCACCACAGCCATATCAGTGAGGAGAGTTGAGTGTTGGGGAGATTATCATTTGAAGCACAAGAGCAAGGAGTTCATCATCATCAACAACATCTATTACCTTTTGGAGGGTGGTGCCTCCTAGATTGGTTAGGTGTCGCTTGGGAGCCTCCGTCTTTGAGATGTGGAGTTGAACCAAGAAGTTTGTAAGGGCAAGGAGATCGCCTACTTCGTGAAGATCTACCCCGAGTAAGGCTAGTCCTCCGTGGGCGTAGGCCATGATGGAATAGACAAGGTTGCTTCTTTGTGGACCCTTCGTGGGTGGAGCCCTCCGTGGACTCGCGCAGCCGTTACCCTCCGTGGGTTGAAGTCTCCATCAACGTGGATGTACGATAGCACCACCTATCGGAACCACGACAAAAATCTCCGTGTCTCCAAACTGCGTTTGATCTTCTCCACCTCCCTTTACTATATGTGCAATTTACTTTCCGCTGCCCATACTCTAGAATTGCATGTGTAGTGTGTTACTTGATTTGATCTTAATTGTGAAACTGCCAAAAACTTTGCTTAATCAAAAGGCAGATTTTTTATATTGTCAAGTAGTCTAATCACCCCCCCTCTAGACATACTTCTTCGATCCTACAAGCTTCTCCTCCTCGGGCCCGTCACTTCCGCTGGGCGCCTCGACGATCTTCAGTCCCGCGGAGGCGAGAACCTCTCCATCAAAGGCCTCTCCCTCCGCGGGGGCTCGCGATGAAGATCCCCACGGCACCTGGATGTAAACGCCGTTGGGGGCCTCAAGATAGTAGGCAGACGGCTCCTTCTCCGTGGAGGGGTCGGCGGCCGGCGCAGCGCTCGACGCTCCTGCCGCCTCTGGGCCGGCAGTATGGCCGCCGTCCCCCTCCCCGGCCGCCGCGTCTGCGGCCGGAGCGGTCTCCTCCGCAGCCGGCTCGGTGGCTCCCACCGTGTCCTCAACGACAGGGGCGTTGCCGCCGTCGCCCTGCGCGTCCTCCTCCACGACGATGGTTTCCGTCTCCATCTGTTCTGGGGGAGGAGGATCTAGAAGAAGAAGAAAAAGAAGAAGAAGTTCAAGCAAGTATCCAAAAAAGATGAATCCAAGAAGACAAGATTACAAAGCTTACCTTGGCGGACTTCATCGACGGCGGGCTCCCTCGCCGGGGAGCTCTGCCTTGGCGGGGTGGCCGCCCTCGCCGGGCTGCTCGCCCTTGGCGGGGTACTCGCCCTTGGCGGAGTACCCGCCCTTGGCGGAGCACTCTCCCTTGCCGGAGAGTTCGTCCTTGGCGGGGACGGCGGGGCCTGCGGCTCCTCGGGAGCGGTCTCCAGACGCTCCTGTGGCTGCGGCTCCACCTCTGCATAAGACAATCAAGACAGCAACAAGAACAACAAGGTGTTAGCATAAACAAGATCCTCAAGCACGCCCGACGAGCGGAAAGGTTGAAACCAAACTTACGCTGGGGGCTGCGCTGGGGGCTGCTCCTCGGAGCAGCGCTCGGGTCCGGCAGGCTCGTCTCCGGCGCGTCCCCAGTCGCCGCGACGGGCGAGTCGTCCGCGACCTCGACGACGGGAACCTTGGCCTTCTTCGCCACTCGCTGAGCCAGGGTCCTGAAATCGAAGCAAGAAGCAAGATCAGAATCAACAAGAATCAAAACAAAGTTAAAGAAGATACAAGACCTCAAGTTCTTACTCCTGTTCCTCGTCGTCGTCGTCGTCGCTCAGGGCGGAGAAATCGAACGCCACCTGAGGCGCGTCCGCGCGAGGAGCAGGAGGCGAAGACTCCCTCGGGCGCTTGGCGGTCCCCGGGACTGGGGGCTGCGAAGACCCAGCCCCTGTGGACGCCGAGGCCCGGGGAGCGGGCGGAACAGCCGCTCCGCCCTGCGAAGACCCTCCTCCGCTTGGCGCTGACGTGCGGGGCGCCTCTGCCGTGGCCTGTGTGCGGGTCGCTCCCGCCGTGGCCTGTGTGCGGGTCGCCCCCGCCGTGGTTGGTGCTCCGGGCGCCCCCGTCGCAGCTTGGCTCCCCCGGGTAGCTCGCGCCGCCCGGCGAGTTGGTTGTTGTCGGGGCGCCTGCGCCCTCGCCCCCGTCGTCGCCTTGCGGAGACATTTCAGCGGAGATCGTCTGGGACTTGCCCGAGGCGGGGAGGTCTCCGATGACGAGGAGAGATCGTCGGCATAGAGCCCCAGAGACCCGTCGGAGTCCTCGTCGGCCCCGGCGTCCTCCTCCTCCTCGGCTGGCTCGCTGGGCCCAGCGCCCTGCCCTGCAGCCGTTCTCCCTCCGGCGCCTCCGCTCCCTCCGGCGCCTCCGCTCCCTGCGGCGCCTCTGTTTCCTCCGGCGGCGCTGCCTCTCGCCGCGGCCTCGGTCACGATTCCGGGGATCCCGGAGTGCCTCAAAGAAGGGACCCCGGCAAGCTCGTCGGGAGGAAGCTGCAGCAGCCTGCGGATCTCCGCCTCCTCTGCTTGGCAGGACGCATCCGCAGCCTCTGCCTCATCGGGTGTAAAGCCAAACTCTCCTGCCGCTGCGGCTGCAGCGGCCTCCTCTACCCGAGAAGCTATATAAGCAATCTCCTGGTCGGTGGTGTCCCGTGTGAGCCCCTTGATCTCATCCTTGTTCTTCGCCACCTCCACCAGGTTGTCGAAGAAGCTCATGATGACGTCTGGCTTGGGCGGAATCCATGTGCGGTCGATGCCATGCGAGTCACATGCGGGCATCATGGCGCGAAGGGAATCCCGGGCCGTGCTGTTGCAGAGGGGCACCACTCCCCGGGGAGCTCTGAACCACTCTGGGTGGGCTGGGTCGTGCTTAAAAAGCTCCCGGACCATCCCCTTCAGCTCCAGCGCCGTGAAGTTGAAGTTTAGCCCCGGGCGCAATCTCATTACGTCCGCCGCGTTGCCGTACTCCCATGCCGGCCTCTTCCTATCCTGTAGAGGGGCAATGCGGCGGCGGAGGAAATCTGCTCCTACCTCTCCGACGGACAACTTTGCTACTCGGAGACGAAGAAATCTGATGAGGGCGACGTTGAGCTTGATGTCGTCCGAGTCCAACTCACTCCAGTCCCTGCCGCGCACGATGGCTGTTGTGCGCGGCGCAGTGAAAGGTTGCGGCTCGTCCTCAACTACCCAGCACCAGTCCGCACGCCACTCCTCCCACTTGCCGCGGAGCTCCCCCGGCAAGTAGGACTCCTTCTTGTTCAAGCGGAAGACCCAAGAAATCCCCCCGGAGAGGGGGGCGCCGACCTCTACTCTAGGGGTGAAGAAATGCCTAAACAGCGCTACGTTCGGATAGATCCCAATATAGTTTTCGCACAGGTGTGCGAAAACCGCCATCGTGAGGATGGCGTTGGGGGTGAAGTCAAGAAGGTGGGGGCCGTAGGTGTGCATGATATCGCAGAAAAAGTCGGAAAAAGGGGGACAAAGGCCGCAATGAAAGAAAGCTGCGAAGAAGAAGTACCCGCCGGGATAATTGTCCTTGGCGGCGGCGGGATAGGCTCTGGTCCGAGGATGCGCCTTGGTCTCCTTGGCCCAGAACAAGTAGTACTTGTTCCAGAGTTCCCGCGCGCTAAGCCGCGGCGCGAAGACGACATTCCTCTTCCGCAGAAGAGCAAGCCTCGCCGTCTGGTCAGATTTCTCCTTCTTGGTCTTCTCCGCCTTCGCCTTCTCGGTCTTCGGGGCCATGGCGGAGGCGGCGAGGGAAGGGGGACGAAGAGTCCGGCGGCGCCGCGGATGCAGAAGACGGCGGAGGAGGTGTGGAGGCGGAGCGCAAGGGGGAATCTCTGGAGATGGAAGAAGAAGCAATGAAGGCGTAGGAGGGGAACCGCTCCTGCTTCCTCTGCTTTTATGGGGAAGTGGGGGACGTTTCGCTCTTTCCATTAAAAGAACATGTCCACGTCCCATCCCACGACGCCGCAATCGACGCGTGCCGTTACGGAGGGACGCGGCGGATGCGGAAGTGGATTCGGCGTGCCGTGGGCCGCGCGTGCCCGTGCACTGTTTTGGGCCTGGCCCAACAGCGCTCGGCAGCGTGTGTGGCCCAGGCCCGGGGGCTCCTGTCGGTGTACTAAGGTAGAGGTACCTCAGTACCCCAACTTGTGCACGGACAGTAGCAACTTCCCGTGGCAGGGCCTACCACGTGCTTGCCGGAGACCTTCCTGCTCCATATAAAACCATTCAAAAACAAAGTATACAAGACAGAAGATCGAGACCCCGGCAAGTGGAGCTTGTCGGGAAGGCCGTCCCAGGCTCAAGATTACCTCACTAGCACAAGACCCTGGCAAGAGGAGCTTGCCAGGAAGGCCAGAAGATTACATTACAGAAGACATGCCTCGGCGCAACATGCGCCCCGGCAGGGCCCGGGGAGCGACAAGCTTCAGAGCCCGACAAGCTCCCGGGCCCGGCAAGGTCAAGACCCCGGCAAGGTGCTTGCCGGGGAGAGTTATGCTGTGTGCCCGCGCTCCAGCTCATCGAACCACGCGTCGCCCTGGGGCCACTCCAGGGACGCGTGGCGGATGGCTATGCAGCCTGGGGGACACGGTGGCACTCCACGGTGATAAAGCCATCGTCATGGCAAACGGAGACGCAAGGGCGGGCGCTTTTGGGGTCGACGGCGACGGGCATTAAATGCTCTTGTCCCCCACTGTCAAAGTAGGTGATGACCACTGTTCACGCACTGTTCATCCACTGTTCCCGCACTGTTACAACTACCACCACTATTACATTTTTACCCTTTCTCTTACGTTGACACCTGTCGGTGACCCCTTTGCACTATAAAAGGAGGCCCATGCGCAACGTAGAGGGGGTTCGGAACCTAGATCGCTCACTTGCTCGGTGTAGCTAGTTCTTCAAGCTCCCGAGCTCCCCAACTCGATACAAACTAAGCAGGAGTAGGGTTTTACGCGTCCACCGCGGCCCGAACCTGGGTAAACTGCCCGCGTGCTCTCCACGATCTGCTCTTTGTGCTCCCTCCGCCCTCTTACCGCACAGACAAGGGGCTCCGGTCCCATAGGTGTTCGTGGTGGACAGTTTCCCCCGACACTGTTGCTACTATCCAAGTTGTTGAGGATATCCAAACTCTTAGCACCCAATGCACTCCTGGTCCCGATGGACCTATTAATGGTGATGCTATGACTATAGAAACTACCAAACAAGTGAACCTAAAGGACACCACTACCACCTTACTTGATGGTAGTGACCTTGATTTTGATAATTGCACTCTTACCGAAGTTATTGATTTCCTTCACCAGATGTCTAGAGATCCCCGCACTAGCACGATTAACCTTGCCTTCACAGAGCATATCACTAATGCTCTTATCAAAGCTAGGGAGGAGAAACTTAGAGTAGAAGCCTCCATACCTAGAAAGCTAGAAGATGGTTGGGATCCTATGATAAAAATTAAGTTGAATAACTTCTCTTGCTATGCTTTATGTGATGTTGGTGCTAGTACCTCTGTTATGCCCAAAAGAATATATGATATGCTTAAATTGAAACCTTTTGATTCTTGTTCTTTTGGTGTTCGTATCGTTGATTCTTCCATAAAGAAACCTTTGGGGAGGATCGACGATGTTCTTATCATTGTCAATGACAACTATGTTCCCGTTGATTTTACTATTATGGATATTGAATGTGAACCTTCGTGTCCAATTATTTTGGGACGTCCTTTTCTACGCACCGTTGGTGCTATCATTGACATGAAAGAGGGTAATATTAAATTCCAGTTTCCTCTCAAGAAAGGGATGGAACACTTCCCTCGAAAGAAGATTAAGTTACCTTTTGAGTCCGTTATACGGGCCAGCTATTCTTTTACTCTTGATAAAACTTGATCTCTATGCATTATGCCTAGCTTAAAGGCATAAAAGAAAGCGCTTTTGGGAGGCAGCCCAATGAATAAATTTTATTTTGTTTTTGTTGTGTCTTGATGTTGTTACTACTGTAGCATCATCATTGTATCTTTGCTTTTCAATTTTGTGCCAAGTATAGCCTCTGATTGCAAGAAAGTTCAAAAGTTGTGACGTGCTGTCCAGGAAACAGATTCTGTCCTTGGATAGAAAAATTCGTATAAAATCACCAGATCATCTTTTTGGTCTGAATTTTTTCGACAGCGTGCTCTATATAATTTTCTTTCGTGCGTCTGTTTCGAGTTTTTTGATTAGAGTTGCAGAAGTGCCCCGGAAAAATCATTTACTACCTGCTGTTCTGTTTTTCACAGATTCTGTCCTGTTTTGCCTTTCCTTCATTTTGCAAATCTAGAGCTTGCTTTTTCTTTGCAAAAACCTTTTGGCAATCTTGAGAAACAGTAGAACTTCAAGAATATCTTTATTTCCAGCAAGGGACAATTATTTTATTATGGGTACTAACCTCGCTAATCAGATTATGATGAGTTATGTATGAAGGAAGTTTTCAAGTGTGCGAGGGAAGATGATAAAAAGATTCAGGAGTGTCAAACGCTCAAGCTTGGGGATGCCCCCATGCACCCCCAAGAAATATTCAAGGAGACTCAAGCGTCTAAGCTTGGGGATGCCCCCGTGCATCCCCTTCTCCATCAACATTATCAGTTCGTCTTTCGTTCCACTATATTTTAATCACTTCATGTGTTATGTGCTATGCTTGGAGCGTCTTGCTTTTAGTTTTCCTTTTAATTTTCCTTAGCTTTTCATAACGAGTCGGAACTCAGCTTTCTTTATGTGGGAGAGAAACACGCTCCACTTCTACCTAGAACATAACATAGAATTTTCATATCTATCTCTGCTGTGTGTGTTCTTTGTCTTTCAATAGCTACTATCATGCTTAGCTCTTAGTTTTCATGCTTATCTTTTTAAAGAGCTTTCGTTTAGTTGGTTGCTTGAACTCTCTTTAGTCATCATGCTTATCTTATTAAGAGAGTTTGCTTCCGTTGCATTGGTTGATATGTCTATGATAAAAATGCTACGTGCATAATGGCGCTTAGTAGTTAAGGTTTTCTTATGGTTAGTCTCAAATAGCTGGGGGGTTCCCAATGTGTTATTGGAGCACCAACATGATTTGTTTGCCTATGATGTGGTATGGTTTAGTAATATCTTCCTTCAAAGAATTTATTTTGATTGACTTGGCGTATGCTCACGCATATTTAAGACTGTAAAGAAAGTCTGTCAAGCCTTCATGATCTTTGTTTCTGAGTAGCGATATAACTTCCATGCCTGATTCAATGTTGCTTTGTCGCTCTGCATGATTATGACCGTCATTGCTCTCTTAGTTGGTCGCTCCCAGTCTTTTGCTAACCTCCACCTGTACTAAGCGGACTGACTGCTTGTGCATCCAAATTCTTTTAAACCAGTTATGCCATATGAGTCCACCGTACCTTCCTACATGGTATTTACCTGCCATTCCTAACGGAGACTTGCATGTACCATCTCGAAATTATTCAAAGAAAAAATGCATTCCTATTTTGTGCCTCTGTTGTAAGTCCTTGAGGAAGTAGTAGTTAATTCATGATCTTTTTAAGTTGGACAAGCTTCACCCCGGGATTGCATGGATAATGTGCAAACCCATAATACGGGAAGGAACTGGCATTGAGTGCGCCCGGCTCAAAAAGATAATATAACAAACAAAACCTCCTTCACGCTTTGTTCATGAGAAATCAGAAAACTTTGGCAGTGATAAACAAAGGAGATTAAGAGGATGTGATCGTCCTCATTCGGGAGCCGTTCCTCGAAACTTGTCCATCTCAAGAAGTGATTGAGTTGTCTGCTAGCATTCGTTGACGAAACATGCATAATCAAAAAAAAAATTATTACCTCTGTTTTTAAAACCATGAGCTCTGGTACATGTTTTGTCTTTGTTTCCGACTACGGGTTTTCAACCTTGCTAACAAAAGCCACGGTTCGAGAGTCTCCACCTTCTTTTAAAGCACCAACTACTAAGAGCATGATTGTCATTCTGAGTGTAATGTGCATTGTCCCAAAGTAGCATTGTCTTTTGCATGATTGTGATATCGTTTATTCTGAAATCATTGTATCTAGTCATCACTTAAACCTAGGAGGTGCCCCTGCATTTATGTTTTGCTTCACTAAAGGGGGCAAGCTAGATATCACTTTATCATATTTGCACATCATGTTCATTACAAATCTATTTGATGTTTCAATATCATATTGTAAAACTTTCAGTTCTTTGTGATTTTCTCATGAGGCTACTTAATTACTATAGATTCATTGTCTCAGTAAGCTTTTGTCATATGACTATGAAAAAGTCCTATATGGTTAATAGCATGTCACCACAGAAATTATTCTTGTTATCATTTACCTACTCGAGGACGAGCAGGAATTAAGCTTGGGGATGTTGATACGTCCAAAACGTATCTATAATTTCTGCTTGCTCCATGCCTCTTTTGGGTGATATTGCTATGTTATTTATACACTTCCATACACTTTTGATCATATTTGGACTAACCTATTAACTCAGTGCACCCTAGTGCCAGTTTCTGTTTTCGGCTGTTTTTGTATTTCAGGTTTTCACATTACGAGAACTGCCAGAAAAAATCCAGAAAAATTATAAAAAAAATCAGCGTTCCAGAAGCTACCAGGCACCCGAAGCACAGCCGGAGGGGGGCCACCAGGGCCCCAGGCGCCCTGGTGGCGCGCCCCCCCTGGGCCGCGCCGGGGGGGCGACTGGGCCCCCCGAGCCTCGTCTGATGCCCCCCTTTGGCATATATTTAAAGCGTCTCCCGAAACCCTCGGGACGGGAACTCTTTTTCGCGATCTCATCTCTGTTCCGCCACCGCCGCCGCTTCCAAGATCGGGAGCACCAGGAGAACTCTTCCCGGCACCCTGCCGGAGGGGAGGATCACCACCGGGAGCTTCTCCACCACAATGGACGCCTCCCGGATGAGTTGTGAGTAGTCTCCCTTGGACCATGGGTCCATGAGCAGTAGCTATGTGATGTTCTCCTCCCGTTCTTGTGCTTCACTAATTAGTCCTCGTGAGCTGCCCTACATGATCGAGGCACATATGTAATCCTTATGCTGTTGCTATGATGAGTTTGCTGGGATCCGATGGATTATGAGATTATGTTCAGATTGTGTTTGAGTAATATATTTGATTCACCTCTTTTATATTTATGTTCGTAAGTAATTCTTGCATGTTCTCCGTTGTTATTTATTGCTTTGGCCAAGTAGTAGGTAGTGACTCCAAGAGGGAACGTTATGCTTGATTGTGGGTTCATGCCCCTCGATGACTAGTTTGAGTGACAGAAACATGAGTCTAGGGGATGTGCTGTTGCCACAAGGGGGAAAACATCGGTGCTTGTGCCCACGGGTGCAAGGATTGTTTACTTTACGCAAAGTTCTTTTAATGCAGTTGTCTGTTGCTTTGAGTTTACACTATGGGTGGGACTCGCAACTTAATACCAGCGAGATGTTCTAGATAGATATCTCAAGGTGGATGATTAGTAGTAGATGCAGATGGATTTCGGTCTACTTACCTCGGCGTACCGCCCATGCTTTGAACCTCTACCTTTCTTGCAACTTAGTCAGCATCGGTTTGCGCACATGCTCCTGTCAATTACCCAGCTGTAATTCGTTTACCTCACATAGCTGTTTTATCATCTTTTGGGAGAGAGACATCACTAGTGAACATCATGAGACTCCGGTCCATATTACCATCATTGATCACATCCGCTATTTACTTTTCCGCTTTTTACTTACTATTGCAATTATACCTATCACTATTATCACTTGCGTTTGATCCTTTGTAAACCACAAAGCCAGAGGGATTGATAACTTCTCTGTACTCGTTGGGAGCAAAGTTATTTGTATTTGTGTGCAGGTCCACGTTGATTGCTAATATCTGGCGCCGTTAGCAGTTGACACCTTCTTGTTGAAACTGTGAGTCTCAGGGAAATCGATCCTTGGTATTGCCAAAGGAAAACTTCTGCTACACTGCATCTTAAACCTTCCACTTGGGGTAACCAACGAGGGGGCGAGAAGCCACCAAGCAAAGCAATTTCTGGCGCCGTTGCCGGGGACTCCACTCTTCAGGATAGGGGAGTTGCACGCTATCTTTTACCTTTGCTTTTAGTCTTGTTAGTTTACCTTTCAGTTTTGCTTTAGTGTCTTTTCTCGAAAATCACAAAAATAGTTATCTTGCTTGCTTGCTACTATGGGTTCCACCGAGAACACCAAGTTGTGTGACTTCACTAGTCACAACAACGATGACTTTATCTGCACACCTATCACTACACCTGCCACTTCAGCACCTTCATATGAAATTAAACCTGCTTTACTGAACTTAGTCATGAAAGATCAATTCTCCGGTGCTGGAGATGATGCTGCTTTACACTTAAACAACTTTGTTGAACTTTGTGATATGCAAAAGTACCAAGAAATAGATGGTATCATTGTTAAGATTAAGCTTTTTCCTTTCTCTTTGAGAGGAGGAGCTAAAATTTGGTTTCAGTCTTTGCCTAGAAACAACATAGATTCATGGGACAAGTGCAAAGATGCTTTTATTGGAAAATACTATACACCTGCTAAACTTATCCAACTAAGAAGTAACATAATGAATTTTAAACAATTGGATAATGAACACGTTGCCCAAGCTTGGGAACGTATGAAATCTCTTGTCAAGAACTGCCCTACTCATAGTTTGACTACTTGGATGGTTATCCAAACTTTTTATGCAGGCTTGAACTTTACCTCGCGGAACTTGTTAGATTCGGCCGCGGGAGGAACCTTTATGTCAACTACAATTGGTGCTGCCACAAAGCTTCTCGATGAGATGATGACCAATTATTCCCAATGGCACACCGAACGCGCTCCAACAGGTAGGAAGGTAAACTCTGTCGAGGAGATTTCCTCCCTAAATGAAAAAGTTGACTTGATCATGTCTCTACTTTCGAAGCAATCTTCTATTGATCCTCGTGATGTTCTTTTAAATTCTTTGATTGCTCAAGAACAAGTAGATGTGAACTTTATATCTAGAAACAATTTTAATAACAATGCTTATAGGAGTAATTTTGGTAGCAATCCTAGACCGTTCCCCTCTAATTCTTATGGGAACAACAATGCTTATCCTAGCACCAGGAACTCCACTACTGAACTAGAGATTATGCTTAAAGATTTCATCGCTACCCAAAAAGCTTTTAATAATAGTGTAGAAGAAAAACTAAACAAACTAGGTGATCTCTCTTCAAAGGTAGACAATTTAGCCAATGAAGTAGAATTGCTTAAAATTAGAACTTCTCCTCTTGAGGAGAGGAAGGTCACTCCTATTAATGCTATTCAAGTGCAAATTAATGAAAATATTAGGATGATGGCTAAACTTAAAGAGAGATGGGCTAGAGAAAGGGAGGAAGAAGATAGAATTAAGAGCCTTCCTACCCACCACACTGTTGCTACTATCCAAGTTGTTGAGGATATCCAAACTCTTAGCACCCAATGCACTCCTGGTCCCGATGGACCTATTAATGGTGATGCTATGACTATAGAAACTACCAAACAAGTGAACCTAAAGGACACCACTACCACCATACTTGATGGTAGTGACCTTGATTTTGATAATTGCACTCTTACCGAAGTTATTGATTTCCTTCACAAGATGTCTAGAGATCCCCGCACTAGCACGATTAACCTTGCCTTCACAGAGCATATCACTAATGCTCTTATCAAAGCTAGGGAGGAGAAACTTAGAGTAGAAGCCTCCATACCTAGAAAGCTAGAAGATGGTTGGGATCCTATGATAAAAATTAATTTGAATAACTTCTCTTGCTATGCTTTATGTGATGTTGGTGCTAGTACCTCTGTTATGCCCAAAAGAATATATGATATGCTTAAATTGAAACCTTTTGATTCTTGTTCTTTTGGTGTTCGTCTCGTTGATTCTTCCATAAAGAAACCTTTGGGGAGGATCGATGATGTTCTTATCATTGTCAATGACAACTATGTTCCCGTTGATTTTACTATTATGGATATTGAATGTGAACCTTCGTGTCCAATTATTTTGGGACGTCCTTTTCTACACACCGTTGGTGCTATCATTGACATGAAAGAGGGTAATATTAAATTCCAGTTTCCTCTCAAGAAAGGGATGGAACACTTCCCTCGAAAGAAGATTAAGTTACCTTTTGAGTCCGTTATACGGGCCAGCTATTCTTTTACTCTTGATAAAACTTGATCTCTATACATTATGCCTAGCTTAAAGGCATAAAAGAAAGCGCTTTTGGGAGGCAGCCCAATGAATAATTTTTTTTGTTGTGTCTTGATGTTGTTACTACTGTAGCATCATCATTGTATCTTTGCTTTTCAATTTTGTGCCAAGTATAGCCTCTGATTGCAAGAAAGTTCAAAAGTTGTGACGTGCTGTCCAGGAAACAGATTCTGTCCTTGGATAGAAAAATTCGTATAAAATCACCAGATCATCTTTTTGGTCTGAATTGTTTCGACAGCGTGCTCTATATAATTGTCTTTCGTGCATCTGTTTTGAGTTTTTTGATTAGAGTTGCAGAAGTGCCCCGGAAAAATCATTTACTACATGTTGTTCTGTTTTTCACAGATTCTGTCCTGTTTTGCCTTTCCTTCATTTTGCAAATCTAGAGCTTGCTTTTTCATTGCAAAAACCTTTTGGCAATCTTGAGAAACAGTAGAACTTCAAGAATATCTTTATTTCCAGCAAGGGACAATTATTTTATTATGGGTACTAACCTCGCTAATCAGATTATGATGAGTTATGTATGAAGGGAGTTTTCAAGTGTGCGAGGGAAGATGATAAAAAGATTCAGGAGTGTCAAACGCTCAAGCTTGGGGATGCCCCCATGCACCCCCAAGAAATATTCAAGGAGACTCAAGCGTCTAAGCTTGGGGATGCCCCCGTGCATCCCCTTCTCCATCAACATTATCAGTTCGTCTTTCGTTCCACTATATTTTAATCACTTCATGTGTTATGTGCTATGCTTGGAGCGTCTTGCTTTTAGTTTTCCTTTTAATTTTCCTTAGCTTTTCATAACGAGTCAGAACTCAGCTTTCTTTATGTGGGAGAGAAATACGCTCCACTTCTACCTAGAACATAACATAGAATTTTCATATCTATCTCTGCTGTGTGTGTTCTTTGTCTTTCAATAGCTACTATCATGCTTAGCTCTTAGTTTTCATGCTTATCTTTTTAAAGAGCTTTCGTTTAGTTGGTTGCTTGAACTCTCTTTAGTCATCATGCTTAACTTATTAAGAGAGTTTGCTTCCGTTGCATTGGTTGATATGTCTATGATAAAGATGCTACGTGCATAATGGCGCTTAGTAGTTAAGGTTTTCTTATGGTTAGTCTCAAATAGCTGGGGGGTTCCCAATGTGTTATTGGAGCACCAACATGATTTGTTTGCCTATGATGTGGTATGGTTTAGTAATATCTTCCTTCAAAGAATTTATTTTGATTGACTTGGCGTATGCTCACGCATATTTAAGACTGTAAAGAAAGTCTGTCAAGCCTTGATGATCTTTTGTTTCTGAGTAGCGATATAACTTCCATGCCTGATTCAATGTTGCTTTGTCGCTCTGCATGATTATGACCATCATTGCTCTCTTAGTTGGTCGCCCAGCAGTTTAAGTGGAGGCGGCCCCGACAGTTTTCGCCTCTCCGCTCTGGAGGCGCACTAGGCGGAGATGCCTTCGATGTGGCCAGGCCCCCTGCGCGCGGCTGTGCAGTTGGGCAGGCCCAGTGCACTGCGGCCCAACACTGCGCCCTGTGCGCAGTAAAGGGTAAGACCCCTCCCTTTTTCCCTTTTTCTTTTTTCTGTAAATTTGTAAAAATGCTTAAACAATTCATTTGAACTCCAAATTTGGTGATTCAATTTTCCAGTGACTCCATAAATCATACTCTATCACATGGTGCAACATGCACATTTTTCCAGGAACTTTTCCTTCACAAATATTATCAAATGTCATTATTTCATTTTGTGTGATGAACTTTAGAAAATCACAGAGGGCCCAAAAATGATCCAAATGCAGTGGTTCAAATTCCTATGTGCTTGTCATATCCAAACTTAGTTTTGGAACATTTTTATTAATACTTTCTGTACCCCTCCAAATAATGATCCATTTCTTCATATTTATCAACTTTGCAAAATCCTAGGAAATTCATTTGAATTCCAAATCCAGTGAAACCAACTCCTAGATGCTTCTAAAATCATGACTTGTTAATGGGTGCCTTTGCTCATCATTCAAGAATATATTTCTATACACTTCTTTCAAATCCATAAACCCCTTGGTTCCATCATATTGAAATGTTCCAAACTATCCATCGATCCAATGCCTATGAGAGCACCTTGGTCATTTCTCATATGACCAGAGGTATCCTAGAAAAGTCCAACTCCTATTTTTAGAGCACTTTTATTTTTTGCTTTGTTGTGTTGCTTATTATGATTGTTTCCATCGTTAGTTGACGAAATAAACGGAGTACTCGGAGATGGACCAGAAGGTTTGAAGACTCGGAAGGACAAGGAAAGCAGCCCTTTGACCATGTTGGAGAAACCTTTTTATGCATGTCTCATAGCACCTTATTATCAATGCATCGGAATCATGTAGAAGAGGTGACCACCTTGGTTGGTACCTTTGTTACTTTGCTATTGAACTTGCATCAAACATGACCCTACCTTCCTATGAGGGTTATGTGGGTGCGAGTAGATAGATGTATGCTATAGTAGTTGGCTACGCAAAATGGGTCAGGGTTATGCATTGAGTGAAACAAGTGTGGTCTGACATACTTGCAAATGACCCAGTGGGTGCCATTAATGCCCCTGGGAGATGATGAGAAACTAGGGCACTACTTGGTGAAGAAGTAGTGTACCGAGGCTTGATGAGAGTGTCGTTGACATAGATGGATTAGATTTATGTGTGACTACCGTCCCAACCAAACATGCGCAACCACTCCACCCTTATATGGGAAAGGGCATTAGTGATTACCTAGGTCAATACTAGCATGGTGCCCGCATTACTAGTGACGGGGGTGACGTGAGGTCACTCTCGGGACGGGGTCGTGCTTGGATAGGCAGCCATGACTGTTTTGACAGGGCACCGAACACACCGTTGGTACCCCGTGTCAGTGGTATGTGATGAATATGGGAGCAAGGCTCCACAATCTTTAAGATGTGAAATGTTTGGCACGGGGCTGTTACCAATCGAGTGGACTCTATGTTAGTGTCGTCTAGGGAAAGATAGTGATCGGGTGCTTACCCCTGGTACTTGAGGTACCGTGGGTCGTGGATGACACGGAAGTTCCCCGGATCTTGTGGGTAAAGTGTGCAACCTCTGCAGAGTGTCAAACTATTCGAATAGCCGTGTCCGCGGTCAAGGACAGTTGGGTGGTGCTACTTAGACTATGTCCATAAGTTTTTGGAAAACAACACGGTTCGGGTAAATCTGTTGAAGTGATTGTGAGAAAGTCACAATGAGCTTGAGCATGAGTTGATTACAACTCTTCCTCGATAATGATGTCTGTGACCTCCTGATACTTGATGCAGACACATGCATGTCCATGTTATATGTTGATCATACTTGCATATGAAAAACTAGCTTTCCGCAAAACTGCCAATCTAGCAGTAGAGCCTTGCATAATTATTCTGTCATCACATTTGGGTTGCTTGCGAGTACATTCAAAGTACTCATTGGCTTGCCACTGGTTATTTTATTGGCCAGGCTTGAGTGAACAAGATATGATGAAGATTTCTTGGTGACGAGCATGCGATCTAGGATGCTTCCCAGTCAGAATGCCTATAGGGTTAAGGCAGATGGCATGGGTCCAAGTTGTGATTGAAGATTTCCGCTGCGATGATATACTCAAGACTTGACCTTAATGGTCCTATTTGTGTAATACGGTATGTATGGATGTAAGACTCTTGTTATTCAGCTTCTGTGTGTTCAGTGAGCATTGATCTCTGGGATCACTGTACACGCGCATTCAGTGATCTCGACTTATGAGTCGGGGTCCCCACACGAAGAGATGGTGATACAGTGTAATATGGATAGTAGACATTGATTTTTGTAATTGGAACAATAAAAAACAGCAAGGTATTAAGTGATAAAATGGAGCACAAAGGGTATTGCAATGTTTCAAAATGAGGCCTAGGTTCCGTACTTTAGCTAGTGCAATCTCTCAAGAGTGCCAATATAATTGAATCACATAACCATTCCTTAACGTGCAATGAAGAATCACTCCAAAGTTCCTATCTAGCAGAGAACATAAGAAGGAATTGTTTGTACCTATTCTTTCCGATCGATCTATCCAAGAGTTCATACTAAAACAACACAAGTTATTATTTTCGATCGATCTATCAAGAATTCATACTAAACTAACACAAGTTATTCTATCCGATCAATCTATCAAGAGTTCATACTAAAATAACACCAAAACAAATTCATATTCATAATAATCAATCCAACACAAAGAACATCAAAGAGCGCCCTGAGATTTCTACCGGAGAAACAAAGACAAGAATGTGCATCAACGCCTATGCATAGATTACCCCAATATCACTTCGAGAATCCGCAAGTTGAGTGCCAAAACATATATCAAGTGAATCAATACGATACCCCATTGTCACCACGAGCATTCAATTGCAAGAAATATATCAAGTGCTCTCAAATCCATAAAATTATTCAATCCGATAACAACGAAATCTGAAAGGGAAAAACTCAATTCATCGCAACAAGAGAGAGAGAGAGAGAGAGAGAGAGAGAGAGAGAGGGGAAACACCATATGATCTGACTATATTAACAAAGCCTGCGATACATCAAGATCGTGACATCTCAAGAACACGAGAGAGAGAGAGAGAGAGAGTGAGTGAGAGGTTAAACACATAGCTACTTGTACAACCCCACAACACCAAGGGTGGACTACTTCCTCCTCATCATGGTGGCCGCCGGGATGATGAAGATGGCCACTGGCGATGGTTTCCCCCTCCGGTGGAGTGCCGGAAAGGGCTCTAGATTGGGTCTCGTGGACTACAGAGCCTTGCGGCGATGGACCTTCTGATCTAGGTTCACCTCCGAGAGTTTGGAATATTTGAGAATTTATAGGGCGAAGAAGGGGTGCGGGAGGCCACCGAGGTGGGCACAACCCACCTGGGTGCGCTTGGGGGCCCAGGCGTGCCCTGGTGGGTTGTGCCCCTCGGGGCACCCCCAGGTGCTGCTCTGGCCCATCCTGGGTGTTCTGGTCCATCAATAATCTCCAAAAAGTTTCACGGTGTCTGGACTCCATTTGATATTGATTTCCTGCAATGTAAAAAACAAGCAAGAAACAATGACAGGCACTGGGCACTGGGCCAATAGGTTAGTCCCATAAAATGATATAAAGTTGCTATGAAATGATTGTAAAACATCCAAGAATGATAATAAAACAACATGAATACTTCATAAATTATAGATACGTTGGAGATATATTAACATCCCCAAGCTTAATTCTTACTCGTCCTCGAGTAGGTAAATGATAAAAGAAATAATTTATGAAGTGTGAATGCTAGCAAAGTGCATAAGTTTGATTAATGATAATTTCAATCACTTTTCCTAGCATTATAACAACAATTCTTCCCTATAAAACTTCTCATGTTAGAGCATCAACAATTCACATGTTAAGGTTCAAACAATGAATTCTCTTGAAACTCAACAACCTATGTTATCAATCACCAAGCAATTGTAATTCAACTTATTCAACAAAGTTTAAGTAAGAGATCCACATCCTCAACCATCATATAGTCTTCTATGATTGCTAACACTCGCTGCATACACATGAGCAAAACATTTTAACCGAACACATAGAACGATAGGGGCTTGTAGTTTCACCTCCCAACGCATTCACCTCTGGGTCATGTCAACAATAATAACTCATGCTACCCATATTCAGCTGGACATATGTGCCTAGATCTTTCCTCGCCACATGATGCTTGCCAAAAGAGAAAAATAAAAAGTAATAGAGAGAAAAACTTTGACTCTTTGCATAAAAGTAAATACTGAAAAGTAAAAGATAGGCCCTTCGCAGAGGGAAGCAGAGGTTGCCATGCGCTTATTTGGTTGTATGCTCAACCCCTCAATGCAAAGGAACATCACGTTATATTGCCCCTTATGATAGCAACCTTTGTTATGGAATCCGTCACTTTTATCACTTTGCATCACAAGTTCGTACAATGCTCAATTTCCCCTTACACTAAATGATCTAACACTTTTAGAAGCATTTTTTTGCCTTTTTGCACCGATGACAACTTACTTGAGGGATCTTGCTCAATCCTTAGGTAGGTATGGTGGACTCTTGAAGATAAGATTTGGGTTTAAGGGTTTTTGGATGCACAAGTAGTATCTCTACTTGGTGCGGGATTTTTGGCTAGCAAAGATAGGGGGCAAGCACCACATGTTGAAGGATCTATGAAAATATAACTTCTATGTGAATATGAACAAACATAAACCATTACGTTGTCTTCCTTGTCCAACATCAACAATTTTGGCATATAATATTTTGATGGGGGCTCACAATCACAAAAGATTTCCAAGATGGTGTATTTGCATGTGAAAGTTCTCTTCCTCATACTAATTATTCATGAATTGCTTGTATGACCAATATTGTGATTGTCAAGCCTCAAAAGATTTCACTTTCTAAACCCAATGTGAAGCTACCTCTAGGCATGAAATGATTCCAATTTCATGACATTCAATTTATTCAAGAATTTACTCATAGGATATAAGTGAAGCACAAGAGTAAATGACAAGCTACTCCAAAAAGATATAAATGAAGATCATGAGCATAATATTTATTTCTCTCAATTTATTTAAGTGAATCAAGAGAGAATTTCTTCAAAAATACTAAAGCACACCGTGCTAAAAAATACTAGAGCAATTCCATAGAAAAGAGCTTCGTTGACGGGATGTGAATGCTGCTTACCTAGCCTTCCTGGCAACTATTTGAGGACTCTATTTTATTTAAAAACTTTTAGATCCAAGTATTTTATAAAAATAGAAAGCAAACAAAATAAAATGACATTTCAAGAATAGCACATCTCATGTGAAGAAGAAAAAATTTAGGATCAATCGATACTAACCGATAATTGTTGATGAAGAAAGGTGGGATGCCTACCAGGGCATCCCCAAGCTTAGATGCTTGAGACTTCTTGAAATTTTATCTTGGGATGCCTTGGGAATCCCCAAGCTTTAGCTTTTGTGTCTCCTTAATTCTTCTCATATCACAGTTTTCCTAAATCTCAAAAGCTTCATCCACACAAATCTCAAAAAGAACTCATGAGATACGTTAGTATAAAGCAATGCAAAAACCTTATCATTCTCTACTGTAGAAAATCACTAAAATTATTATTCAACATTGCATACTAAATTCCTCTGCATATTTAATACTCCTATCCTCAAATAGAATCATTAAACACATAAACATATGCAAACAATGCAAACATAATAGCAATATGTCAAAACAGTACAGTGTGTAAAGAATGTAAGAGGATCCATACTTCCCTACCTCAATTTTTTTTGAAAATTTAACATAATGTAGGAAATTTATCATAGCTTGATGTGCCAAAAGTTTCAAACTTTTGTCACATTCTAACTTTTCTCGAGAAGTTTTACAACATCGATAAACTTTCTGTTTTCAAACAGCAACATATAGACTTGCAAAGTAAGCATGGTAAAGGCTACCCTTGACACTTTTATTGAAATGAAAGGTACAAAAAATTATTCTAAATACCAGCAAGCAATTCCTAACAAAATAAAATGATGCTCCAAGAAAAACACATATCATGTGATGAACGAAAACATAGCTCCAAGTGAGGTTACCGATAATGATGGAGACGAAAGAGGGGATGCCTTCCGGGGCATCCCCAAGCTTAGTTGCTTGGATATTCCTTGAATATTACCTTTGGGTGCCTTGAGCATCCCCAAGCTCATGGTCTTGCCACTCCTTATTCTCCTCATATCAACATCTCACCCAAAACATGAAAACTTCAATCACACAAAACTTAACAAAACTTCGTGAGATGGGTTAGTATGATAAAAGAAATCATTTTGGGGTACTGTCAAAGAAAAGATTCATAATTGTTCTCACACAATGCGTACTGAGCGTATCATTTCTACAATTTGTATTGATCAATATAAGCCATAGAAGCTAGAAAACAATCAAACTATGAATTGAAAACAGAATCTGTCAAAATCAGAACAGTCTGTAATGATCTGAGCATTCACCATACTTCTGCAACTCTAAAAATCTTGAAAAAAGTATGACCACGTGAAAAATTGTATATTAATCTTCTGCAAAATGAATCAACTCAAAAGCACTCTTCTGTTAAAAATGAGAATTTTTCTCATGAGCGAAAAAGGTTCTGTTTTTCAGCAAGATCAAATCTACTATAACCCAACATGATCCTAAGGCTTTGCTTGGCACTTTATTGAAACAAAACATGTAAAACATGATTACTATAGTAGCTTAACCATGTGAACACACAAAAACAGTAGGTATAAGTGTTGGGTTGTCTCCCAACAAGCACTTTTCTTTATTGCTTTTAGCTAGGCATGATGAGTTCAATGATGCTCACATAAAAAATAAAGATTGAAACACAAATAGAGCATCATGAAGATAATGACTAGCACATTTAAGTCTAACCCACTTCCTATGCATAGGGATTTTGTGAGCAAACAATTTATGGGAACAAGAACCAACTAGCATAGGAAGGCAAAACAAGCAAAACTTCAAGATTTTCAACACATAGAGAGTAAACTTGATATTATTGCAATACCTACACGCATATGTTCCTCTATCATAGTAATTTTCAGTAGAATCATGAATGAATTTAAAAATGTATCCATCACATAAATCATTCTTTTCATGATGCAAACGCATAGAAATTTTGTAACTCTCCACATATGCAAATTTATTCTCATGAATAGTGGTGGGAGCAAACTGAACAAAATAACTACCATGAGATTGAAAAGTAAAATCACGATGACAATTTTCATGCTTATAATTATTCTCTATAACATATATGTCATCACCATAATCATCATAGATAGCAACTTTGTTATCATAGTCAACTGAAACATACTCCGAAGTAGTGGATTCATCACTAAATAAAGTCATGACCTCTCCAAATCCACTTTCATCAATATAATCATCATAAATAGGAGGCATGCTTTCATCATAATAAAGTTTCTCATCAAAACTTGGGGGAATAAAAATATCATCTTCACCAAACATAGCATCTCCAAGATTATGGCTTTGCATATCACTAGCACCACGGATATTCAAAGAATTCATACTAACAACATTGCAATCATGCTCATCATTCAAATATTTTGTGCAAAACATTTTATGGACTTCTTCTTCTAATAATTGAGCACAATTTTCCGATCCATCATTCTCAAGAAAGATATTATAAAGATGATCAATAATATGATGCAACCTTAATTCCATTTTTTTGTTTTGTTTTACAAAACCAAACTAGTGATAATAAAAGAAACTAAAAGATTTGATTGCAAGATCTAAATATATACCTTCAAGCACTCACCTCCCCGGCAATGGCGCCAGAAAAGAGCTTGATGTCTACTACAAACTTGTTCTTGTAGACACGTGTTGGGCCTCCAAGCGCAGAGTTTTGTAGGATAGTAGAAAATTTCCCTCAAGTGGGTGACCTAAGGTTTATCAATCTGTGGGAGGTGTAGGATGAATATGGCCTCTCTCAAACAACCCTGCAACCAAATAATAAAAAGTCTCTCGTGTCCCCAACACACCCAAAACAATAGGAAATTGTATAGGTGCACTAGTTCGGCGAAGAGATGGTGATACAAGTGTAATATGGATAGTTGATATTGATTTTTGTAATTGGAAATATAAAAAACAACAAGGTAGCAAGTGATAAAATGGAGCACGAATGGTATTGCAATGCTTGAAAATGAGGCCTAGGGTCCGTACTTTCGCTAATGGAATCTCTCAATAGTGCTAATATAATTGGATCACATAACCATCCCTCAACGTGCGATGAAGAATCACTACAAAGTTCCTATCTAGCGGATAAAATAAGAAGGAATTGTTTGTACCTATTCTATTTGATCGATCTATCCAAGAGTTCATACTAAAATAACACAAGTTATTCTTTCCGATCGATCTATCAAGAGTTCGTACTAAAATAATACCAAAACAAATTCATATTCATAATACTCAATCCAACACAAAGAACTTCAAAGAGTGCCCAAGATTTCTACAGGGGAAACAAAGGCAAGAACGTGCATCAACCTTTATGTATAGATTACCCCAATGTCACCTCAGGAATCCGCAAGTTGAGTGCCAAAACATATATCAGGTGAATCAATACGATACCCCATTGTCACCATGAGTATTCAATTGCAAGACATATATCAAGTGTTCTCAAATCCATAAAAGTATTCAATCCGATAACAATGAAATCTCGAAGGGAAAAACTCAATTCATCGCAACAAGACAGAGAGGGGAAAACACCATATGATCTGACTATATTAACAAAGCCCATGGTACATCAAGACCGTGACATCTGAAGAACACGAAAGAGAGAGAGATTAAACACATCTCTACTGGTACAAACCCACAACCCCGAGGGTGGACTACTCCGTCCTCATCATGGTGGCTGCCGGGATGATGAATATGGCCACCGGTGATTGTTTCCCCCTCCGGCGAAGTGCCGGAAAGGGCTCCTGATTGGATCTCGTGGACTACATAGCTTTGCAGTGGCGAAACTTCTGATCTAGGTTCACCCCCAAGGGTTTTGGAATATTTGGGAATTTATAGGGCGAAGAAGGGGTGCGGGAGCCCACTGAGGTGGGCATAGCCCACCTGGGCGCCTGGGGGCCCAGGCGCACCCTAGTGGATTGTGCCCCCCTCGGGGCACCCCTAGGTGCTGCTCTGGCCCATCCTGGGTGTTCTGGTCAATAAAAAATCTCCAAAAAGTTTTGCGGTGTTTGGACTCCGTTTGATATTGATTTCCTGCGATGTAAAAACAAGCAAAAAAAAGTAGCTGGCACTGGGCACTATGTCAATTGGTTAGTCCCAAAAAATGATATAAAGTTTCTATAAAATGATTGTAAAACATCCAAGAATGATAATGAAACAGCATGGATACTTCATAAATTATAGATAAGTTGGAGACTTATCAAGGGGCCGCTTGATATCATGCACACATGCACACACTTAGCATAATATCGGGACACGAGGCACATAGATATAACAACGAACCAATCATCGAGCGGTAAACCTTTTGGTCAACCGGTTTGCTATCCTTAGTCAAGTCAAGATGTCCACTAGTAGGCATGTTGAACTTCTTGAAGAGATCCGTTTTCATACCTTTGCTTTCTTGCATGTTGAACTTCTTGAAAAGATCCTCGGTATATCTTTGTTTGAGAAACAAAGGTACCTTATTTAGTTTGCTTGATTTGCAAACCAAGAAATATTTTGAGTTCACTCATCATACACATCTCAAACTTCCCCGACATCAGCCTTCCAAAATTTTCACTAAAATGGGGGTTAGTAGAACCAAATATGATATTATTAACATAAATATAGCACACAAATAATTGACCATTAACCCTTTTAGTAAAAAGTGTGGAATGCATTTTCCGAATTTCGAAGCCTTTTTCAATAAGGAATTTGGTCAAGCATTTATACCATGCTCTAGGAGCTTGTTTGAGACCATAAAGAGCTTTGTGAAGTTTGTAAACATGATTAGGTTTCTTGGGATTGACAAAGCCGGTAGGTTGTTTAACATAAACTTCCTCCTCAATTTCACCGTTCAGAAACACACTTTTAATGTCCATTTGATACAAAGTGATGTCATGGTGATTGGCATAAGCAATTAAGAGTCGTATGGACTCAAGTCTAGCAACGGGGGCATATGTCTCACCGTAATCCATACCTTCGAGTTGAGTGTAGCCTTGGGCGATGAGACGGGCCTTGTTGCGTACAACTTGTTGATACGTCTCCAACGTATCTGTAATTTTTTATTGTTCCATGTTGCTGTATTATCATTCTTGGATGTTTTATAATCATTTTATAGTCATTTTATATCATTGTTTGGTACTAACCTATTGGCATAGTGCTAAGTGTCAGTTGTTGTTTTCTGCATGTTTTTTACATCGCAGGAAATCAATACCAAATGGAGTCCAAACGTGGTGAAACTTTTTGTGGATTTTTTTGGACCAGAAGTCATCTAGTGGGTCGGAGAAGCACCTATGGGGTGATTCGAGGGGAGCACAACCCACCAGGGCGCACGAGGAGGCCCAGGCGCGCCCTGGTGGGTTGTGCCACCTCGGGTGCCCCCGGACCGCCTCTTTGCTTTATAAATACCCAAATATTCCAGAAACCCTAGGGGAGTCAATGAAAATCAATTCCATCCGCCGCAAGTTCCAGAACCACCAGATCCAATCTAGACACCATCACAAAGGGGTTCAGCACTTCCATTGGTGCCTCTCCGATGATGTGTGAGTAGTTCCTTGTAGACCTACGGGTCCGTAGTTAGTAGCTAGATGGCTTCCTCTCTCTCGTTTGAGTATCAATACAATGGTCTCTTGGAGATCCATATGATGTAACTCTTTTTGTGATGTGTTTGTTGGGATCCGATGAACTTTGATTTTATGATCAGATCTACCTTTTTTATATCCATGAAAGCTATTTGAGTCTTCTTTGATCTCTTACATGCATGATTGCTTATAGCCTCGTATTTCTTCTCCGATATTTGGGATTTGTTTGTCCAACTTGATCTATTTATCTTGCAATGGGAAGAGGTGCTTTGTAGTGGGTTTGATCTTACGGTTCCTGATCCCAGTGACAGAAGGGGAACCAACACTTATGTATCATTGCTACTAAGGATGAAACTATGGGGTCTATTTCTACATAAATAGATCTTGTCTACATCATGTCATCGTTCTTATTGCATTACTCCGTTTTTCCATGAACTTAATACACTAGATGCATGCTGGATAGCGGTCGATGTGTGGAGTAATAGTAGTAGATGCAGGCAGGAGTCGATCTACTAATCTTCGATGTGATGCCTATATAATGATCATTGCCTGGATATCGTCTTGATTATTTGAAGTTCTATCAATTGCCCAACATTGATTTGCTCAGCACCGTTTGCTATTTTCTCGAGAGAAGCCACTAGTGAAATCTACGGCCCCCGGGTCTCTTCCTCATATTATTTGCCTTTGAGATCTACTTTTCCTTTGCTTTTATTTTAAGATCTATTAAACCAAAAATAGAAAAAAATACCTTGCTGCAATTTATCTTATTTGGCGTTCGATCTATCAATATTAACAACACTTCACGTCTTTTACCCGAAAGGGATTGTCAACAACTTTTACACGTCAGGTTGCGAGTATTTGTTATTTGTGTGCAGGTGACGTTCATGTTGTGTTGCTTGGTTCTCCTACTGGTTCGATAACCTTGGTCTCATCACTGAGGAAAATACCTATCGTTGTTGTGATGCATCATCCCATCCTCTTTGGGGAAATACCGATGTAGTTCTAGCAAGCAATCAAAAGGAATTTCTGGCGTCGTTGCCGTAGAGGATCTTCAACATATACCAGGTTCCTAATCACAAATCTCATCTCCTCGCAATTTACATTATTTGTCATTTGCCTCTTGTTTACATCTCCCCCACTTCACAAAAATTTGCCGTTTATTCACCTCTTTTTTGTCCGCCGCTTTCTTGCTTCCTTGTCCTGATGGCTAGCGTGTCTACCCCTCCTTTGTCACCAGATTTTGAAGTTCTATACTTCAAGCAAAGACAAGGAGAAAATTTAAAAGATGCTTGGTATAGGCTTATGGAATCCTATCATATTTGCAATTTAAACGGCAACTCTAAGATCTTGCTTCGTAATTTTTACATAGGATTGGCTTTGCATCGTAGACATCTCTTAGATTTTGTCGCTAAAGGGAATTTTTTTGAGCTTGATGCTAATGCTGCCTATGAGTTACTAGAAGGAATTTTGGGTGTTCCACCTTTAAAGAAGGGTTTTATTTTACCCCAAAGGGAGTTCAAATGTTGGACAAACTTGGTGATTTACACAAATACATGGTTGAATTGCAAAAGTACAATGAACCCCTCAAACATCTTAATGGTAGTATCAATCACATGAATACATTGATTACCCTTTACAATAAGCGATTGGATATTTTGGATCTCAAGATGGTATCTTTTCTGAGATTTTAGGGAAGTGCAAAGAGCCTCCCAGGTTTGAGAAAACCCTCACAAAGGTTGCTAAAACTACGGATGATAAAACTTAGATCGTTGCCTTATGCCTAGCTAAGGGCGTAAAACGATAATGCTCGTTGGGAGGCAACCCAACTTGTATCTTTTTACTTTTGGATTTCCTTGCTGTTTTCAATAAAATACCCATTAATACCTCTGTTTAGATCTGCTTTTGTGGTTTGAATAAATGTTTGTGCCAAGCAAAGCCTTTAGGATCATGTTGGGTGTTACTAGATTTGATCTTGCTGAAAATAGAAACTTTTGCACTCGCGAAAAAGTATTCTTTTTAACAAAAGAGTGTTTTTGAGTTGATTATTTTTGCAGAAGATTAATATACAAATTGTTCACGTGGTCCTAATTAAAAAAACAAATAGAGTTACAGAATTATTCGAAATTTCCAGATTGCTTCAGACTGTTATGTTTTTGACAGATTCTGTTTTCTTTGCATTGTGTGCTTGTTTTGATGATTCTATGGTTTTCTTTGATGAGTTTTTGCCATCGAAAAGTTGGAATATAGTATATATAATGCAAGAATAAAATATGAATTGGTTTGCAACAGTAATTATAGTAGTGATTTGTTTTCTTATAATAACGGATCTCATGAAGGTTTTTGTTGAGTTTTGTGTGATTGAAGTTTTCAAGTTTTGGGTAATGTTACAATGGATGAAGGAACAAGGAGTAAGAAGAGCCTAAGGTTGGGGATGACCATGGCATCCCAAGCTATTATCCAAAGAGAAGCAAGCAACTAAGCTTGGGGATGCCCCGAGTGGCATCCCCTCTTTCTTCTAACGACCATCGGTAATTTACTCGAAGCTATATTTTCATTCGTCACATACTATGTGTCTTTCTTGGAGCCTCTTGTATGATATGAGTCTTTGCTTGTTTTGTTTTTCTTTTTAAGTCTCGAATCCTTGCTGTACACACCCATTTGAGAGAGCCATAATTATGCCATGACTTGTTAGAATAGCTCACTTTGCTTCACTTAAATTTTTATGAGCTATGGATTTGCTCTAGTACTTCTCTTATATCTTTTTGAGCACGGTGTACTTTAATATTTTTGAAGAAACTCTCTCTTGCTCCACTTAGATTTATTTGAGAGTTAGTAAATTCTTAAGAAATTCTCTCTTGATTCACTTAAATTATTTTGAGAGAAAGAAAAAAATTATGCTCATGATCTTTACTTATATTTGTTTGAGCTTATCAAAAGCAACACATGAAAATTAGTCACAAAGTGATAGATATCCAAGAAGGATAAAATAAAATAAAAATCATGAAGACCATTGAAAAAAATAAACTTGATTTCTTGTAATAGTTTTGAGATATGATGATGTGATATGTGAGTCATGTTGATGAGTAATTATGCTTTAGTAAGAATATTGGTGTTAAGGTTTGTGATTCCCTATCCAAGCACGAAAGTCAATAGTCATGCAAAGAAATTACATCCTACTTGTGGTGCATTATTCGGTGTTAATTATGCTTAATGCTCGCTTATGAGATTAGTCATTTATTGGTTGGTCGCTTCCCAATCTTTTGCTAGCCCTCATTTTGCACTAAGTATGATCACTACTTGAGCATCCAAAATCCTTTAAACCAGTTTTGCCACATGAGTCCACCATACCAACCTATATGCGGTATTCCTTTGCTGTTCTAAGAAAATTTGTATGTGCCATCTCTAATTTTCAAAATAAATTTCCCTTTTGTGTGCTCGTACCACTCGCGAGGCGGTGAGGGGTGGCTAATATTTTCCATGCTAGATGTGTTATTCTCACGGTGATATTCACTTGTCATTGCACGAGAGTAAGGCAAAGGTATTAGGGATGCCAAGTCTCGAAATGAAAAAAATGAATTTACTTTATGTTGTCAAATAATAAATTCCTTGGAAAGTGTTGGTATGGAAGGCACCCGTGGATACGGTTATACAAGGCTTGTGAAAGTTTGGTGGAAAAAGGCATAAACTTTATTTTTGTTTGGGAATCGCCTATGATATATCTAGCATGGAAAGTGTTGGGAACTCTAAGTCGTTTTCGTTGGTGGGAAAAGTATGCCACCCAAAATAATTTTATCTCTCAATTTAAGCTTTGAGCTCTGGCACCTCTACAAATCCCTACTTCCCTCTGCGAAGGGCCTTTCTTATACTTTATGCAATTTTTATTTTGAATTTGAGTCTCCAGCTTCTCTTATAAAGCACCAACTAGGAGGCACTATGTGTTGGGGAACGTAGTATTTAAAAAAAATCCTATGATCACACAAGATCTATCTAGGAGAAGCATAGCAACGAGCTGGGAGAGTGTGTCCACGTACCCTCGTTGACCGAAAGCGGAAGCGTTTAGTAACGAGGTTGATGTAGTCGAACGTCTTCGTGATCCAATCGATCCAAGCACCGAACGTACGGCACCTCCGCGTTCAGCACACGTTCAACTCGGTGGCGTCCCTCGAACTTTTGATCCAGTTGAGGCCGAGGGATAGTTTCATCAGCACGACGGCGTGGTGACGGTGATGATGAAGTTACCGGCGCAGGGCTTCGCCTAAGCACCGCAACGATATGACCAAGGTGTGTAACTGTGGAGGGGGGCACCGCACATGGCTAAGAGATTGACTTGTGTGTCTATGTGGTGCCCCTGGCCACGTATATAAAGGAGGAGAGGAGGATAGAGTCGGCCCTCCTATGGCGCGCCCAAGGGGGGAGTCCTACTCCCACTAGGAGTAGGATTCCCCCTTTCCTAATAGGAGAAGGAGAAGAAGGAAGGGGAGGGAGAGAAGAGAAGGAAGGAGGGGGCGCCGCCCCTCCCCCTAGTCCAATTCGGACTAGGCCATGGGGGGCGCGCGGCCTGCCCTAGGCTGCCTCTATCTCTCCCCTAAAGCCCAATAAAGCCCATTGACTCCCCGGGGGGTTCCGGTAACCTCCCGGTACTCCGGTATTTATCTGGTGACCCCCGGAACTCTTCCGGTGTCCGAATATAACCTTCCAATATATCAATCTTTATGTATCGACCATTTCGAGACTCCTCGTCATGTCCGTGATCACATCCGGGACTCCGAACTACCTTCGGTACATCAAAACACATAAACTCATAATACCGATCCTCATCAAACGTTAAGTGTGCGGACCCTACGGGTTCGAGAACTATGTAGACATGACCGAGACTCATCTCCCGTCAATAACCAATAGTGGAACCTGGATGCTCATATTGGTTCCTACATATTCTACGAAGATCTTTATCGGTCAAACCGCATAACAACATACGTTGTTCCCTTTGTCATCGGTATGTTACTTGCCCGAGATTCGATCGTCGGTATCACCATACGTAGTTCAAACTCGTCACCGGCAAGTCTCTTTAATCGTTCCGTAATACATCATCTCGTGACTAACTCATTAGTCGTTTGCTTGTGAGGCTTATTACGATGTGTATTACCGAGAGGGCCCAGAGATACCTCTCCGACACTCGGAGTGACAAATCCTAATCTCGATCTATGCCAACACCACAAACACTTTCGGAAACACCTGTAGATCATATTTATAATCACCCAGTTACGTTGTGACGTTTGATAGCACATAAGGTGTTCCTCTGGTATTCGGGAGTTGCATAATCTCATAGTCAGAGGAACATGTATAAGTCATGAAGAAAGCAATAACATTAAAACTAAACGATCATTGTGCTAAGCTAACGGATGGGTCTTGTCCATCACATCATTCTCCTAATGATGTGATGTTGTTCATCAAATGACAACACATGTCTATGGTTAGGAAACTTAACCATCTTTTATTAACGAGCTAGTCTAGTAGAGGCATACTAGGAACACTCTGGTTTGTCTATTTATTCACACATGTATCAAGTTTCCGGTTAATACAATTCTAGCATGAATAAAAGACATTTATGATGATATATAAGGAAATGTAAATAACAACTTTATTATTGCCTCTAGGGCATATTTCCTTCAGTCTCCCACTTGCACTAAAGTCAATAATCTAGTTCACATCGCCATGTCATTTAATACCGATAGTTCACATCGTTATGTGAATAACACCCATAGTTCACATCGCCATGTGACCAACACCCAAAGGGTTTACTAGAGTCAATAATCTAGTTCACATCGCCATGTGATTAACACCCAAAGAGTACTAAGGTGTGATCATGTTTTGGTTCATGAGAGAAGTTTAGTTAGCGGGTCTTTTACATTCAGATATGTACGTATTTCACAAATTTCTATGTCGACAATGCTCTACATGGAGCTACTCTAGCCAATTGCTCCCACTTTGAATATGCATCCTTATTGATATTTAGAGTCATCTGGATTAGTGGCAAAGCTTGCATCGACGTAACTCTTTACGACGAACTCTTTATCACCTCCATAATCGAGAAATATTTCCTTAGTTCTCTAGTTACTAAGGATATTTGACCACTATCCGATGATCCACTCCTGGATCACAATTGCACCTCCTTGCCAAACTCATGGCAAGGTACGCAAGAAGTTTGGTACACGGCATGGCATACTTTATATAACCTATGGTTGTGGCATAGGGAATGACTTTCATTCTATCTATTATTCTGCCATGGTCGGGCTTTGAGTCTAACTCAACTTTGCACCTTACACATCAGGCAATAACTCCTTCTTTGAATGATCCATTTTGAACTACTTCAAAATCTTATCAAGGTATGTACTCAATCGAAAGTCTTATCAAGCGTCTTGATCTATCTTTATAGATTGTGCCCAATAAGTAAGCAGCTTCACCGAGGTATTTTATTGAAAAACTCCTTTTAAACAATCCTTTATAGAAAATTCTACATCATTTCCGATCATCAATCTGTCATTCACATATACTTATCAGAAATAATGTAGTCTTCCTCTTAAAGATCCATTTATTTTCAATGGCTTGCCGATCATCGGGCAAGTCAACCAAAGTCCACACTTTGTTCTCATATATGGATCCACCTCAGATTTCATGGCCTAAAGCCATTTTGCGGAATCTGGGCTCATCATCGCTTCCTCATAGTTCGTAGGTTCATCATGGTCTAGTAACATGACTTCCAGAACAGGGTTACCGTACCAATCTGGTGCAGAACGTACTCTGGTTGACCTACGAGGTTCAGTAGTAACTTGATCTGAAGTTTCATGATCATCCTCATTAGCTTCCTCACTGATTGGTGTAGGAATCACTGGAACTAGTTTCTGTGATGTACTACTTTCCAATTCTGGAGAAGGTACGACTACCTCATCAAGTTCTACTTTCCTCCCACTCACTTCTTTCGAGAGAAACTCCTTCTCTAGAAAGGATCCATTCTTAGCAACAAATATCTTCCTCAGATCTGTGATAGAAGGTGTGCCCAACAGTTTCCTTTGGGTATCCTATGAAGACACATTTCTCCGACTTGGGTTCGAGCTTTTCCGGTTGGAACTTTTTCACATAAGCATCGCAGCCCCAAACTTTAAGAAACGACAACTTGGGTTTCTTGCCAAACCATAGTTAATAAGGCGTTGTCTCAACGGATTTAGATGGTGCCCTATTTAACGTGAATGCAACTGTCTCTAAAGCATAACCCCAAAACGATAGTGGTAAATCGGTAAGAGACATCATAGATCGCACCATATCTAATAAAGTACGGTTACGCCATTCGGACACACCATTATGTTGTGGTGTTCTAGGTGGGACGAGCTGTGAAACTGTTCCACATTATTTCAAATGAAGAGCAAACTCGTAACTCAAATATTCGCCTCTGCGATCAGATCATAGAAACTTAATTTTCTTGTTACGATGATTCTCTACTTCACTCTGAAATTCTTTGAACTTTTCAAATGTTTCAGGCTTGTGCTTCATTAAGTAGATATACCCATATCTGCTCAAATCATTAGTAAAGGTTAGAAAATAACGATACCCGCCGCGAGCCTCAACACTCATCGGTCCGCATACATCAGTATGTATGATTTCCAACAAGTCAGCTGCTCGCTCCATTGTTCCGGAGAACGGAGTTTTAGTCATCTTGCCCATGAGGCATGGTTCGCAAGCACCAAGTGATTCCAAAAGCCCATTCGCATGGAGTTTCTTCATGCGCTTTACACGAATATGACCTAAACGGCAGTGCCACAAATAAGTCGCACTATCATTATCAACTTAGCATCTTTTGGCTTCAATATTATGAATATGTGTATCACTACGATCGAGATCCAACAAAAATAGACCACTCTTCAAGTGTGCATGACCATAAAAGATATTACTCATATAAATAGAACAACCATTATTCTCTGATTTAAATGAATAACCGACTCGCAACAAACAAGATCCAGATATAATGTTCATGCTCAACGCTGGCACCAAATAACAATTATTTAGGTCTAAAACTAATCCCGAAGGTAGATGTAGAGGTAGCATGCCGACGGCGAACACATCGACTTTGGAACCATTTCCCACGTGCATCGTGTAATGCCCAGGATGGGACTATACCTCCTACGTGTCGAGGCACGACTTAAAGGTATAAGCCCATTCTGGGCATTACAAGTTGGTATTCAGAGCCTTCTCCGACCTAGAAGCCCCCACTAATTGATCGAATCGTTGACGGTTGATTCTAGGCACACACTTAAAATGTTTTTGAGTCCTATATATATCGGAGAGTAGGATTTCTTTTGCTCCTCATCTCTTTTCACTCTAGTGAGGACTCCTGATGATTACTTATCTCTTCTACTATCAAAATTCACCAATTTTTTTTTAGGATCACGCCAGTATTGTTTGGATTGTTCCGATGTCTTTGTGACGAGAACATTGTTCTCGATGCCTCCTGTCATTAGGGGTTGTGGCAGTGTCCCGGGGAGTTGAGCTCCGAGGTGTTGTCGTCACAAATATATCGCGGCAGTTCTGGAATACTTAAGACGGCCGACATCGAAAACTCTCCTATGCGGTTAGTGGCAAGATAACCCCGACATCACCCAGTACTGGGGAGGTAGTTCGGGAGTATTGCCATAGCTTGTATAGCAGATGCGTTTCGAAGGTCCGAGGTAAACGGTTTCCGGAAATAACTGGTTATGTGTTGAAGGATGGATACAGCTGGATGTAGGATTAGAGTTGAGTGCGCGATGCTTCCCCTGTATCCCAAACACCTGATTGCATAACTGGAAACTTTCGGAAATTAATAGGTGGGTTCATCCAGTAGTTCGTAGGCATTCTTCCAACGAATGCATGATATGGAGTTAGGGGTTCAACATTGAGTGAAGTGGTTTTATGGGCGTTGTTCCAATCGGGAGTTGCATCTTAAAGGGTCCTTGGCTATGCTGATCCGGGGATTGCAAAACCCTTTTTAACACGTTCCATGAGCTTTCAGCACGAATATGTCGAACAAAACTTCTATCTTGTATTTGTTTATCTGCTCTTTGTTGTTTTTTATTTACCTTTTGTTCTCCAAGTAGCTTCTCGACTAGTTGATGTACTACGGAATTCATTCGTTCAATTCTCTGTTCAGATGATATTGTGAAGATTATGTTGCAACATATCTATCCTTTGTTTTCGTTTTGATTCTGGTATTCGAGTTGCTTTGATGTCAAGTGTTGATTCCATACCTTTCCTAAGCGGTGTTCTCATATTTGTATGGGAGTGCTAGTCCTTCTTGATCATCGAGATTTTCATGTTAATCCTTTTCAACCGGTGTGCCTTCTCTTCAAGTTATTCCATACGGATGCCGTTGAGAAATCCGACGATTTGTCTGTTTCATTCATCCCAACTTGTCTTTGTTTCCCCGCCCTCCCTCCCTTTTTCTTCTTGGAGCCAGAGTCCCTAATGAAGTATCCATTTTATTCATGTGATATTTCTTCATTCTTTTCCATCAATGTTCTTATCCGGTGCTTTATAATGAAGATGCTCAAGAGTTTCAAGTTCATCATTCTTAATTCTAACATTCTTCTCCGGTGGTCTAAATCCAAGCTTCCGTAATGATCATATCTCTTCCTTTTTGTTTCACATGTTTTCCCATGTTGAAATTTATTATCCGAAGGCTCTCTTATTCATTCAACTCTCCTATCCATATCCGGTGTGTACAAGGTATCTCAGAAGATTCGTGTTTCCATTCTTAATCCGTTCAAGCTATTTTGAGGATTATCATCTTATTCAAGCCATTTAATTCAACCGGTGCAATATCTCTTCAGCAATCTTTTTCAACGGCGATTTCTTTAGTGGGCCCTAACCCACATGTCTTTTTCCAGGATCTTACCTGACTCTTCTAATTTTTTCCGGAGTTATTCTATAAATTCTTTTCAAAGTGTGACGTAAGTATGAATCCCATCAGACACAGTCCTTCTCCAGGACCGCTTTCAAATTCTTTTTCATCATTGGTTCAACCTTCTTCTTTTCATTCTTCCGGAGTATTTCATGAATTAATTCTATTGTGTTCCTCCGAAGGTCATCATTTCAGAAGATTTCGTCGTTCTCAGTTTTCAACTTCGTCCTCCAAATATTCTTCATCGATGCCTCTCCGTTCGTCTCCATGTTCTTCCGGTGCATCGTTCAAGTATTTTTTTAATCAGTTCGCGATCTCTTCGTTCTCTTGTATCTAAATTTCCTCTAGTGCTATTCTTCCCGGTGGATTATTCTCTTTCATCACCCGTTTTCAATTCTTACGGCGGTTCATTCAAGATTACTCTTCCGTTGTTATCGTATTAATTAATTTGCTCTTTTCATAATCCTACCGGTGAGTCGTTCAAGATTATTCTCAAGTTTGGCTACATATCTCTCCAATCCTTTTCTAGAAGAATAAGTAGTAGGCCAAATCCGTTGCTGGTCATCAATTTATTTTGATCAAGGATAAGCATACAATAAATCTTATTCTTATTCCTCGAAGTGATAATTTCTTTTTCCGGAGCTTGGTCATCATATCATATTCTCGGTTCTAAGTTGTTCATCTTGTTTTCCGGAGATCCAAGTTATTTCAATTATATCTTTCCAAACCTCCATCTAATTCATCGCAGGCCTTGAATCTTATTCTTTTCATCTTTCACTTCTCATGCTTTCATTACCGGAGTTTTCATGGTGGTTCATCAAGATTTAATTCATCCTCGAAGTCTTCATCAAGATTCTTGTTGGAGCTCAAGCATTCTTCATCATGCTTTCCAAGTGTAATTCTTTCTACCTTATTGTTTGAGATGGTGTTATGTCATTCTTGACAATTCCTTCATGTTTCATGATTAACGAGTTATCAAGAATGAGATATTTAAAACCATCATTTCTTTCTCGTTAGGAGATCCTTTCAACCCCTCATTTTTTATCTCTTGGAGTTATCTTGGGTTGTATTTCACCTAAAAGCTTTCCCTAAGGATTGTTGCTACGTGTGGTGCTTCTAAATGACCCAAGTTCTTCATTTATCCTCTCGGTGAAATAACTCTTTCGTCTCCTTGCTTACCTCTATCAAATCAATTGTTTCCGTTAGTGGCTGGTTGTCACCTCTTAATTTTGAGATGTTTTCCATAAGCCCACATCAAGCTTATTCGTTTCGTTGTTGATTTTCCATCAACCCCATTCATCCCTTCTTCGTAAGGATGCTTTCAAAATCATTTATAGTCGAAGATGTTCTTCCTCTTCGATATCTTCACTCCATTATTCGTTCCGGAGGCTTTGTGTTATTGCTCTCTTCGAACCATCATCTTGTCATATCAAGATCATGTTCTTTTCTTTTCTAGTCCATTTAACCGGAGTGTTGTGTCCTCCATTCAAGTTCCGTCATCTTATCTAGTTTTGCCTCTCTTTTCAATCGGAGTGCTGTCTGAATCCTTCTTACCCCCTGTGCCATTCTTTTAATGTTTTCGGAGGCAGTGTGTTGTTGATTTCATCAAGTATTATTCCATCTCCTCAAGCTCTTGTTAATTCCTTCCATTTACAGTCGGAGTGCTGTCCAAATTATGTCATTCTTATTCCTTGGCTATACCGTTGTAGTTTCATATTCTTTTGGTTCGTAAGCTCTTGTTTCATGTCTTTCAACCTATAAGGTTCTCATAATGCTCCTTGTTCCTCTTTTCTAACGGAGTGTTGTCATCTTCGTTCATCTCCATTGTATTCTTTTTTTCAACTTGTTCAACCTCTCAAGTTCGTGGTTTCACTCGTTTGTCAAAGAAGCAACTTTGTTTACCTCTTCTTTTTTGTTTCTACCCGGTGCCATCTCCAGGATCTCGGGTCGAGATCCTCTGTTAGTGTGGGAGAGTTGTGACGCCCGAAGACCGACGTCCCAGAACATTCCAGATGTTACGGGTTCTTCCGTGTGTTTCTTTTGTGCTTGTGTTATTTATTTTTTGCATTGCATCTTGTCATCATGCCATCATGACTTTAATTCTGCAACTCAACCAAATAAGTCGTGTGGACCTTCGGTCCATTTAAGTCGAGGGAAGGATGACTTCTCTTTATAACATATATATATCCTC
>LR738713.1:351918478-351934560 GCA_902687465.1 Secale cereale
AAGTGTGACGTAAGTATGAATCCCATCAGACACAGTCCTTCTCCAGGACCGCTTTCAAATTCTTTTTCATCATTGGTTCAACCTTCTTCTTTTCATTCTTCCGGAGTATTTCATGAATTAATTCTATTGTGTTCCTCCGAAGGTCATCATTTCAGAAGATTTCGTCGTTCTCAGTTTTCAACTTCGTCCTCCAAATATTCTTCATCGATGCCTCTCCGTTCGTCTCCATGTTCTTCCGGTGCATCGTTCAAGTATTTTTTTAATCAGTTCGCGATCTCTTCGTTCTCTTGTATCTAAATTTCCTCTAGTGCTATTCTTCCCGGTGGATTATTCTCTTTCATCACCCGTTTTCAATTCTTACGGCGGTTCATTCAAGATTACTCTTCCGTTGTTATCGTATTAATTAATTTGCTCTTTTCATAATCCTACCGGTGAGTCGTTCAAGATTATTCTCAAGTTTGGCTACATATCTCTCCAATCCTTTTCTAGAAGAATAAGTAGTAGGCCAAATCCGTTGCTGGTCATCAATTTATTTTGATCAAGGATAAGCATACAATAAATCTTATTCTTATTCCTCGAAGTGATAATTTCTTTTTCCGGAGCTTGGTCATCATATCATATTCTCGGTTCTAAGTTGTTCATCTTGTTTTCCGGAGATCCAAGTTATTTCAATTATATCTTTCCAAACCTCCATCTAATTCATCGCAGGCCTTGAATCTTATTCTTTTCATCTTTCACTTCTCATGCTTTCATTACCGGAGTTTTCATGGTGGTTCATCAAGATTTAATTCATCCTCGAAGTCTTCATCAAGATTCTTGTTGGAGCTCAAGCATTCTTCATCATGCTTTCCAAGTGTAATTCTTTCTACCTTATTGTTTGAGATGGTGTTATGTCATTCTTGACAATTCCTTCATGTTTCATGATTAACGAGTTATCAAGAATGAGATATTTAAAACCATCATTTCTTTCTCGTTAGGAGATCCTTTCAACCCCTCATTTTTTATCTCTTGGAGTTATCTTGGGTTGTATTTCACCTAAAAGCTTTCCCTAAGGATTGTTGCTACGTGTGGTGCTTCTAAATGACCCAAGTTCTTCATTTATCCTCTCGGTGAAATAACTCTTTCGTCTCCTTGCTTACCTCTATCAAATCAATTGTTTCCGTTAGTGGCTGGTTGTCACCTCTTAATTTTGAGATGTTTTCCATAAGCCCACATCAAGCTTATTCGTTTCGTTGTTGATTTTCCATCAACCCCATTCATCCCTTCTTCGTAAGGATGCTTTCAAAATCATTTATAGTCGAAGATGTTCTTCCTCTTCGATATCTTCACTCCATTATTCGTTCCGGAGGCTTTGTGTTATTGCTCTCTTCGAACCATCATCTTGTCATATCAAGATCATGTTCTTTTCTTTTCTAGTCCATTTAACCGGAGTGTTGTGTCCTCCATTCAAGTTCCGTCATCTTATCTAGTTTTGCCTCTCTTTTCAATCGGAGTGCTGTCTGAATCCTTCTTACCCCCTGTGCCATTCTTTTAATGTTTTCGGAGGCAGTGTGTTGTTGATTTCATCAAGTATTATTCCATCTCCTCAAGCTCTTGTTAATTCCTTCCATTTACAGTCGGAGTGCTGTCCAAATTATGTCATTCTTATTCCTTGGCTATACCGTTGTAGTTTCATATTCTTTTGGTTCGTAAGCTCTTGTTTCATGTCTTTCAACCTATAAGGTTCTCATAATGCTCCTTGTTCCTCTTTTCTAACGGAGTGTTGTCATCTTCGTTCATCTCCATTGTATTCTTTTTTTCAACTTGTTCAACCTCTCAAGTTCGTGGTTTCACTCGTTTGTCAAAGAAGCAACTTTGTTTACCTCTTCTTTTTTGTTTCTACCCGGTGCCATCTCCAGGATCTCGGGTCGAGATCCTCTGTTAGTGTGGGAGAGTTGTGACGCCCGAAGACCGACGTCCCAGAACATTCCAGATGTTACGGGTTCTTCCGTGTGTTTCTTTTGTGCTTGTGTTATTTATTTTTTGCATTGCATCTTGTCATCATGCCATCATGACTTTAATTCTGCAACTCAACCAAATAAGTCGTGTGGACCTTCGGTCCATTTAAGTCGAGGGAAGGATGACTTCTCTTTATAACATATATATATCCTCTCAATATTATTATGGAGCTATATTAAATTATTCCAATTGTTTGGAAATTCACCAACACACACTTGCATATCTTCCCCATGCCTTTTCTTTCCCAATTCCTTGCTTCCTAAACCTTGTCTTAATTCAAACCGTTTGAATTAAATTCAAATGAGTTTGAATTTTACTCTTGCATTCTTGCCTCTCCTATTTTTCGTGGACCATGGACATTTTTGCGAGTCCGGGAAAAATAACCTCATGCCCTAATCCTATTCCTAACACCTCCTTTCTTTTCTTCTCTTCTTGTTGTTTTCTGTTTTATTTGGGAAAACAGCAGTAGGGAGGCAGAGAGGGCTCAGCCTTCTAGGCCCAGCCACCCCTAACCCTGCTCCTGGACCCAGCCCGCAGAGCCTCCCTGCAGCCTGCTTGGCCCGCCTGCGGCCTGACCTAGACGGCCTAACAGGCTCCCCGATCCCTCTCCCCTCTTGTCCTTCAGCGCCGCCAGAAGGGTTCGGGACCGATCCCATCTCTTCCTCTCGCTCTCTTTCCTCCCTCAATCCCCTCCATCGCTCCCTCCTGCATCGCTCGCTGGAGCACCGTAGAGCCCCGACCCCCTCGTCCTTCTCTCCCTCGCTCCTCTTGCGCTCTCCCTTGCTCCCGTCGCTCAAGGAGAGGAGTCCCTCGAGCACCCTCCAGCGCCGCCCGCCACCAGCACTGCTGCCGCACCTGGCTCGTCGCGTCGCCCTCCAGCCTCGCCACCAGGAGCAGCCGCGCCGCCCTTTTCCTTCCCGACGCCGCTGCCCGACTGGTTCTGCCTCCTTTGCTCCTCGTCGAGGCCCCGCGAGCCTCATGCTCGCCAGGCCGAGCGTCGCCGCGCCGTTCGCCGCCCGAGCCCATGGCCTCTGCTCTAGCCCCCGCCCCTCGTCGAGCCCGCCATGCCGCTGCCTGGACATCGGCCTCCTGTACTCCAGCACCTGAGGGCCGAGCTTCTCCAGCTCGACCCCGTCCGTCGAGCTCCCTGCCGCGTTGGAGTCCTGGCGCTGCTATGCCTTCTGCCCGTTGCTGTTGCTTCGCCGCCCGCAGATTTTGGACACTCCAAGTCCCTCGAAGCATCAAGTTCAACTACAAGGAGAAACGCCAAGTTCCTCTTCAAATGTACGGCTACCTCCGGTTGGTTTTCGGCAAGTTCAACGACGACCACTACGAACGCGTCAAGTACCACTACGTCCGACGCCGCGACAAGTACCTCTACGGAACATGAACATCTACGGAACGTGTACGACGACCGTCGCCGAAGAACCGTGTACCACTACCATCGCCCCGAAGACGTCCGATACCGCGACAAGTACCTCTTCGGAAACGTGAACGGCTACAAAACGTGTACCACGACCCGCGAGTACCACTACTTCCTCTACGATCTCGAGCCGCCCCGAAACGAATGTTCCGAAGGTATAACCCCGAGTCGATGACCCATGGAATGCATGTGTTGTATGACATGTTTCCCTTGCTTGCTCGTGTCCGTTGTGGCCCTCGTTTGCCTTGTCGCCAACCCGTGGGAACCCGGTGACGGGATCACCCCACCTTTCATCTTGTTCGACTCGCTAGCGCCGATCCTTCTTTTGCACCGGTCTCTCAACGAGTTACCAGAACCGATATGATGCCGTGGCATCATTTTGGTTATCGTCGCCGTGGCACCCCTTTCCACCACGGTGACAAATACTCCTTATCATCTTCATGTCAACTTTTCTTATAAAATTGCATAAAACTTGATCATGTCATCTGCATCATCATAACAACCTTTAAATGTTAATTGTTGTTTGCTTAAAATTGCTAAACATGCATATGGGGATTTTCCGGAATTGTTGTTGTAGTTTCCGGCCTCATTTAAACATGTTGCTTGTGTTGTTTTTCTGTGCTTCCTACCTTGCCATGTATTGCTTCCTGTATAGACTTGTCATGCATCATACCTTGCCATGTATTGCTTCCTGTATAGACTTGTCATGCATCATACCTTGCCATGTATTGCATCATATAGATTTGTGTTGTATTTCTATGCTTCCTACCTTGCCATGTATTGCTTCCTATATAGACTTGTCTTGCATCATACCTTGCCATGTATTGCATCATATAGACTTGTGTTGTTTTTCTATGCTTCCTACCTTGCCATGTATTGCTTCCTTTATAGACTTGTAGTGCATCCTATATAGAACTGTCTTGCATCATACTGGATTGAGCATATTGTCATGTCTCGTGTGGTGTGTTTACCGTGTTGCTTGTTTCTTTCCGGTTTGCTTCCCTCGTTAGCTTCGGGTTCGTTCCGGAGTTGTGAGGCTTCTTCTTCGTTTTCTTCATGGATCCGTTCTTCTTCCTTGCGGGATCCCAGGCAAAATGACCATACCCTTGGATACCTTTACTATCATTGCCTTTGCTTAGTTGTCTCGATGCTATCGTTATATGTCGTGCTACCCATCATTTATGTCAGCCTCTCCTTGTTGCCATGAAACCTCTAACCTTTGACACCTTCCTAGCAACACCATTGTTTGGCTTGTTACCCGCTTGCTCAGCCCTCTTATAGCGTTATTAGTTGCAGGTGAAGATGAAGATCGTTCCAGGAGGGAACTTGTTGTTGGAATATCACAATATCTATTATTATTATTAACACACCTATATACTGGGCATGGGTGGAAGGCTTGGCCTTTTGCTCGGTGTTTTGTTCCACTCATGCCACCTTAGGCGCCGATAAACCGGCATTATGTTCCTTGATTTTGCGTTCCTTACACGATGGGTATATGGGGACCCCTTGACACTTCGTCTTTGAATAAAACTCCTCCAGCAAGGCCCAACATTGGTTTTAATTTGCCTCATAATAACAACTTAATTAATAATTAAATTTGCATAGGGGGTCGCGTCCCCGAGTATTCTTTCTACATAGCAGGGGGGGGCCAGTGCTGATAGTGTTGGTCCCAAACGGGCGGACTGCGGGAACCACCACGGGGAAACTCGAGGATTGGCTCCTGTAGGATGTCCCATCCGGTCGTGGCCTGAGACAAGATACGCGCGGATACTATCAGGGTGTCGGCACGCCGGGAGGTCTTGCTGGACTTGTTTTACCATTGTCGAAATGTCTTGTGCACCGGGATGCCAAGCCTGATCGGATTTCCCTAAGATAAGGGGTGATGATATTATATTTATCACTTCAGCTGATCGTGAGAGCTTGTGATGGGCTAAGTTGGCACACCTTTGCAGGGTTATGATCTTTCGAAAGCCGTGCCCGCGGTTATGTGGCAGATTGGAATTTGTTAATGTTCGGTTGTAGAAAACTTGACAGAGGATCCGAAGTAAAACACACAACTGTGTGAGTAACCGTGACTGTCTCTTTTCACTTTGAGAAGAGAACACGGTGGGGTTATGTTTGACTCGTAGGTAGTTCAGGATCTTTAGCGATCACTACTAGTTTGCGACCGTTTGCGTAGATGCTCATCTTATTCTTGTACTCGTAAGTTAGCCACCATATATTGCTTAGCCGCTGCTGCAACTTCACCACTTTACCTCTTCCTACCCATAAAGCTTTGCTAGTCTTGATGCCCAAGGTTATGGGATTGCTGAGTCCTCGTGGCTCACAGATACTACAACACCAGATGCAGGTTCAGCCGAGAATGATGCAGGAGCTGGTTCAAGTACTTCACTGGGAGCTCGATGAAGAGAGTGGCCGTATGTTTGTGACGTTTTCGACGATCAGTAGTGGTTTCTACTAGGGGCGATTCGGACCTGTGGCTTTATGTATTTGGTATCTTTCTTTTGGATCTTCGCCCGTAGTCGGGTTGTGATGTTTTGGATGATGTTTTGCTTATGTAATGTATTATGTGACGTGGCGGGTGTAAGCCAACTATCCTTTTGCAATTTCATCCCTATTTTTACATGAGTCGTGCAAAGATACCAAACTTGAGATCATTCCAGAATGGGCTTATACCTTTAAGTCGTGCCTCGACACGTAGGAGGTATAGTCCCATCCTGGGCATTACACATCGTCACCTCGTCCTTAGCTAATCTTCATTTAATCTGTAGCCCCTGTTTCGAGTTACAAATATTAGCAACCGAACCAGTATCAAATACCAAGGTGCTACTACGAGCATTAGTGTAACATCCCAAATTTTCAAATTTGGAATGTTATACATAGGTCATATTGCATATCATATTTTATTGCATTCGTGTGTTGCGATCCTCGAAATTCTAAGCAACTCAAGGACCCACGGAGAGAGTTGGGGATTTTTCCGTTTTCGTATTTGAGTTTTCTCAAATACCACTATGAGGATCACTTTGGTTTTAATTGTTTTTCTCTCCGAAAATATTTCCTAATAAAATATACGAGCGAAGATAATATGACTTCTCCAAAATAAAAGAAAATATTGGAGGAAAAATATTAAAATCAAATTTGGTATTTTATTTGGATTTATTAGCAATTTTATTTGCATAGGAAAAAAATACGCGTTTTTCAAAATTGCATTTAGGTCCGGGAAAAATGTTCACTTTGTCCTAAATATTATTAGAGGACGGTGAAAATTTATTTCAGAATTTTTCGAGTCGATTTAGTATTTTTTTTGCCCGTTTTGCTGTGTCAGGATTGTTTAGAAAAAAAACGAACCGACCTACCTGGGTCGTGTCCGACCAGGACTCCGCCCGGCCGGCCCCTTTAAAGGTCGAGGCCGAGCCCCGCCCCTCGCCTCAGCCCGCCCCGCCGAACCCTAGCCGCCGCGCCGATCCACGCTGCCGCCGCCTCTAGCTGCCGCGAGCTGCCGCCGCCCCGTTGGAGCCCCGCCGCCGCCGGTTTTTCCTCGGAAAACCAATTGGTTTTTTTAAGAACCCCAGATCTCGTTTTTTCCGGTTAGTTTCGGTTTTCCGTCGGTTTAGTTAAATAGCGGACGTTCGTCCGTACGTTCGTTTTAACGAACGTTGTTCGCCCGTTAGTCACAGACAACGAACGTTCGTTCGTTAGCCTGTTGGTCAGTTTTTCTTTTTCAGGGTTTTTCTGCGATTATTTTCGATCGTGATTTCTGTCCTGATTTTCGTTTTAGTTTATCTTTTCGCTCGTAAGTCGGAATCAGGCAATTCAAGCGCCTAGATCTTCATCTCGAAGCCCTCTTTCCGTTTATCCTACTTGAACAAGGTTTTGATACTGTAAATTTTAGTTCAATCTAGTAATTGGATCTTGTTTCTTTCGTAGTTTGAGTTTCAGTTCTTTAGTTGAACTTTCTGGTTAGATCTTCTTATTTGAGTTTTACATTTGCATCTTTTCTTGATTGCTTATGTATGCTATTGTTTGTTTGGGATATAATTCCCGGAGTGCGAAGCGTGCTACTACGAGTCCCTAGGTTTTGCGAATCGTGAGCAAGGCAAGTAACACTTTGACCATACCCTTTATTACCCGGTTTTTATGCATTAGATCAAACCCTCACACATTGCATGAGTAGGATCTCTTAACTTGTGGGTCTGGGAAGTAGATTGAGATAGAACCTAATTACCTGCATTATTTTCAAACCCCTGGGAGTTACTTCTATGTTATGCTTAGGTTGCCATGTTATGCTCGTAGACGTGGTTTGGGTTTGAGAGAATCCATGACAGATGTGAGATGTTAATTAATGGTTCAACATAAGGTGGCTACTCTAATACACATCTGGGTGGATTGGTTGCAGGGCACCTGTCGAATCCAGTGTTGTCCTAGGAAATCTCAGAGGAACCGTGTGATTATCCTATGGAATGCCACCCAGGATCAAAAGGATCATAAGACTATTCATGCTAGAAACTTCCGTGTCCAGCCACAATGCCATTATGGGCTCTGGCATAGTTGAGTAGGTTGTGTGAGCTCTTTCAGTGGTGGACTAGTGATGTCTACTACACGCTTCTATTCTTGTAGACAGTGTTGGGCCTCCAAGAGCAGAGGTTTGTAGGACAGCAGCAAATTTCCCTTAAGTGAGTAACCCAAGGTTTATCGAACTCAGGGAAGTGGAGGTTGAACGTACCCTTTCCAAGCAACCCTGCAATCAAGATACAAGAAGTCTCTTGTGTCCTCAACACACCTAATACACTTGTCAGATGTATAGGTGCACTAGTTCGGCGAAGAGATGTTAAATGGCAAGTGATATGGATGGCAAAAGATGTATTTGTAAATCTGAAATAAAAAATGCAGCAAGCAAACAAGTGGTAAACGTGAGCACAAATGGTATTGCAATGGTGGAAACAAGGCCTAGGCTTCATACTTTCACTAGTGGCAACTCCCAACAACATTAACATAACCGAATCACATGATATTTCCCATAATGGAGACACACTCGGAGGTCATTCCTTTGTGGTCAAGAGAGGACGAGAATTATGTAGGGCTACAAAAGCACACCTCTAAGTTCGTAGTTCTCAATCTATGGATTTCCCAATGTCACCTCGTCCATCCAAAGAGAGTACCACAATCACCACAACATATCTCATGGATAGTCAAAGACAAGCACCAAGAGACTCTCAATCTTCAATCAACACACAAAAGGGGAAATCACTCATGAAAATATTCTTCTAATCCATGTCCAATAGACCGCTGTCACCTTGGTCTCGGGGATTATACTAGATAAAGACAAGTGAGTACATCAATCCAATACATAGAGGAAATATCATGGGATCACCCTAGATTAACATAGCCTATGATCACAACGAAGATCACATCATGGGAGAGAGAATTGACCACATAGCTACTGGTAGAAACCTCAGCCCCGAGGAGGAACTACTCCCGCATCATGGAGGGAGGAAGCAACGTCGATGGAGATGAATCCGGGGGCACTTCCCCGTCCCGGCAGGATGCCGACACAGGAATTCTGGTCCCCCGAAACTTGGTGGCGCTGGCGGCGGAGATCGGAATAGCTTCTGGAGAAAAGGGTTCCGGAATCAGGGTTTCCGCGACGGGTGGTAAATATATGCCAAAGGGGGTCACCAGAGGCGGAGAGGGGGGCCCAGGCGCCCCCCCGGCGCGGCCAGGGGTGGGGCCGCGTGGGCTGGCCACCGGGGCTGCCCTTGGCTCCCCTCTGGCCCCACTTCTGGCGCGTGGAAGCTTCTGGAGCGCTGATTTTTTATATATTTTTCCCGGAATTTTTCTGGCAATTTAAGTAATGGGAAAACCTGAAATACAAACACAGCAGAGAACAGAAGCTGGCACTGGGGTGCACTGAGTTAATAGGTTAGTCCAAATATGATCAAAAGTGTATGGAAGTGCATAAATATCATAGCAATATCACATAAAAGAAGCATGGAGCAAGCAGAAATTATAGATATGTTTTGGACGTATCAACATCCCCAAGCTTAATTCCTGCTCGTCCTCGAGTTGGTAAATGATAACAAGCATAATTTCTGCGGTGACATGCTACCAAAGAGTCTTTCACAATTACATGACAAATGCTTATTGAGATAATGAATCTTTAGTAATTAAGTTGCCTCATGAGAATATCACAAAGAACTGAAAGTTTACAATATGATACTGAAACACCCAATAGATTTGTAGTGAGCATGGTGTGCAAACATGACAAAGTGATACCTCGCTTGCCCCCTTTAGTGAAGCAAAACATAAATGCAGGAGCACCTCCGAAGTTTAAGTGACGACTAGATACAATGATTTCAGAATAAGTGATATCACAATTATGCAGAAGACAATGGTATTTTGGGACAATGCACATTACACTCAGAATTACAATCATGCTCTCAATAGTTGGTGCTTTGAAGAAAGAAGGTGGAGACTCTCGAACCGTGGATTTTGTTGGCAAGGTTGAAAACCCGTGGCTGGAAACAAAGACTAAACGAGTACCAGAGCTCGTGGTTTTAAAAACAGAGATAAAAAGCTTTTGGGAGGTGCATAATTTGTCAACGAATGCTAGTAGACAACCCAATCACTTCTTATGCTGGACAAGGTTTCGAGGAACGGCTCCCACGCGGGGACGATCACATCCCCTTAATCTCCTTTGTTTATCACTGCCAGAGTTTTCTGATTTCTCATGAACAAAGCGTGAAGGAGGGTTTGTTTGTTGCTATTATCTTTTGTGAGCTGGGCGCACTCATGCCAGTCCCTCCTTGTATTAGGGGTTTGCAGATTAGACATGCAATCCCGGGGTAAATTTTGTCCAATCATAAGAAGATCATGAATTACCTACTACTTCCTCATGAGCTAAATCAGAGGCACAAAAGAGAAATGCTTTTGAATAATTTTGAGATGGTACAAGAAAGTCTTCGTTAGGAATGGCAAGTAAATACCATATATAGGAAGGTATGGTGGACTCATATGGCATAACTGGTTTCAAGGATTTTGGATGCACAAGCAGTCAGTCCGCTTAGTACAGGTGAAGGCTAGCAAAAGACTGGGAGCGACTAACTAAGAGAGCAATGACGGCCATAATCATGCAGAGCGACAAAGCAACATTGAATTGGGCATGGAAGTTATATCACTACTCAGAAATTAAAGATCATCAAGGCTTGATAGACTTTCTTTATAGTCTTAAATATGCGTGAGCATATGCCAAGTCAATCAAAATAAATTCTTGGAGGAAGATATCACTAAACCATACCACATCATAGGCAAACAAATCATGCTGGTACTTTGACAACACATTAAGAACCCCCAGCTATTTGAGACTAACCATAAGAAAACATGAACTACTAAGCACCATTATGCACATAGCATTTTTATCATAGACATATCAACCAGTGCCACAGAAGCCAACTCTCTTAACAATATAAGCATGATAACTCAAGAGAGTTCCAGAAGCAACAACCTAAACAAAAGCTCTTAAAAAGATAAGCATGAAAACTAAGAGCTAAGCATGCCAGCAGCTATGAAAAGATAAAGAACACACACAAGAAGATACGCATGCAAGCCTATGTTGTGTTCTACAGTGGAGTGGAGCGTATTTCTATCCTAAACAATGAAGGCTAGGATCTAACTTATTACGAACAGCAAGCAAAGCTAAAGAAAACTAAAAAAGGAAACTAAGAGCAAGACGCTCCAAGCATAGCACATAACGCATGAAGTGATTAAAATATAGTGGAACGAAAGACGAACTGATAATTGTTGATGGAGAAGGGGATGCACGGGGGCATCCCCAAGCTTAGACGCTTGAGTCTTCTTGAATATTTCTTGGGGGTGCACGAGGGCATCCCCAAGCTTGAGCGTTTGGCCCTCCTGAATCTTCTTTTATCATCTTCCCTCGCACACTTGAAAACTCCCTTCATACATAACTCATCATAATCTGATTAGCGAGGTTAGTACCCATAATAAAATATTTTTTCCCTACTAGAAATAAGGATAATCTTGAAGAACTACTGTTTCTCAAGATTGCCAAAAGGTTTTTGCAAAGAAAAAGCAAGCTCAAGGTTTGCAAAACGAAGAAAAGGCAAAACATGATAGAATCTGTGAAAAACAGACCAGCAGGTAGTAAATAATTTTTTCGGGGCACTTCTGCAACTCAAATCAAAAAACTTAGAACAGACGCTCGAAATCCAATTGTATAGAGCACGCTGTCAAAAAAATTCAGATCAAAAAGATGATCTGGTGATTTTATTTGAAGTTTTCTGTCCAAGGACAGAATCTGTTTCCTGGACAACACGTCACAACTTTTGAACTTTCTTCCAATCGGAGGCTAAACTTGGCACAAAGCTGAAAAGAAAAGATACAATGATGTTGCTACAGTAGTAACAAACATCAAGACCACTAAAAACTGAAAGAACAAACTGAAAGCAAATATAACAAGGGTTGTCTCCCTAGAGCTCTTTCTTTATAGCCATAAAGATAGGCTTAAGACTTTAATGATGCTCTCGTAGGAATAAGAGTTGAAGAACAAAAGAGAGCATCAAGAAGCAAATACCAAACACATTTAAGCCTAACATGCTTCCTATGCATAGGAATATTGCAATAGAATAATTCATTGAAGCACAAAGCAACTAGCATAGGAAGGCAAAACAAGTGCAGCTTCAAAACCTTCAACATAAAGAGAAGAAACTTCTTATTATTAAGATATTTAGAACCATGTCTCCCTCTCTCATTATAAATTTCAGTGGCATCATGGATGAACTCAACAATATAACTATCACATAAGGCATTATTTCCATGATCCAAAAGCATAAAAGTGTCATTACTCTTCATATAAGCAAAATCTTTCTTATTAGGAATAGTGAGAGTAAGACTATCATAACCATCATGGTAATCATCGTATTTAGGAGGCATATCATAATCATAATAAATTTTATCCTCAATAGTAGGTGGACTGAAAATATCATATTCATCATTGTAATCATCATATATAGGAGGCATAGTATCATCAAAGTAAATTTTCTCCTCAAAAGTTGGGGGATTAAAAATACCATGTTCATCAAACGTGTCATCCCCAAGCTTAGAGCTTTCCATGTCATTAGCAATATTGATATTCAAAGAAAGCATACTAATAACATCACCACCATCATGATTGTTATGCAAATAATAATGTTCCATAGGTTTTTTAATTTTATCTTCAAACACATCATGTCCCAAAGCAAGGTAGAGCTTATAAAGCTCTCTCATATTTTTGTTGTTTTCCATTAAGCCTGACTAGTGAAAATAAAACAAGAAACAAAAAGATTTAATTGCAAGATCTAGAGAAGGTACCTTCACTTACCTCACTTCCCCAGCAACGACGCCAGAAATAGCTTGATGTCTACTACACGCTTCTATTCCTGTAGACAGTGTTGGGCCTCCAAGAGCAGAGGTTTGTAGGACAGCAACAAATTTCCCTTAAGTGAGTAACCCAAGGTTTATCGAACTCAGGGAAGCGGAGGTTGAACGTACCCCTTTCAAGCAACCCTGCAATCAAGATACAAGAAGTCTCTTGTGTCCCCAACACACCTAATACACTTGTCAGATGTATAGGTGCACTAGTTCGGCGAAGAGATGTTAAATGGCAAGTGATATGGATGGCAAAAGATGTATTTGTAAATCTGAAATAAAAAATGCAACAAGCAAACAAGTGGTAAACGTGAGCACAAATGGTATTGCAATGGTGGAAACAAGGCCTAAGCTTCATACTTTCACTAGTGGCAACTCCCAACAACATTAACATAATCGAATCACATGATATTTCCCATAATGGAGACGCACTCGGAGGTCATTTCTTTATGGTCAAGAGAGGACGAGAATTATGTAGGGCTACAAAAGCACACCTCTAAGTTCGTAGTTCTCAATCTATGGATTTCCCAATGTCACCTCGGCCATCCAAAGAGAGTACCACAATCACCACAACATATCTCAAGGATAGTCAAAGACAAGCACCAAGAGACTCTCAATCTTCAATCAACACACAAAAGAGGAAATCACTCATGAAAATATTCTTCTAATCCATGTCCAATAGACCGCTGTCACCTTGGTCTCGGGGATTATACTAGATAAAGACAAGTGAGTACATCAATCCAATACATAGAGGAAGGGGAAATATCATGGGATCACCCTAGATTAACATAGCCTATGATCACAACGAAGATCACATCATGGGAGAGAGAATTGACCACATAGCTACTGGTAGAAACCTCAGCCCCGAGGAGGAACTACTCCCGCATCATGGAGGGAGGAAGCAACATCGATGGAGATGAATCCGGGGGCACTTCCCCGTCCCGGCAGGATGCCGGCACAGGAATTCTGGTCCCCCGAAACTTGCTGGCGATGGCGGCGGAGATCGAAATAGCTTCTGGAGAAAAGGGTTCCGGAATCAGGGTTTCCGCGACGGGTGGTAAATATATGCCAAAGGGGGTCACCAGAGGCGGAGAGGGGGGCCCAGGCGCCCCCCCGGCGCGGCCAGGGGTGGGGCCGCGTGGGCTGGCCGCCTGGGCTGCCCCTGGCTCCCCTCTGGCCCCACTTCTGGCGCGTGGAAGCTTCTGGAGCGCTGATTTTTTATATATTTTTCCCGGAATTTTTCCGGCAATTTAAGTAATGGGAAAACCTGAAATACAAAAACAGCAGAGAACAGAAATTGGCACTAGGGTGCACTGATTTAATAGGTTAGTCCAAATATGATCAAAAGTGTATGGAAGTGCATAAATATCATAGCAATATCACACAAAAGAAGCATGGAGCAAGCAGAAATTATAGATACGTTTTGGACGTATCAACTAGCAGATGTAGGGGAAAGTAGGTGTACCTGTCCACCCGCGGTAAAGAGTAAATGCTTCTGAAGGACTGTGTCTCGGTCATCCGTTTCTCAAACATCATGCAGTGCGAGAAATCCAACGGAGGAGATCGAGTCTTGTGGGGAAAAGTGCACAAACCTCTGCAAAGTGTACAAACTAATCATGATTAGTTGTGTCCCCAATTATGGACATCTTGAGTATCTGGTACTTGAATTATTGGTTGATCTCATAACTCTAAAACTAATTTGCTGGGTTAATAATGACTACTTTAATTGGGATTGAGTTGGCGGAACCTTCTCAATGATGTTTCAAATACCATGATAGTTAAAATAAAAGTTATTCCTTTGTTGTAGGGAAAAATTTTCTTTATGAAAAAAACTTTAACCTTAGAGCCTCCACCAGCCATATATGCATGTAGTGTTAGCCTTTATGCTGTTACTTGCTCTACTGTGTTATCTTGCCAGCATATTCCATGTGCTGACCCGTTTCGGGCTACAACATGTCATGTTGCAGACTTTTCAGAAGAAGAGTAAGGTGCGCTAGGTCGTTTGTCATGCACTCAGCTATGCCGTTGGAGTTGATGGACTCACTTATCTTCCAAGCCTTCTGCTATATTCGTGTTAGATGGCCTTATGCCATATTATTTTGTAATAAGTTCTCTCTTGAGACATTCGATGTAATTAGTGTGTGATTGCCACTCTGTTATAAATCCTTCAAGTACTGTGTGTGTCAGCATTACCGATCCAGGGATGACACAGAACACAGAGACTTCGGTCCATTCGGATCGTGGTCTCTACAAGATGGTATCAGAGCACACGCTGAATGTAGGACACGACCACTAAGATAAACCCTAGGTAACTCTTCTCTACTCATTTCTGACTCCTCTCCATTTTCTACTCTTTAGGATGGTGGACCCAAGGAACAAGTTCACTCAACCGGATGAAGACACACCTTTTGGACGACACTTGAAGGAAGTCACTAGGTACCTGAACATCGGAAAACCAAGCTTCACCGGGACCTACACCGCCACTTTACCATAAGAGGAGAGATGGATTATTCACGTTCAAATTCCCGGGAGGACTTTCATGCCAGTCATGGAGCCCATAGAGTTTTCCTTTGATGCACCAACCTGGAGCCTAGGTAAGAGTATGGTGGCCCACATTGCCATGGAACGTATTGGAGAAGTCTACAAGTAAGAGCTGAAGGACACTATCTACCAGATATGCGGGCGCCGAGATGAGCAATGGGATATGATCAGCACCCGGAAGGACAGGTCCATTGCAGCTTTCATCCAGGAGTTAAACCAGCACATTCGTCGACAGGAGCACCAGATGTGCGCAGGCATGATAGATTTGAAGAAGGCGTTAACCAGGAACATGGAGCTAGAAGAGGAACTCAAGTCTACACGTGACGGATACGAGGAGGAAATGACAATACTTGTGGAGAAGAATGACGACTTGACAAGGAAGCTAGGAGTATTCATGGGAGATCCCGCGCCAGGAGGAGAAGAAGAAGAAGAAGAAGAAGAAGAGAAGGTTAAGCTGATTCGAGATAGACTGAAGGTAGCTCATTTCAGGCAGAAGAGTTATGCAGACTCGAAGCGCAAGGAAGTAGTCTATGAAATCGGAGACTGAGAGTACCTGAGAGTGTCACCTCTGCGAGGTGTTAAATGTTTTGGAGTTAAGGGAAAGTTAGCCCCGAGGTTTGTGGGACCATACCGTGTTTTGGAACGCATGGGAGAGGTTGCCTACAAATTAGAGTTACCCGAAGGATTGTCAAGAGTT
>LR738713.1:351951611-351968969 GCA_902687465.1 Secale cereale
CATGCCATTTTTCCATTCCCTATAAAACTCCCCTTCAAGGATAGGCACTCTATGTCTCATACTCCCAATCGTAGACACATCCATCTTCCGCCAATGGTGTTTAAACCAAAGCAATGGAGACCAAATCTCTACCACCAATTGAAAGGATCAAAGAAGAGGTGTCTACAGGGGGGTTTGATTAGACTCTCAACGAGAAAGGTAGAAGTTTTTTTTATTTTGTTAAGTTGAGGTGGAGTTTTAGCACAAAATTAAGCATTCATAATACATTTCAAGCAAGCATGGCAAGTTTATAAGCAGTGGAAAGAGTAAAACATGCAATTGCAAGAAAGTAAAGGCACGGGATTGGAAAGTGCAAACATAATGGAGACATGGAGATTTTTGGCCTGGTTCTGATAGGTGGTGCTATCATACGTCCACGTTGATGGAGACTTCAACCCACGAAGGGTAACGTTCTGCGCGAGTCCACGGAGGGCTCCATCCACGAAGGGTCCACGAAGAAGCAACCTTGTCTATCCCACCATGGCCATCGCCCACAAAGGACTTGCCTCACTCAGGTAGATCTTCACGAAGTAGGAGATCTCCTTGTCCTTACAAACTCCTTTGTTCAACTCCACAATCTTGTCGGAGGCTCCCAAGTGACACCTAACCAATTGATACGTCTCCAACGTATCTACAATTTTTGATTGTTCCATGCTGTTATATTATCATTCTTTGATGTTTTACAACCTTTTGATAATCAATTTATATCATTTTTGGTACTAACCTATTGACATAGTGCCAAGTGCCAGTTGCTGTTTTCTGCATGTTTTTTACATCGCAGGAAATCAATATCAAACGGAGTCCAAACACCGCGAAACTTTTTGGAGATTTTTTTTATGGGCCAGAAGACACCCAATGGGACAGAGCTGCATCTGGGGGGTGCCACTAGGGGGCACAACCCACCAGGGGGCACCAGGCCCCACTTGCGCGTCCAGGTGCGTTGTGCCCACCTCGGTGGCCACCCGCACCGCCTCTTTACCCTATAAATTCACAAATATTCCGAAACCCTTCAGGGAAGACCTAGATCAGAAGTTCTACCACCATAAGGCTCTGTAATCCACAAGATCCAATCTAGAGCCCTTTCCGGCACTCTGCCGGAGGGGGAAATCATCACCGGTGGCCATCTTCATCATCCCGGTGGCCACCATGGTGAGGAGGGAGTAGTCCACCCTCGGAGCTGAGGGTTTGTACCAGTAGCTATGTGTTTAATCTCTATCTCTCATGTTATTGAGATGCACAATCTTGATGTATCGCGGGCTTTGTTAATATAGTCGGATGATATGGTGTTTTCCCCTCTCTATGTTGTGATGAATTGAGTTTTACCTTTGAGATTTCTTTGGATTGAATATTTTTATGGATTTGAGAACACATGATATATGACTTGCAATTGAATACGCGTGGTGACAATGGGGTATCGTATTGATTGATTTGATATATGTTTTGGCACTCAACTCGTAGATTCCCGAGGTGACATTGGGGTAATCTATGCATAGGGGTAGATGCATGTTCTTGTCTTTGTTTCTCCGGTAGAAATCTTGGGGCACTCTTTGAAGTTCTTTGTGTTGGATTGAGTATTATGGATATGAATTTATTCTAGTGTTATTCTAGTACGAACTCTTGATAGATCGATTGGAAAGAATAATTTGTGTTATGTAATGCCCAGATGTAACACTTTCCAATTATGGCAATATATGAAACTTTGACTTCATCAATTCCATTCTGGGCTCTTCTTTCATTTCGGGTTTCTTCATTTTGTTGGGTGCATGTGAGCTTTTCATCCATATCATGTTTTCATGTGCATTGCATTGCATTCGTGTTGTCACTTGCACCCGGTTCCACTCGCCTCTTCCCGTTGTCCGTTTCGAGTTCCGGCGCTCACACACGTGCCCGTGGCATCCCCGAGTCCTTCTTTCGTGTGTGGCCATGTAACGTTTCCGGAATGAGTTGAGACTTGTCGTGCGATGTTGTTTTGGTACGTGTAGGCCGCATGTCAAGTTTCGTCGCATTTGGAGTTCGTTTGGTACTCCAACGGTTAACCTAGTGGGCTAAAAGAACCTCTTCTTTAAGGACCAAGACCCCCTCCACAACAGCCCAAAAACCCAGCACAACCCTTCCCATCATCTCGGTCGTCGAATCGTGATCGCGTGGCCGAAAACCGCTCCTCATTTGGACTCTCCTAGCTCCCTCTACCTATAAATATGTGTCCACCCCCGAAATTTCGAAGGAAACCCTAGTCTCCTCCTCCTCCAGCCCCGCCTCGATAACCGCGCCGGGTAGACGTGTCCGACCCGCGCCGGACAAATCGCCGCCGCCGCCCTCAGCCACTACCCGCGCGCCACGTCACCCCGCCGCCGCGCCCGAGGCCCAGATCCGGCCCGCCCCAGGGCCGAACCGGGCCGCGCCTCCAGCGCCCTTCTTCCCCGCCGCCGTTCGCCGCTCGCCGCCGCCTGGCCGCGCGCCTCCCCGCCGGCGGTTCCCTTCTCGCCGCTCGCCGCCGCCGTCCTCCAAGGAGGTCGCCGCCGCCCTTCACCTCCGGCTGCCGCTCGTCGCCGGAGGCCGCGCCCCGCCGCCGAGAGCCTGCGCCGCCGGATCGGGCCTCCCCGCGGCCGGATCTCCGCCGGAGGCCGCACCTCCTCGCCGGCCGGCCAGCCGCCGCCGCCACCCTAGCGGTCGGGCGGACCCGACCCGACCCGCAAGCCGCCGCCCGATCCGCCATTCGTACAGATCCACGTCACCCGGACGTGTCCGTCCTAACACCCCCCTTGAGGTTTTTTTTTTTTGCTAAGTCCCAGGTTTTCTGTTATTTTTGTTGCATGTTTGAGTGGATGTAACTTTTTGTGTGCTTATCCGAATGATGCAAATAATATGTCAAAATGACCGTGGTGATATGCTCTACACTTTGTTCCATTGTGGCATGCTTGTTTGAGTTCATCTAGAGGTCCTAATCATCGTGCCAAGAGTGCTACTTGTTATAAACTGTTGTTGCTTGTTATTTTGTTGCCATGTTTGAGATATGATAACTTGGTGCATGTTTATCCAAATGGAGCATATGATATGTCAAAATGTTCATTGTGAAACGCTCTACATGATGGTAGCTGTAGCATTCATGTTAGGTGTCATATTGCCATGTTAACCTCTATTGCAAAAGTGCATGTGGCTGTTAAGTGCTGAAACTTGTTGTGAGATGCTGTTTTGACATGCTCTTTGCTATTGATGTGTTTGTCCCCATGTCACATGTCAATATGTTTTAGAAGCACCATCATATGGTATTTGCTTTGGTGTAAACCATTTTCCATGATATGCCATGAGGTGACTTAAACAAGCTTGTAAACATGTCATGCCAATGTTACTGTTTTATACTTAGTGAAAATTCTGCTTTAACCTGATGCTATGTTTGCTTGATGCCCTAGTCAAATCCATGCTTGTTTTGGAGTGGCCAATGACCATTCCTTGTTTTCCATGTTGTTGTATATCCATTCATGCCCTTACTTGCACATATGGCTTGTTGTAGCTTATTTATTTCTTGCTCTAAAGTTGCTATAAATTATATCTATCAGGTTTTTAACAGCATGATCAATTTGGTGTAGCTTGTTGCTATTGATCCATGTCTCCTATGGAGTTGCTCCAATGGAGTTGTTTTCTGTAGAACATGTCTACTTCATGTCCATGCTTCTTGTCATCATGTTTGGGTGATGTAGGGTATATATTTCTTGCTCCAAATTTGCTATGTGGATGTTAATTTCAGGTTTGCATTGTATCTTGTTTCGTGTGTATGTGTTGAACCGTAGCTCCGTTTGGAGCGTGTCCTACATTAAACTTGTGTGATTTTGCATGTAGAATCATAATATCATGTTGTTTACATGTCTGGAGTGTGTTTGCTTGATGTTTGGGTGCATCTTGCACCGTTGCCATGCTTGTCTTGTTTTGCTCATATCTTCTAGACCGTAGCTCCGAATTAAACAAACTTTATATGAAACTTGACTAGAATTTTCGTGTAGATCATCTTGGTGCATGTTAACTTGCTGTTTAACAATTTTAACTTAAGGTTTGTTCAGATCTGGACCATTTTCAAAATATGCATACGATGAATTACCGGATTTGCTATATGTTGATTACGGCCTCATTTAAACTTGTTGTTTGGTCTTGTTCTTGTGTGCTTCATCCCTTGCCCTGAAACGCATCATACTTGCACCATGTTGATTGTGCATTGCACCTTGTTTGATTGTGCCATGTTGTGTTCTTGTGTTGAGTAGAGCCGGAAGCCGAGATCGAGTGCGAGGTTCTTACCGAGGTTGAGTACGAGGACCCGTCTTACGATCCCATCGGCAACTCAACAGGCAAGATGACCTAACCCAGATATCATTACTATCTTTTCCTATTGCTAGATGTCTCGCTCTTTAGCTTATTGCCTCGATGGCCATGTTTGTTTGTCAGCCTCCTATTGTAACCATGAATCTGTCTAACCACCCAACCTAGCAAACCTCTGTTTGGCTACGTAAGCTTCGCTCAGCCCCTCTTATAGAATTGCTAGTTGCAGGAGAAGATTTGAAGATTCTAGCTTCATGTTGAAGTTATTGTTGGGATATCACACTATATAATCTGTTAATCCAAATCATCTATATACTTGGCAATGGGTGGAAGGCTAAGCCTCTTGCTTGGTGTTTTGTTCCACTCATGCCTCCCTAGGAACCGTATAAACCGGTGTTATGTTCCTTGATTATGCGTCCCTAACACGGTTGGGGTTTATGGGCCCCCCTTGATAACCCGCTTAGCGCTAAAGCTTTTCCAGCAAGTCCCAACATTGGTTCTACATTTGCCTAACAACTAAAACTTGCATAGGGAGTTATAAACCCTTTTCTTAATCAACAACCCGGGCCAGTGCTCCACATGAGTGTTGGTCCAAACTGGGCGGACTTCAGGGCCGCCTTGGGGAAACCCGAGGTATCTGGTATTACCTGTAGGATGTCCCATCCGGTCGTGGCCTGAGACTAGATACGCACGGCTACTGTCAGGGTGTCGGCACGTCGGGAGGATTTGCTGGATTAGTTTGACCTTAGTCGGAGTATGTTGAGCACGTGATTCCGAGAATACTCGGGCCTTCCCACCTAGGAGTTGCGACTCCGCTGATCGTGAGCTTGTGATGGGCTAAGTTGGGAGACCCCTGCAGGGTTTGATCTTTCGAAAGCCGTGCCCGCGGTTATGTGGCAGATGGGAATTTGTTAATATCTGGTTGTAGAAAACTTGACACCATGTTCAGAATACACTACCAGCGTGAGTAACCGTGACGGTCATTTTCCGAAAGGGGTTCGGGAAGTGAACACGGTGGGGTTATGTTTGACGTGCTTAGATAGGATCACTTCGTGATCACTTTGATGCTCGTGGCACTTCTATTCTCGCTCTCAACACGTAAGCTAGTGCTAGTGCAGCTGCAACCTTTATTCTCCAGCCTTGTTCCGCACCCAAGGCTTAGATAGTTTTGCTACCCGGGAACGGGATTGCTGAATCCTCCGTGGCTCACAGATTCTACACAACACCAGATGCAGGTACTATGGTGAACTACATAGGTGATGGCACAGAGCTGTACTGGGAGTTCGACGAAGAACGTGGGTGATACTACGTGTACTATCCCGATGATCAGTAGTGGCTTCTACTAGGGGCGAATCGGACCTTGTGGCTATATTTATTTGGTGTCTTTCATTTGGATCTTCGTCCGTAGTCGGACTGTGATGTTATTTGGATGATGATTGCTTATGTAATGTATTGTGTGGCGTGGCGAGTGTAAGCCAACTACTCTTTTGCAATTTCATCCCTATTTTACATGAGTCGTGCAAACATACCATACTTGAGATAATTCTAGTATGTGCTTATACCTTTAAGTCGTGCCTCGACACGTAGGAGGTATAATCTCATATTGGGCATTACAAGTTGGTATTCAGAGCCTTCTCCGACCTAGAAGCCCCCACTGATTGATCGAATCGTTGAGGGTTGAGTCTAGGCACACACTTGAAAATGTTTTGGGTCCTATATATATGTCGGAGAGTAGGATTTCTTTTTACTCCTCATCCCTTTTCACTCTGGTGAGGACTCCTGACGATTACTTATCTCTTCTACTCTAAAAAATTCACCAATTTTTTAGGATCACGCGAGTATTGTTTGGATTGTTCCGATGTCTTTGTGACGAGAACATTGTTCTCGATGCCTCCTGTCATTTAGGGGTTGTGGCAGTGTCCCGGGGAGCTGAGCTCCGAGGTGTTGTCATCACAAAGCTATCGCAGCAGTTCTGGAATACTTAAGACGTCCGACATCGAAAACTCTCCTATGCAATTAGTGGCAAGATAACCCTGACATCACCCAGTACTGGGGGGGGGGTAGTTCGGGAGTATTGCCATAGCTTGTATAGCAGATGCGTTTCAAAGGTCCGAGGTAAACGGTTTCCGGAAATAACTGGTTATGTGTTGAAGGATGGATACAGCTGGATGTAGGATTAGAGTTGAGTGCGCGATGCTTCCCCTGTATCCCCAACACCTGATTGTATAACTGGAAACTTTCAGAAATTAATAGGTGGGTTCATCTAGTAGCTCGTAGGCATTCTTCCAACGAATGCATGATATGGAGTTCGGGGTTCTACATTGAGTGAAGTAGTTTTATGGGCATTGTTCCGATCGGGAGTTGCATCTTAAAGGGTCCTTGGCTATGCTGATCCGGGGATTGCAAAATCCTTTTGTAACACGTTCCATAAGCTTTCAGCACGAATATGTCGAACGAAGCTTCTATCTTGTATTTGTTCTATCTGCTCCTTGTTATTTTTTATTTACCTTTTGTTCTCCCAAGTGGCATCTCAAGAAGATTGTTGTTACCATTAAACTGTGGATTACATTCGTTCATTTTGTTCGAATGTTCTTGTGAAGACTTATGTTGCAATTTCTAGCCGTTGATTCAACTTATATTTATATTTTTCAATCAATGGCTAATAGTTGTCATCTCATTCAGGATGGCTCATAAAAGGGTTCCCAACGCTAACCCAGAGGGTGAAGAAGTTCCTGATCGTCCTCCTTCCCCTCCTCCTCCGTCTGAGGCCTGGAGAGCAATTATGCAAGCGACGAACCAGAACACCCAGATGCTTATGCAAATGATGCAGAACATTCAAGCAAATCAAGCAAATCAAGGTGGTCATGGGAACCAAGGCCAAGGCAATTTTTTCAACCAACCTCACTTTGCTACACTCAACCAATTCCTGGCAAACCAACCAAAGGCATTCAGTTACTGTGTGGACCCGCTAGATGCTGAAGACTAGATAACAGACATCAAGATGCATTTCGAGTGCAGTAACGTGAGACCTGAGGATTATGTCAAGTTTGTCGCCTTCCAACTCAAGGACCAAGCCGTTGATTGGTGGCAGCAGTACAAAGATTCCAGAGAAGGACGTGAAATCTCGTGGACTGACTTCTGCAAGGATTTTCGCTCTCACCACATTCCAACTAGTGTCATCGAAGGTATGCGTGAGCAATTCCGCAACCTGAAGCAAGGCACCATGTCCGTTTATCAATACAATGTCAAGTTCCAGAACCTTGCCCGCTATGCCAAGAAAGACATCCTAGATGCCAAGAGCAAGATTTATCAGTTCCGTGGTGGTCTGAAGGATGAACTCCAGCTAGCTCTCACCCTGTTTGAGCCGGAAGAATTTGATCAATTCTATAACATGGCACTTAAGCAAGAGGCAGCCAACTCAAGATGGAAGCTTCCAAAAAGAGTATCAGAGATGTTGTTCACTCCTCCTCTACTTCCCAAGTGGTTGCAAAGTAGCAGAAGTTTTGGCTTCCACCTCCTCTAGTGATCCGACCTCCCAACAACAACAACAAGCATTCTGGTGGCCGTGGTTTCTCCCACCCACCCAACCCAAGCAATCAGTCGAAGAATCACTTTCAAGCTTCGAAGTCAAGTGCTCCTTATTACCGTCCTCTCTCAGAAGTTATTTGCAACAAGTGTGGCAAGAAGGGCCACTGTGCCAACAAGTGTACTCAAAGGCGCCTTCCGCATCCTCCACCTGTCAGCACTGCTATTGTCAAGCACAATCCGAAGGCAGCAAGAGTGAATCTGATGAATGCAGCTCAGGTAGAGAATTCTTCAGATGTGATACTTGGTAATCTTCCAGTCAACCTTAAACCTGCTAAAGTGTTGTTTGATTCTGGTGCATCACATTCCTTCATGTCATTTCCATTTGCATCTAAGCACAATGTGGGCACAGTGGCCTTGCCAAGGGAGTTACAAATTATTTCTCCGGGCAAACACATGACTTCTAGATTGTATGCTCCGGATGTATCTATTCGTATGGGTGATTATCGCTTTCTGGCTTCTTCGGTTGTTCTTGGCAACTCCGACATTGATCTTATTCTTGGGATGGATTGGCTTTCCCAGCATAATGCTCACATTGATTGTGCAAATAAGGAAGTCAAGCTTACTCATCCTGACAAAGACGTGATTATGTTCTCCTCTCGAGATAACACAATCAGGCTATTCTCTCTCAATGACAAGGGCGAGATTAATGCCATCTCTCAAATTCCGGTGGTCAATGAATATGAAGATGTTTTCCATGAAGAGCTTCCAGACATGCCTCCGCATCGTCAAGTTGAATTCGTCATTGAACTCGAGCCCGGTACAGAGCCAGCATGTCGGCGTCCGTACAAGCTTTCTCTTGAAGAGTTGAAGGAGCTGAAGAGACAACTCGATGAGCAAGAGCGTACGGGTCTAATCAGGCCTAGCACTTCTCCTTGGGGCTGTGGTGTTCTATTTGTCAAGAAGAAGGATGGCACGGAGCGCCTTTGCGTTGATTACCGACCATTGAACAAGAAGACAATAAAGAACAAGTATCCGCTCCCCAATATCAATGAATTGTTCGAGCAGCTCAAAGGAGCAAAAGTGTTCTCAAAGCTCGATCTCCGGATGGGTTATCACCAAATTCGTATCCGTGAAGAAGATATTCACAAGACTGCATTCAAGACAAGCTACTCCTATGAATACACGTTCATGTCTTTTGGCCTCGCAAATGCTCCACCCACTTTCTCGAGAATGATGCACTACATATTCAACCCCTACACCAATGAATTTGTTCTTGTCTATCTGGATGACATCTTGGTATTCTCCAAGAATGAAGAAGACCATGCCAAGCACCTCCGTTTGGTTCTCGACAGACTCCGTGAACACAAGTTCTATGCGAAGTTCTCCAAGTGTGAATTCTGGCTGGATAAGGTCTTGTATCTTGGCCATATCATCTCTTTAGAGGGTATTTCTGTCAACCCCGGGAAAGTTGAAGCGATTGTCAACTGGGAACCCCCGCAGAACGTCAAGCAACTCCGAAGCTTCCTTGGTCTCGCTAGCTATTGCAGAAGGTTCGTTGAGAACTTCTCCAAGATTGCCAAGCCTCTCTCAAACTTGCTGCAGAAGAATGTCAAGTACAACTGGTCTCTGGATTGTGATGTGGCATTCAAAACACTCAAAGAGAAGCTCATCTCTACTCCGGTTCTTACTCCTCCGGATGAGTCCAAGCCCTACGAAGTATTCTGTGATGCTTCTCTTCAAGGACTTGGTGGTGTTCTAATGCAAGACAAGAAGATTGTGGCATACACTTCTCGTCAATTGAAGCCAAATGAGAAGAACTACCCCACACATGATATTGAGCTAGCAACAGTGGTACATGCCTTGATCACGTGGAGACACCTTCTGTTGGGCAGAAAAGTGGACATCTTCACCGATCACAAGAGCTTGAAGTACATCTTCACACAGCCGAACCTGAACCTTTGCCAGACTCGTTGGGTTGAGATGATCCAAGCATCGAATACACACCTGGCAAGGCCAATGTCATTGCAGATGCCTTGAGCAGAAAGGCATATTGCAACAGTCCCCTTCTCAAGCCGTTTCAGCCTGAACTTTGTGAATCATTCAGGAAGCTCAACCTCCAAGTTGTTCCGCAAGGCTTTCTTGCAAATCTTCAAGTGGCTCCTACCTTGGAAGATCAGATCTGTGAGGCTCAGCTCAGTGATGCTATGGTGCAGAAAGTGAAACATGGTATTGCAAAGGGTACTCCCAAATACAAGTGTTATCGTGTTGATGAGAAAGACACCTTGTTCTTTGAGGACAGACTTGTGGTTCCGAAAGGTGATCTCAGGAAGCTCATAATGAACGAAGCACATGTCTCCCTCCTCTCGATTCATCCCAGAAGTTCAAAGATGTACCAAGACCTCAAGCAATCTTACTGGTGGACTCGCATGAAAATGGAGATTGCCAAATTCATGAATTAATGTGATGTCTGCAGAAGAGTGAAGGCAGAGCATCAACGTCCAGCCTGTCTCCTCCAACCTCTTCCTATTCCCGAGTGGAAATTCGACCACATTGAAATGGATTTCGTCACTGGGTTTCCCAAGTCCAAGAAGGGGAATGATGCTATCTTTGTTGTGATTGACAAGCTAACCAAAGTAGCTCACTTCCTTCCAGTCAAAGAATCCATCAATGCAGCTCAGCTGGCAGAGTTGTACACTTCCAGAATTGTGTCGCTACACGGCATTCCTCAAGTTATCTCCTCAGACTGTGGACGTTTGTTCACATCCAAGTTCTGGGACTCCTTTCAGTCAGCCATGGGCACTAAGATCCGTTTCAGCACTGCATTTTACCCTCAGACTAGTGGTCAAGTCGAAAGAGTTAACCAGATCCTCGAAGACATGCTCAGAGCTTGTGTCATCTCTTTTGGCATGAAGTGGGAAGATTGTCTCCCATTTACCGAGTTCTCTTACAACAACAGTTTCCAAGCAAGTGCCGGCAAAGCTCCTTTTAAAATCCTCTATGGCAGAAAGTGCCGTACCGCTCTCAACTGGTCCGAGACTGGTGAACATCGACTCCTTGGCAATGACTTGATCTCAGAAGCCGAAGAGATGTGCAAAGTCATACGTGAGAATCTCAAGGCCACTCAGTCGCGTCAAAAGAGTTACTATGACGGTAAGCATCGTGATTTGGCTTTCGACATTGGAGATCATGTCTATCTCTGGGTTTCTCCTATGAAAGGAACCCAAAGATTCGATATCAAAGGAAAGCTTGCTCCGAGATACATGGGCCCTTTCAAGATCCTTGGCAAAAGAGGCGATCTAGCCTATCAACTTGAGCTCCCTTCCAACTTTGCAAATGTTCATGATGTGTTTCACGTGTCTCAACTCCGCAAGTGCTTCAAGACACCTGAACGCACCATTCCGTTCGAGGAGATTGATCTTCAACAAGACTTGTCTTACCGTGAGCACCCTGTTGCTATTCTTGAAGAAACTGAGCGCAAGACCCGCAACAAGTCAATCAAGTTCTTGAAAGTTAAGTGGTCACACCATACCGACCGAGAAGCTACGTGGGAACAAGAAGATCACCTTCGTTTCGAGTATCCTTCCTTCTTCTAGTCCTAGATCTCGGGACGAGATCTTTTCGTAGTAGACGAAAGTTTGTAATGCCCTAGATGTAACACTTTCCAATTATAGCAATATATGAAACTTTGACTTCATCAATTCCATTCTGGGCTCTTCTTTCATTTCGGGTTTCTTCGTTTTGTCCTGTGCGTGTGAGCTTTTCATCCATGTCATGTTGTCATGTGCATTGCATTGCATTCGTGTTGTCACTTGCACCCGGTTCCACTCGCCTCTTCCCGTTGTCCGTTTCGAGTTCCGGCGCTCACACACGTGCCCGTGGCATCCCCGAGTCCTTCTTTCATGTGTGGCCGTGTAACGTTTCCCGAATGAGGTGAGACTTGACGTGCGATGTTGTTTTGGTATGGGTAGGCCGCCTGTCAAGTTTCGTCGCGTTTGGAGTTCGTTTGGTACTCCAACGGTTAAGCTAGTGGGCTAAAAGAACCTCTTCTTTAAGGCCCAAGACCCCCTCCACAACAGCCCAAAAACCCAGCACAACCCTTCCCATCATCTCGGTTGTCGACTCGTGATCGCGTGGCCGAAAACCGCTCCTCATTTGGACTCTCCTATCTCCCTCTACCTATAAATATGTGTCCACCCCCGAAATTTTGAAGGAAACCCTAGTCTCCTTCCTCCTCCAGCCCCGCCTCGAAAACCGCGCTGGGCGGACGTGTCCGACCCACGCCGGACAAATCACCGCCGCCGCCCTCAGCCACTGCCCGCGCGCCACGTCACCCCGCCGCCGCGCCCGGGGCCCAGATCCGGCCCGCGTCGGGCCGCGCCTCCTGCGCCCTTTTTTCCCGCCGCCGTTCGCCGCTCGCCGCCGCCTAGCCCTGCGCCTCCCCGCCGGTGGTTCCCTTCTCGCCGCTCGCCGCCGCCGTCCTCCAAGGAGGTCGCCGCCGCCCTTCACCTCCGGCTGCCGCTCGCCGTCGGAGGCCGTGCCCCGCCACTGGGAGCCTGCGCTGCCGGATCAGGCCTCTCCGCGGCCGGATCTCCGCCGGAGGCCGCGCCTCCTCGCCAGCCGGCCAGCCGCCGCCGCCACCCTAGCGGTCGGGCGGACCCGACCCGACCCGCAAGCCGCCGCCAGATCCGCCGTTCGGACAGATCCACATCACCCGGACGTGTCCGTCCTAACACCCCCCTTGAGGTTTTTTTTTGCTAAGTCCCAGGTTTTCTGTTATTTTTGTTGCATGTTTGAGTGGCTGTAACTTTTTGTGTCCTTATCCGAATGATGCAAATAATATGTCAAAATGACCGTGGTGATATGCTCTATACTTTGTTCCATTGTGGCATGCTTGTTTGCGTTCATCTAGAGGTCCTAATCATCGTGACAAGAGTTCTACTTGTTATAAACTGTTGTTGCTTGTTATTTTGTTGCCATGTTTGAGATATGATAACTTGGTGCATGTTTATCCAAATGGAGCATATGATATGTCAAAATGTTCATTGTGAAACGCTGTACATGATGGTTGCTGTAGCATTCATGTTAGGTGTCATATTGCCATGTTAATCTCTGTTGCAAAAGTGCATGTGGCTGTTAAGTGCTGAAACTTGTTGTGAGATGCTGTTTTGACATGCTCTTTGCTATTGATGTGTTTGTCCCCATGTCACATGTCAATGTGTTTTAGAAGCACCATCATATGGTCTTTGCTGTGGTGCAAACCATTTTCCATGATATGCCATGAGGTGAATTAAACAATCTTGTAAACATGCCATGCCAATGTTACTGTTTTATAATTAGTGAAAATTCTGCTAAGTCTAGAATCTGTTTTAACCTGATGCTATGTTTGCTTGATGCCCTAGTCAAATCCATGCTTGTTTTGGAGTGGCCAATGATCATTCCTTGTTGTCCATCTTGTTGTCTATCCATTCATGCCCTTACTTGCACATATGGCTTGATGTAGCTTATTTATTTCTTGCTCTCAAGTTGCTATAAATTATACCTATCAGGTTTTTAACAGCATGATCAATTTGGTGTAGCTTGTTGCTATTGATCCATGCCTCCTATGGAGTTGCTCCAATGGAGTTGTTTTCTGTAGAGCATGTCTACTTCATGTCCATGCTTATTGTCATCATGTTTTGGTGCTATAGAGTATATATTTCTTGCTCCAAAGTTGCTATGTGGCTGTTAATTTCAGCTTTGCATTGTATCTTGTTTCGTGTGTATGTGTTGAACTGTTGCTCCGTTTGGAGCGTGTCCTACATGAAACTTGTGTGATTTTGCATGTAGATTCATAATATCATGTTGTTTACATGTTTGGAGTGTGTTTGCTTGATGTTTGGGTGCATCTTGCATCGTTGTCATGCTTGTCTTGTTTTGCTCATATCTTCTAGACCGTAGCTCCGAATTAAACAAACTTTATATGAAAATTGACTAGAATTTTCATGTAGATCATATTGCTGCATGTTAACTTGCTGTTTAACAAATTTAACTTAAGGTTTTTTCATATCTGGACCATTTTCAAAATATGCATACGATGAATTACCGGATTTGCTATATGTTGATTCCGGCCTCATTTAAACTTGTTGTTTGGTGTTGTTCTTGTGTGCTTCATCCCTTGCCATGAAATGCATCATACTTGCATCATGTTGATTGTGCATTGCACCTTGTTTCATTGTGCCATGTTGTGTTCTTGTGTTGAGTAGAGCCGGAAGCCGAGACCGAGTGTGAGGTTCCTACCGAGGTTGAGTACGAGGACCCGTCTTACGATCCCATCAACGACTCGACAGGCAAGATGACCTGACCCAGATATCATTACTATCTTTGCCTATTGCTCAATGTCTCGCTCTTTAGCTTATTGCATCGATGCCCATGTTTGATTGTCAGCCTCCTATTGTAACCATGAATCTGTCTAACCACCCAACCTAGCAAACCTTTGTTTGGCTACGTAAGCTTCGCTCAGCCCCTCTTATAGCATTGCTAGTTGTAGGAGAAGATTTGAAGATTCTTGCTTCATGTTGAAGTTATTGTTGGGATATCACACTATATAATCTGTTAATCCAAATCATCTATATACTTGGCAATGGGTGGAAGGCTAAGCCTCTTGCTTGGTGTTTTGTTCCACTCATGCCTCCCTAGGAACCGTATAAACCGGTGTTATGTTCCTTGATTATGCGTACCTAACACGGTTGGGGTTTATGGGCCCCCTTGATAACCCGCTTAGCGCTAAAGATTTTCCAGCAAGTCCCAACATTGGTTCTACATTTGCCTAACCACTAAAACTTGCATAGGGAGTTATAAACCCTTTTCTTAATCAACAACCCGGGCCAGTGCTCCACATGAGTGTTGGTCCAAACTGGGCGGACTACAGGGCCGCCTCGGGGAAACCTGAGGTATCTGGTATTACCTGTAGGATGTCCTATCCGGTCGTGGCCTGAGACTAGATACGCGCGGCGACTGTCAGGGTGTGGGCACGCCGAGAGGATTTGCTGGATTAGTTTTACCTTAGTCGGGGTATCTTGAGCACGGGACTCCGAGAATACTCGGGCCTTCCCACCTTGGAGTTGCGACTCCGCAGATCGTGAGCTTGTGAGGGCTAAGTTGAGACACCCCTGCAGGGTATGATCTTTCGAAAGCCGTGCCGGCGGTTATGTGGCAGATGGGAATTTGTTAATATCTGGTTGTAGAAAACTTGACACCATGTTCAGAATACACTACCAGTGTGAGTAACCGTGACGGTCATTTTTCGAAAGGGGTTCGGGAAGTGAACACGATGGGGTTATGTTTGACGTGCTTAGATAGGATCACTTTGTGATCACTTTGACGCTCGTGGCACTTCTCTTCTCGCTCTCAACACGTAAGCTAGTGCTAGTGCAGCTGCAACCTTTATTCTCCAGCCTTGTTCCACACCTGTCGGTGTACAAAAAGGGGGGTACACTTTTTGTACCCCTATGACTGTGCATGGGCAGTCTGAGCCACGGGCACCGCCGCACCAAGCAAGGCAAGGAAGGTAAGCCATGGTAAGACTGAAGCCCAGGAGAACTGGAGCAACACCAAAGAACAAGACCACAAAGAGCAAAGGGACGAAGCGGGTTCCCCCGACAAGATCCTTGCCGGGAGCCAGTTTTAGCAGCCCCGGCAAGATCCTTGCCAGGGCCGGCTTTAGCAGCCCCGGCAAGACCCTTGCCGCGACAACTCGCCCCACGCCTACGGAGCAAGTCACCCTTGAGTCCACTGCCCCCATGGGGCAAGGATTCGGTAGACATCCCCGTAGTGGCATGCAGATCTTTGTGAAGACATTCAAGATCAGATACACACTAAGAAGACGACGACCATTGGCGGGATCCCAGCCAAGGAAGACCACAAGACCTCCGGCAAGCACCTTGCCGGGGATGGCAGCAGGCGCCGCGGCAAGACCCTTGCCGGGGCTCCGGCAAGGCCCTTCCCGGGGACATCCGCAGGGCCATCATCAGGCCCACGCCGACTAAACTTCCACCGCCTTATGCAGCTGCCGACCCAACCAGCTGGGCAGGCACCTGCGTGGCGACATGCAGATCTTCGTGAAAGACCCACCATTGCGCCACCTCAGCTGCCTGCGTACCTACATGCCATCTCAGGCATCGCTGGCCAGGGCGCGTGTCGACACAAGAAGGGGCGGCGACGGACAAGACAGACCTCCCCCCGTCCCCAATAAAGCAAGGACACCGAAGCAAGACGCATTAAATGCGCCTTGTCATATAATGCGAGGGATAAACTTGCATCACTGTACCCTTTCCACCTCCTGTGTGCCACTGTGGCAACCCCTTTTTCTATAAAAGGAGGCACGAGGCGACCAGGAGGAGGATTCAGCTTTTTTGGAGCTCCTCACGCCCCATAGCTAGCTGAAGAACACATATATACAATCCACCAAAGCAGGAGTAGGGTTTTACGCATCCTCGCGGCCCGAACCTAGATAAGAGAACAGTGTGCTATCTGTTTGATCCGCTCTTCTCTCAACCCCGCGCCCCGCTAACCGTAGTAGGGATTCTTGTGATCCCATAGGTGTCATTCCCAATACACCGACAACACCCAAGGCTTAGATAGTTTTGCTACCCGGGAATGGGATTGCTGAGTCCTCCGTGGCTCATAGATTCTACACAACACCAGATGCAGGTACTATGGTGAACTACACAAGTGACGGCACATAGCTGTACTAGGAGTTCGACGAAGAACGTGGGCGATACTACGTGTACTATCCTGATGATCAGTAGTGGCTTCTACTAGGGGTGATTCGGACCTTGTGGCTATATTTATTTGGTGTCTTTCATTTGGATCTTCGTCCGTAGTCGGACTGTGATGTTTTTTGGATGATGATTGCTTATGTAATGTATTGTGTGACGTGGCGAGTGTAAGCCAACTACTCTTTTGCAATTTCATCCCTAGTTTACATGAGTTGTGCAAAGATACCATACTTGAGATCATTCTAGTATGAGCTTGTACCTTTAAGTCGTGCCTCGACACGTAGGAGGTATAATGTCATACTGGGCATTACATGTTATTTTAGTATGAACTCTTGATAGATCGATCGGAAAGAATACCTTGTGTTATTTTAGTACGAACTCTTGGATGGATCGATCAGAAAGAATAGCAACAAACAACTCATTCTTATGTTCTCCGCTAGATAGGAACTTTGGAGTGATTCTTCATCGCACGTCGAGGGATGGTTATGTGATCCAATTATATTAGTATTGTTAAGAGACTGCACTAGCGAAAGTACGCACCCTAGGCCTTGTTTCTAAGAATTGCAATACCGTTTGTGCTCCATTTTATCACTTGCTACCTAGTTGCTTATTATTTTCACTGTCACAAAAATCAATATCTACTATCCATATTACACTTGTATCACCATCTCTTCGCCGAACTAGTGCACCTATACAATTTCCCATTGTATTTGGTGTGTTGGCGACA
>LR738713.1:351968979-351981286 GCA_902687465.1 Secale cereale
TCGGAAAGAATACCTTGTGTTATTTTAGTACGAACTCTTGGATGGATCGATCAGAAAGAATAGCAACAAACAACTCATTCTTATGTTCTCCGCTAGATAGGAACTTTGGAGTGATTCTTCATCGCACGTCGAGGGATGGTTATGTGATCCAATTATATTAGTATTGTTAAGAGACTGCACTAGCGAAAGTATGCACCCTAGGCCTTGTTTCTAAGAATTGCAATACCGTTTGTGCTCCATTTTATCACTTGCTACCTAGTTGCTTATTATTTTCACTGTCACAAAAATCAATATCTACTATCCATATTACACTTGTATCACCATCTCTTCGCCGAACTAGTGCACCTATACAATTTCCCATTGTATTTGGTGTGTTGGCGACACAAGGGACTTTTTATTATTTGGTTGGAGGGTTGTTTGAGAGAGACCATCTTCATCCTACACCTCCTACGGATTGATAAACCTTAGGTCATCCACCTGAGGAAAAAATGCTACTATCCTACAAAACTCTGCGCTTGGAGGCCCAACACGTGTCTACAAGAATAAAGTTGCGTAGTAGACATCGAGCTCTTTTTTGGCGCCGTTGCTGGGTAGGTGAGTGCTTGAAGGTATATCTTTAGATCTTGCAATTGAATCTTTTAGTTTCTTGTTTTATCACTAGTTTGGTTTTGTAAAAGAAAAAAATGGAATTGAGGTTGCATCATATTATTGATCATCTTCATAATATATTTCTTGAAAATGATGGATCGGATAATTGTGCTCAATTGTTAGAAGAAGAAGTCAATAAAATGTTTGGCACAAATTTTTTGAATGATGAGCATGATTGCAATGTCGTTAGTATGAATTCTTTGAATATCCATGATGCTAATGATATGCAAAGCCATAAGCTTGGGGATGCTATATTTGATGAATATGATATTTTTATTCCCCAAAGTTTTGATGAGAAAATGTATTATGATGATTGCATGCCTCCTATTTATGATGATTATATTGATAAAAGTGGATTTGGAGAGGTCATGACTTTATTTAGTGATGAATCCACTACTTTGGAGGATGTTTCAATTGACTATGATACAAAGTTCTATCTATGATGATTATGGTGATGACATGTATGCTATATTGAATAATGATAACCATGAAAATTGTCATCGTGATTTTAGTTTTCAATCTCATGATAGTTATTTTGTTGAGTTTGCTCCCACCACTATTCATGAGAACAAATTTGCTTATGTGGAGAGTAGCAAAATTTCTATGCTTTTGCAACATGAAAAGAATGATTTATGTGATGGCTATATTATTGAATTCATTCATGATGCTACTGCAAATTACTATGTGAGAGGAACATATGCTTGTAGGTATTGCAATAATATCAAGGTTGAAAATCTTGAAGTTTTGCTTGTTTTGCCTTCCTATGCTAGTTGATTCCTGTTCCCATAAATTATTTGCTCATGAAATCCCTATGCATAGGAAGTGGGTTAGGCATAAATGTGCTAGTCATATGCTTCATGATGCTCTCTTCATGTTTCAATTCTTATCTTTTATGTGAGCATCAATGAAATCATCATGCTTATCTAAAAGGCATTAAAGAAAAGCACTTGTTGGGAGACAACCCAACACTTATACCTACTATTTTTGTGTGTTCACATGAATATGCTACTCTAGTAATCATGTTTTATAGCTTTCTTTTCAATAAAGTTCCAAGCAAAGCCTTAGGATCATGTTGGGTGATAGTAGATTTGATCTTGCTAAAAAATAGAAAATTTTGCGCTCATGAGAAAAATTCTCATTTTTAACAGAAGAGTGCTTTTGAGTTGATTATTTTTACAGAAGATTAATATACAAAATTTTCACGTGGTCATATTTTTTTCCAGATTTTTAGAGTTGCAGAAGTATGGTGAATGTTCAGATCATTACAGACTGTTCTGTTTTTGACAGATTCTGCTTTCAATGCATAGTTTGCTTGTTTTCTAGCTTCTATGGCTTTTATTTTTTTAGATCCGGGCATCACCCCTTTCCATTGCAAATGAACGGAAATACATCGTATCCGAAAATATCCAAGGAGGGAGGAAAGAGAGGGAAAGCGAGCCCAAGCACTACCAGGAAACCCACCGCATTCGCCCGACATCGTGACGAATGCTATGGGGCGAAAACCTGAGTAGCACTACAAGTATCAAAAGAACTATGGCTTATATTGATCAATATAAATTGTAGAAATGATACACTACAGTAGGCATTGTGTGAGAACAATTATGAATCTTGTCTTTGACAGTACCCAAAGTGAATGATTTGTTTTATCATACTAACCCATCTCACGAGGTTTTGTTAAGTTTTGTGTGATTGAAGTTTTCAAGTTTTGGGTGAGATGTCGATATGAGGAGAATAAGGAGTGGCAAGACCGTGAGCTTGGGGATGCTCAAGGCACCCCAAGGTAATATTCAAGGAATATCCAAGCAACTAAGCTTGGGGATGCCTTGGAAGGCATCCCCTCTTTCGTCTCCAACATTATCGGTAACCTCACTTGGAGCTATGTTTTCGTACGTCACATGATATATGTTTTTCTTGGAGCATCATTTTATTTGTTAGGAATTTCTTGCTGGTATTTATAATAATGTTTTGTACCTTTTATTTCAATAAAAGTGTTAAGGGTAGCCTTTACCATGCTTACTTTGCAAGTCTATATGTTGCTGTTTGAAAACAGAAAGTTTGTCGTTGTTGTAAAACTTCTTGAGAAAAGTCAGGATGAGATAAAAGGTTGAAACTTTTTGCACATCAAGCTATGATAAATTACCTACAGTATGTTAAATTTTCTTAAAAAATCCAGTAGGGAAGTATGGATCCTCTTGCATTGTTTACAGATTGTACTCTTTTGACAGATTGTTGTTATGTTTGCATATGTTTATGTGTTTAATAATTCTATTTGAGGATAGGAGTATTAAATATGCAGAGGCATTTAGTATGCAATGTTGAATGATAATTTTAGTGATTTTCTACAGTAGAGAATGATAAGGTTTTTGCATTGCTTTATACTAACTTATCTCATGAGTTCTTGTTGAGATTTTTGTGGATGAAGCTTTTCAGATTTAGGAAAACCGTGATATGAGAAGAATTAAGGAGACACAAAAGCTCAATCTTGGGGATTCCCAAGGCATCCCAAGATAAAATTTCAAGAAGTCTCAAGCATCTAAGCTTGGGGATGCCCCGGTAGGCATCCCACCTTTCTTCCTCAACAATTATCGGTTAGTATCGGTTGATCCTAAATTTTTGCTTCTTCACATGAGATGTGCTATTCTTGAAATGTCATTTTATTTTGTTTGCTTGCTGTTTTCATAAAATACTTAGATATAAAAGTTTTTAAATAAAATAGAGTCCTCAAATAGTTGCCAGGGAGGCTAGGTAAGCGGCATTCACATCCCGTCAACGAGGCTAGATTGATCGGAATGAATACCTTGTGTTATTTTAGTATGAACTCTTGATAGATCGATTGAAAAGAATACATTGTATTATTTTAGTACGAACTCTTGGATAGATCAGTCGGAAAGAATAGCAACAAACAATTCATTCCTATGTTCTCCGCTGGATAGGAACTTTGGAGTGATTCTTCATCGCACATTGAGGGATGGTTATGTGATCCAATTATATTAGTATTGTTGAGATATTGCACTAGCGAAAGTACGGACCCTAGGCCTTGTTTCTAAGAATTGCAATACCGTTTGTGCTCCATTTTATCACTTGCTACCTTGTTGTTTTTTATTGTCACTGTCACAAAAATCAATATCTACTATCCATATTACACTTGTATCACCATCTCTTCGCCGAACTAGTGCACCCATACAATTTCCCATTGTATTTGGTGTGTTGGGGACACAAGAGCCTTTTTATTATTTGGTTGCAGGGTTGTTTGAGAAAGAACATCTTCATTCTACACCTCCTACGGATTGATAAACCTTAGGTCATTCACTTGAGGAAAAATTGCTACTGTCCTACAAAATTTTACGGTTAGAGGCCCAACACGTGTCTACAAGAATAAAGTTGCATAGTATACATCACCAATCTATGAGACACCACTCTCCAAAAGGTAATAGATGGTCTGTTGGTGATGAACTCCTTTCTCTTGTGCTTCAAGTGATAGTCTCTCCGACAGTCAACTCTCTCTCATAGATTTGGATATGGTGGAAAGATGATTTGAGTGGAAAGCAACTTGGGGAAGGCTAGAGATCAAGATTCTTGTGGTAGGATTGGTATATCTTGGTGTCAACACATGAGAAGGTAGTTCTCTCTCAGAAAATGAGTAGTGGAAGTGTAGGCACGTTCTGATAGCTCTCTCACAAATGGAGAAGGGGGTGGAGGGGTATATATAGCCTCCACACAAAATCCAACTGTTACACACATTTGACCCAAGTCAGTCAGAACAAATAGACAAACTCGATGAGATCGAAGCAGTTCAAAATGTGAACGTTAGGAATTTCGATGGGACCGACATGATCAACTCGGTGTGACCGATGTGATAGGGCTAGGGAAAAACCTCATCTCGGTGGCGCCGATTGCATGAACTCGGTGAGACCGATTTCAGCAAAGAGCAATACAGAGAGTTGGTCAAGCAAACTCGGTGGGACCGATTGCACATTTTGGTGAGACCAAAATAATTACAACACGCAACAGAGAGTTTGCAGGGCCATCTTGGTGAGACCGAGATTCGTATCGGTGTGACCGAATTGTCTAGGGTTTCTGGCAGTGGCGATGTCAAATGAACTCAGTGGCGTCGGATGGATCAAACTGGTGGGGCCGAGTTTGACTTTGGGTTTTGGACATATGTGAAAATGAGAAAGTGGCTGAGGGTTTTGGAGCAATATTACTAAGCACTTGAGCAACCAGATCATTAAGCAACATCACATCCACTTTTAATAGTATTGGCTTTCCTATGGACTCAATGTAATCTTGGATCACTAAAATGAAAATGAAGGGTCTTGAGCTTTTGCCAATCTTTGTCCTTAGCATTTTGAAAGGGTTCCACATCCTCTTGTCCTTGCCACTCCAGTGTTGAACTCATCTGATATTCACTAGGTAAAAGTATTATTCCAACGGGGGATATGTTGACATTAATTACCAAAATCACCCAGGGAGCACTTGTGCTTTCAACGACATGCGCGATAGTGATGATGATGCATCTATTGATCCCAGAGCATATATAGATGATCTAGACTATTATTAGTTTGTATGCATCCCAAATTAAATTATATACATATTATATACATATTATATACATATTATTATTAATGTCATGTATTCAATTTTTTATGTTGTACTAATTTTGTTTACTCTTTGTCATGGCAGGTGGGTGCGGGTCCAGAGCGCTCTGCGGGTACTTCTTCGCCGGTGCCCCGCGAGAAGGGTACTTCCCTTCCACCCCTACATCTTCGGAGAGCGTTGCTAGATAGTATGGGGACACCGTCGGTGGGCGCTTCTTCGTCGGTGTCGTCGCCCACCAGGAGAGGAGGCCGGGGAGGGAAGAAGACAGGAAGTCGGCGAGGACGTGGCTGTGCTACTTCTTGAGCTTGCGTTGGTTTTTTCCTTGAAGAGGAAAGGGTGATGAAGCAAATTAGAGATAAGAATTTCCCTCACTTTGAGAACCAAGGTGTCAATCCAGTAGGAGAAAACTCAAAAATCACCAATACCTGCACAAACAATCAAACAACTTGCACCCAACGCGGTAAAGGGGTTGTCAATCCCTTCACAGTTACTTGCAGAAGTGAGATCTGATAGAGATAGATAAACAAAAGGTAAAATATTTTTGGGTTTTTTGGTTTATAGATTGGAAAGTAAAAGATTGAAAAATAGTAGATCGGAAACTAATATGAAGGAAAATAGACCCGGGGGCCATAGGTTTCACTAGAGGCTTCTCTCTTGATAGCAAATATTACGGTGGTGAACAAATTACAGTCGAGCAATTGATAGAAAAGCGCAAAGTTATGACGATATCTAAGGCAATGATTATGTAATATAGGCATCATGTCTGTGTTAAGTAGACCGACTCCTGCCTGCATCTACTACTTTACTCCACACATCGACCGACTCCTACCTACATCTAGAGTATTAAGTTCATGAAGAACAGAGTAACTCTTTAAGTAAGATGACATGATGTAGCGGAATTAACTCAAGCAATATGATGAAAACCCCATCTTGTTATCCTCGATGGCAACAATACAATACGTGCCTCACTACCCCTTCTTTCACTAGGTGAGATCATGATACGTCTCCAACGTATCTACTTTTCCTCACACTTTTCCTCTTGTTTTGGACTCTAATTTGCATGAGTTGAATGAAACTAACCCGGACTAACGTTGTTTTCAACAGAACTACCATGGTGTTGTTTTTTGTGCAAAAATAAAAGTTCTCGGAATGCAACAAAACTTTGCGGGAATTTTTATGGAATAAAAGAAAAATATTGGAGACAAGACCCACAGAGAGGGGCCCCTCAGTGGGCACAATCCACCAGGGCGCGTCCCCCACTCCTGGCGTGCCCAGGTGGGTTGTACCCACCTGGTGGCCCTGCAGACGACACCCGTGACCCTATAAATTCCTATTTTTGGAGAAAAAATAAGGGAGAAAGAATTATTGCGATCCACAAGACGGAGCCTCCGTCATCTCATGTTCTTCCTCGGGAGGCCAGATCTGGAGTCCGTTTGGGGCTCCAGATAGGAGGATCTTCATTCTTCATCATCACCAACCCTTCTCCATCGCCAATTCCATGATGCTCCCCTCCGGGAGTGAGTAATTCCTTCGTAGGCTCGCTGGTCGGTGAGGAGTTCAATGAGATTCATCATGTAATTGAGTTAGTTTTGTTAGGGCCCGATCCCTAGTATCCACTGTATTCTTAGATTGATGTTGCTATGACTTTGTTATGCTTAATGCTTATCACTTTGGGCCCGGGTGCCATGAACTCAGATCTGAACCGTTTATGAATTCATCATTATATCCATGTTTTAGATATGATCTTGCAAGTTATATTCACCTACTACGTGTTATGATCCGGCAACCCCGGAGTGACAATAACCGGAACCACTCCCGGTGATGACCGTAGTTTGAGGAGTTCATGTATTCACTATGTGTTCATGCTTTGTTCCGGTTCTCTATTAAAGGAGGCCTTAATATCCCTCAGATTCCAATATGGACCCAGCTGCCACGGGAGGGTAGGACAAAAGATGTCATGCAAGTTATTTTAATAAAGCACGTATGACTATTTACGGAATACATGCCTACATTATATGAATGAACTGGAGCTAGTGCCGTATCGCCCTAGGTTATAACTATCACATGATGAATATCAACCAACAAGTCACCGATCCAATGCCTACGAATTTGTCCCATATTGATCTTGCTAAGTTACTACTATTGCTACTACTGTTACATTTGCTACAATATTACTGCTATCATTGTTACTGTTATTGTTGCTGTTGTCACTACTATCAAATCTATCAAACTACTTTGCTACTGATCACTTTGTTGCAGATAATTAATCCCCACGTGTGGTTGAATTGACAACTCGGCGTCTAATACCTTCAAATATCCATTGGCTGCCCTTGTGTCGAATCTATAAATTTGGGTTGAATACTCTACACTCGAAAACTGTTACAATCCCCTGTACTTGTGGGTTATCAAGAGCTTTTTCTCGCGCCGTTGCTGGGGAGCATTGCTATATTTGTTGGGTCACTTGGGATTATTATCATATTATCACTATGAAGAATGTGAAGGATCGAAAAACTAATATATTTCCCTGAAAGACGAGGGGGGTAAGGAACTGCCATCCGGTTTTGCTTTAGATTCACCTTCTGTTATGAGTAAACTTGCAACACCACCACATGCTATCAATTCTAATATGTCGCAAGTTATTGATGATGCTACTTCTACTATCAATGATGCTTATAATGATGCTAGTACCTTTCTTGATAATGATGATGTGCCGCTTGGTGAATTTCTTGATGATAAAATTGCTAGAGTAATACAACATGAAATTGTTGAATCTGATGATGATCTTGAAACTGAAACTCCTAAAATACCTGCTAGAACTAGCCTTCCTAGATATGAATTGCCTAAGGTATCAGAAGGTTATGTTATGAGTGAAGAGGCAACTAGAGATATTCTTGCTTGTAATGATAGATATGATCTAGAGAAATTACTACACAAGTATAAAGAAAAATCTCTAAATACTAGAATGAAATGTGATCCTAAGTTTGCTACTTCACCTATCTTTATTGATGATAAGGATTATGAATTCTCTGTCGACCCAGAGTTAATTACTTTGGTTCAATCTGATCCTTTTCATGATTATGAAACTGAAACTATTGTGGCACATCTTACTAAGTTAAATGACATAGCCACCCTTTTTACGCATGATGAGAAAACTCGTTACTACTTTATTCTCAAATTATTTCCATTCTCATTAAAGGGTGATGCTAAAGCTTGGTACCATACTCTTTCTCCTGGTTGTGTGCGTAGTCCCTGGGATATGATTTATTACTTCTCTGAAAAATATTTTCCTGCTCATATGAAACAAGTTGCCCTACAGGAAATATTTAACTTTGTGCAAACTAAAGAAGAGAGCTTACCACAAGATTGGGGGAGGCTTTGCTAGTTACTTAATGCTTTGCCTGATCATCCTATTAAGAAAAATGAAATGCTTGATATCTTCTATAATGGACTAACCGATGCTTCTAGGGACTTCCTAGATAGTTGTGCTGGTTGTGTTTTCGGGGAAAGAACTATTGCTCAAGATGAAGAATTATTGAATAACATATTGAAAAATTATGATGATTGGACTATTCCTGAACCACCGCATAAACCCACTTCAAAGAAGAGGGGTATATTATATCTCAGTCCTGAAGATATGCAAGAGGCAAAGAAATCAATGAAGAAAAAAGGTATTAAAGATGAGGATGTTAAAAATTTACCTCCTATTGAAGAAATACATGGGCTTAATGCACCACCACTGCCTGAGGTGGTAGAGGTAAATTCTCTTATGAAGTTAAATGAAAATGATAATCCTCACAATATGCACCCTAGCCAATGCCTTTATGAGTTTGAAAACTATATCAGAAAACAAGATCACTTCAATGCAAATGTTATGAAACAATTGAAACATAATTCTGATATGATTGCTCGCTTGAGTGACTTGTTATTTATAATTTCAAATGATGTTAGAGGCGTTGGAAAACATGATTCTATGGTTCAGACTCCATTAGAACAAGTTGCTAAATCTCAAAGAGAATTGCTTGACGAAATGAATCATAATATGCATGACTTTGCTGTTAGAATTGCAACTAGAGGAGCTAAAATGACTCAGGAACCACTTTATCCCGAGGGACACCCAAAAAGAATTGAACAAGACTCACAAAGAAATAACACTAGTACACCTAGTAAATCTAGAAAGAAAAAGAAAAAGAAGAATGATAGGACTATGCATGCCACTAGTGAACCTGAAGTAGAAAAATCTCCTGACAATGATAATGATATTTCTATCTCTGATGCTGAAACTCAATCTAGTAATGAACACTCACCTAGTGATAATGAAAAAGATAACGATGAGGTTCATGAAGACTCACAACCAAATGAAAAAGAACCAGATAATGATGTTGAGATAGAACCACCTGTTGATCTTGATAACCCACAACCTAAAAATAAAAGTTATGATAAAATAGATTTCATTGCTAGAAAGCACAACAAAGAAAGAGAACCATGGGTTCAAAACCTATGCCTTTTCCACCCCAGTCAACTAAAAACAAAGATGATGGAGATTTTGATCGCTTTGCTGAAATGCCGAGGCCAGTATTTTTGCGTACTCATTTAACCAATATCTTAAAGATGTCTCCATATACAAAGTATATGAAAGACATCATCACTAATCAGAGAAAAATTCCGGAAGCTGAAATCTCCACTATGCTTGCTAATTATACTTTCAAAGATGGAGTACCTAAAACTTGGAGATCCGGGTATACAACTATACCTGGCTCTATAAAAAAGAATTATGTGAAAACTGCTTTATGTGATTTAGGAGCTGGTGTTAGTGTTATACCTTTCTCTTTGTATAAAAGACTTGACTTTAATAAACTCACACCGACTAAAATATCTTTGCAAATGGCTGACAAGTCAACTGCCATACCTATCGGTATCTATGAGGATGTGCCCGTTGTTGTTGCTAATGTTACTATTTTGACATACTTTGTTGTACTTGATATGCCCGAGGACGACAATATGTCTATTATTCTTGGTAGACCCTTCTTAAATACTGCAGGGGTTGTTATTGATTGTAATAAAAGAAAGGTCACTTTTCATATTAATGGTAATGAGCATATGATGCACTTCCGAAGAAACAATTCCAAGTGAATGGTATTAACATTATTGAAAAATCTCCGACAATCACTATTGGAAGTTTTCAAATACCTCTGCCTATTATCGAAAAAAATATGAAATGCTTATTGTTGGGGACATCCATATCCCCATTGAGGTAAATTAGTGATTTACGAAAGTTCTTTGGTATCATGCCAACTAAAAGTGGTTGTTAATAAGACTTGAACAGCCTTATTAATGAATCATTTTTGAGCGGTATGAAGTCGATGAATTTAGTAAGCACTACCTTCTGTCCTTACCTTTTAGTTTCTATTTTTACTAGTTAAATAAAATAAAATGCCATGCTTTGTCTGTTTTCTGATTTTCCCGTGCAATAAAAAAATGACCCAAAAATAATAGTTCTCAGAATGCCCTGAAAATTTTATACGGTTTTTTCTGAATATTTAAGAATTTCTCGTGCAAATAAAACCAGAGGGGGGTGCACCAGGTGGGCACAACCCACCTGGGCATGCCAGGACCGCCAGGCACACCCTGGTGGGTTGTTGTCCCCACGTGGGCCCTCTCACTTATCTCTTTAGCCCACATCATCGCTTACCTCTAGAAAAAAATCTCCATTGCTCTCTCACCCGTATTCTTGAGCTCAAACCCCTAGATTTCGATCTCTTTGCTCGAAGCACCGTTTCCGGAACTATTTCGAGGGATTGTTGCTTGGTATGTGACTCCACCATTTGTCCAATTAGTTTTTGTTTTATTGGTTTATACTTTGAATAATTAGCTGCTCTTGGTGCTGCTGTAGATGGGCTTGCATGTTATGGCTTCTATGTATCCCTATGAGTAGCTGCTACCAATCTTGTCAAGTTTCGTTGAGAAAAATTTGTGGACTAAAATTTCATATTCTTGTTCATAGGAAAAATTGTATGCGAACATGAATATCTTCAGGAAGTTTGGCTCAAAGAAGAACTCAAAGGGTGTTATTGGGGAATCTTCTAACATTGATCTCCACCCTCGAAGGTTGACGGAAGTACGGCCGTGTGAATGGCCGCACATCTCGTTCCTACAAGGGGCTGGAATTTTTGGGGAGTTCATCCAATATATTGCTAATGCCGGCCTCAATGACATCATCGCAGATGAGTGTGACCAACACCAAATCCTCAAAAACATCTTTGTTCAAAGTTTTACTTTCCTGCCTAGAAATAATCCTCCTGAATTGAGCTCTGATTTATATGCTGAAAACCATCATATACCACTTACTGAGTTTTGTAACATATGCATGATCCCGTATGATGGGAGCTTGGCTGAGCCTAAGCCGGTCGAGTTTGATGCCTTTTGTCGCACTTTAACAATGGGTGACGAGAGAGGAGTGTCCGCCATCACTGCCGATGGCTTACACTTTCCTGTTGTTCGCTATTTTGCCTTTTTATTACTAAATGCTTGCTTGCTAGGGAGAAGGTGGGTGCACTTAGTTCACCAGACCTTGCTGTTTTGCGTCGTGCACTGGAGGGCGACAACACGTATAGCTAGGAACTATCGTGGCTCGTCGCCTGCATCTTAATAAATCCCAAGGTAAAATACATGGTGGGATTTTTGCCACTCGTTTGGCAAATCATTTCGGGGTTGTGAGCGCGCCCATAATTACCCTCTGGCTAAGGTTTACCTAGATTGTGCAGCCATGGATCACCATCACTTTCTTGCACATGATCGTCCTGATATTGCCATTCCTTACAACCTGGTCTATAGCGTTGACACCCGTGATGTTATTCCATTACCTGCACCTACTTTGTTTGATCCAGTTGCCAGGGGCGGATACCAGATTATGCCTGCAGACATCATCGCCTACTAGAACGCCCACGCTGTAGCAGAAGCTGTGGAGGAGCCTCGGCAATGGGATGAGTGGATGCCTGCTCCTCAAGACCCCTACTACCCTCCAGGCTACTGATCGACTATCAAGCTAGGCCAAAAGCCTAAG
>LR738713.1:351984894-352016182 GCA_902687465.1 Secale cereale
GTCACCTACTACGTGTTATGATCAGGCAACCCTGGAGTGACAATAACCGGAACCACTCCCGGTGATGATCGTAGTTTGAGGAGTTCACGTATTCACTATGTGTTAATGCTTTGTTCCGGTTCTCTATTAAAGGAGGCCTTAATATCCCTTAGTTTCCAATATGGACCCCGCTGCCATGGGAGGGTAGGACAGAAGATTCCATGCAAGTTCTTTTAATAAAGCATGTATGACTATTTACAGAATACATGCCTACATTATATGGATGAACTAGAGCTAGTGTCGTATCGCCCTAGGTTATAACTGTCACATGATGAATATCATCCAACAAGTCACCGATCCAATAACTACGAATTTGTCCCATATTGATCTTGCTAAGTTACTACTATTGCTACTACTGTTACATTTGCTACAATATTACTGCTATCACTGTTACTGTTACTGTTGCTGTTGTCACTACTATCAAAACTATCAAACTACTTTGCTACTGATCACTTTGTTGCAGATAATTAATCTCCAGGTGTGACAACTCAGCTGCTAATACCTTCAAATATTCTTTGGCTCCCCTTGTGTCGAATCTATAAATTTGGGTTGAATACTCTACCCTCGAAAACTGTTGCGATCCCATATACTTGTGGATTATCAGATCACCGCAAGATTGAACCCAAAGCAAAGCGCTTCTCCCATTGCAAGAAAACCCAATCTAGTTGGCCAAACCAAACCGATAATTCGAAGAGAATTACTAAGATATCAAATCATGCATATAAGAATTCAGAGAACATTCAAATAATATTCATAAATAAGTTGATCATAAATCCACAATTCATCGGATCTCGACAAACACACCGCAAAAGAAGATTACATCGGATAGATCTCCAAGAACATCGAGGAGAACATGGTATTGAGAATCAAAGAGAGAGAATAAGCCATCTAGCTACTAGTTATGGACCCATATGTCTGTGGTAAACTACTCACGCTTCATCGGAAGGGCAATGGTGTTGATGTAGATGCCCTTCGTGGTGGAATCCTCCTTTGGCAGAGTACCAAAAAGGCCTCCAGATGGGATATCGCGGATACAGAAGGTTAAGGCGGTGGAAAAGTGGTTTCGATGCCCCCTCTAGGGTTTCTAGAATATTTGTGAATATATAGGCGAAGGAGGTCGGTGAGGGGAGCTACGAGGGGCCCACAAGGGTGGGGGCGTGCCTACCCACCTAGGGCACGCCCTACCCCCTTATCGCCTCCTCGTGGCTCTTCTGACTTGGTTCTCAAGTCTTTGGGGTGTCTTCGGGTCCAAGAAAAATCATCGCGAAGGTTTCATTCCGTTTGGACTCGGTTTGATATTCCTTCTCTGCGAAACTCAAAAACTAGGAAAAAACAGAAACTGGCACTGGGCTCTAGGTTAATAAGTTAGTCCCAAAAATAATATAAAATAGCGTATTAATGCATATAAAATATCCAAAAGAGGTAATATAATAGCATGGAACAATAAAAAATTATAGATACGTTGGAGACGTATCAAGCATCCCCAAGCTTAATTCCTGCTCGTCCTCGAGTAGGTAAATGATAAAAACAAATTTTTTGATGTGGAATGCTACCTAACATATTTATCAATGTAACTCTTCTTTATCGTGGCATGAATGTTCAGATCCATAAGACTCAAAATAAATTTTTCTCAATATCAAAATAGTAATACTTCAAGCGTACTAAAAGCAATCTACGAAGCTTAAAAAATAACATGGCTAAAGAAAGTTATCCCTACAAAATCATATAGTCTTTTATGCTCCCTCTTCTTAACACAAAGTATAAATCAAGCCCATCCCGATGTCAACCAAGCAATTGTTTTCGAGCCCATCCCGATGTCAACCAAGCAATTTTTTCTTTGGGCTCTTTGGCCTCTTTTTTGTGGGCTTCTTGGCCTCTTTTATTTATTTGGGCTTCTTTGGCCTCTTTTATTTATAATCTCACATGTGACAATGCTCTAATAATGATGATCATCACACTTTTATTTACTTACAACTCGATATTACAACTCGATGCTAGAACAAAATATGACTCTATATGAATGCCTCTGGCAATGTACCAGGATGTGCAATTAATGGTCAAGAGTTTCATGTATGAAAAATATGAACGGTGGCTTCGCCACAAATACTATGACAACTACATGATCATGCAAAGCAATATGACAACGATGGTGCGTGTCATAACAAACGGAACAGTGGAGTTACATGGCAATATATCTCAGAATGGCTATGGAAATGCCAAAATAGGTAGGTATGGTGGCTGTTTTGAGGATGGGTATAAGGTGGTTTGATGCACCGGCGAAAGTTGCGCGGCACTAGAGTGGCTAGCAAGGTGGAAGGGTGAGAGTGCGTATAAAATCCATGGACTCAACATTAGTCATAAAGAACTCACATACTTATTGCAAAAAATCTGTTAGACCTCAAAGCAAAGTACTACAACGCATGCTCCTAGGGGGGAGGTTTGTAGGAGTTAACCATATCGCGCCCCCGACCTCCACGCAAAGATAAACAATCAAGATACAATGCGCGCCAATTTGGTGACATAGTCAGGAGACCATACATGCATGCTACAAGAATCACTAACCTTAACACAATTATTTCTTTAACCACACAAACTACCACTAGCATGACTCTAATATTACCATCTTAACATCTCAAAACAATTATAAAGAATGAAACTTTTCATAGTATTCAATGCTCCATATATGAAAGTTTTTATTATATCTCCCTTGGATGCCTATCATATTAGGACTAGATTTATAACCCAAGAAAATTACCATGTTGTTTTTAAAGACTCTCAAAATAATATAAGTGAAGCAAGAGATTTCAAAAATTTCTATAAAATAAAAGCACTGCCGTGCTCTAAAAAGATATAAGTGAAGCACTAGAGCAAAATTGCCTAGCTCAAAAGATATAAGTGAAGTACATAGAGTATTCTAATAAATCAAGCTTCAAGCGTGTCCCTCTCAAAAGGTGTGTCCATCAAGGATGATTTTGGCAAACTAAAAAGCAAATACTCATATCATACAAGACGCTCCAAGCAAAACACATATCATGTGGTGAATAAAAATATAGCCACAAGTAAAGTTACCGATAGACAAAGACGAAAGAGGGGATACCTTTCCGGGGCATCCCCAAGCTTAGGCTCTTGGTTGTCCTTGAATATTACCTTTGGGTGCCTTGGGCATCTCGAAGCTTAGGATCTTGCCACTTCTTATTCCATAGTCCATCAAATCCTTACTCAAAACTTGAAAACTTCACAACACAAAACTCAACAGAAAACTCGTGAGATCCGTTGGTGAAACAAAGCAAATAAGCCCTCAAGGTACTGTTGTGGTCTCATTATTATTTTATATTGGTGTAATATCTATTGTATTCCAACTTTTCCATGGTTAATACCCCCCGATACTAGCCATAGATTCATCAAAATAAGCAAACAACACATAGAAAACAGAATCTATCAAAAACAGAACAGTTTGTAGCAATCTGAAAACTTCACAAACTTCTGGAACTTTAAAAATTATGAAAACTTAGGACAACATGGGGAATTTTTATATAAATTTTGTGTAAAAATTTCAAAAGGTTTTCATGTTCCATCGAATTATTTAATTTTCTGCACTTGCGCAAAAGATTCTGTTTTCAGCAAAATCAAATCAACGATCACCGTAAGCCATCCCAAAGGTCTTACTTGCCTCAAACACTAAATTAAACACCAAAACATAATTACTACAAAAGTAATAATTTGTATTTATTGAAAAACAGAACCAAAAAACAAAAAACAAAAATAAAATTGGGTTGCCTCCCAACAAGCACTATTGTTTAACGCCTCTAGCTGGGCATAAAACATAGATCTAAGTATTGTCATCTTTGGTATACAATTCCTTGATCGCATACTTATGAACCTTAGGAGATTCGTTGTTTTTATCAATGATCCCACTCGTAGCTAAGAAATCATGTAATTCGCTCATAGAAATTGGTTCCTTAATAATATTGAAAAGGTTTGGGTGAACACTTGATGTTTTGAGATCTCTAAATAAACTTGGTACCCTTAGTAGGAGGGAAATTTTGAGTGGTTTTAACGGAGGAAAAAGCATAACCCAAATTGGTAATAATATCTTCTAGCTTGCCTATTCTAGCAGAATCATGATCTATCTTTTCACTGACTATGGGTTCCTTTTCTCTAATATTTTTTAAAGGAACTACCATCTTAGATCCATATTAAGTAACATAGTCATGAATCTTTTTATCCAAGTTTTCAATTAGTTCTATGGTAGCAATTTTATTTTCAATAATATTAAGCCTTTGCATCACATGTTCCAGAGTTAAAATAGTTTCATTGACCATAAGAGGTGGTGGGCCTAGCAAATCTATCATAGCATTATAAGCATCAAAAGTATGGTTTCCCAATAAATTTCCTCCAGTAATGGTATCTAAAACACATCTATTCCAAGGAGTAATGCCTACATAAAAATTGCGAAGAAGAACTGTAGTAGAATGTTTTCGAGTGGATCTATTCTGAGCATTACAAATCCTATACCAAGGATCTTTAAGATTTTCTCCCTCCCTTTGTTTAAAATTGAGAACCTCATTTTTGGGTGTGCTAAAACTGATGTAAGGACTAGCCATTAAATCAAGGTAAGCGATCTAACGCACGAGCTGACAAGCAAAAAGGCGAATGGAAAAAGGGCGAATAAAAAAGGCAAACCTTTTTGTGTTTTTGTGAAAATGTTTTAGAAGTGGGGGAGAGGAAAACGAGAGGCGAATGGAAAATAATGTAAATGCAAGAGATGAAAGTATTTGTAATGCCCCGGATGTAATACTTTCCCTTTTGGGCATATAATATATCTCCGGCTTCATCTATTCCATTTTCGGGTTCTTTGTCTTTCGGGTTTTCGTCGTTTTGTTGTGTGCGTGTGTGGCATTCATTCATATCATGTAGTCATGTGCATCGCATTGCATTTGTGTTGTCGGCTGCATCCGGTTCCACGCGTTCCTTCCCGTTGTCCGTTTCGCGTTCCGGAGCTCCCTCACGTGTCCGTGTCGTCCCGTAGACCTACTTTGTTGTTTGGCCGTGTAACGTTACCGGTGTGGCGCGAGACTTGTCGTGTGTTGTTGCTTTGGTGTGTGTAACCCGCCTGTCAAATCTCGTCGCGTTTCGAGTCCGTTTGCTCCTCCAACAGTTATTCGTGTGGGCTCAAAGTGCCTCCACTTCGTGGCCCAAGACATCCCTTCAACAGCCCACTTACCTCCTCTTGGCCCATCCTAACTCCCCTCGCGATCGGATCCGTCGGTTCGCGATCGGAGGGCTCCAAAACCCCTAAAAAACCCAACCCTAGCAAATCTGCTATATATAGACTCCCTAGGTCCATTTTGGGCATCCCTAACCTCTAGCTTCTCCTCCCCTATTTTTTTGGATCTAACCAGCTCTAAACTGCCACTTGGCTTCTTCCCTCGAGCCAGCCGCCGCAAATCTCGCTGGATCGAGGGAGTTCCCTCGATCGCCAGCCGATCGCCCAGGTCAACGGTCGCCAGCGCCTCCCTCCAGCTCCCTCGATCGGCCCAGGACCACATCGCCGCTCTGCCTCCCGAGCCGCAGCCACCGATCCGCCAGGCAGCCTCCTTCCCTGGGCCGCCAGCTCGACCTCCCTCCGGGCCACCGCGAGGCCCACGCCACCGAGCCGTGGGACCACTTCGCCCCCGCGCCAGTCAGCTCCCGGGTCGACCGGGCCGCGCCGCCTTTCGGTGCCGGGCGCCCTCGCGCCATCGGGCCGCAGCCGCCGAGCGGGCCGCGCCTCCGCTGGGGCCCGAGGCCCAGGCCTCCTTCGCCGTCCGTCGCCCCAGCTCCACCGACGCCTCCGCGCTGGGCCGCCACGTCGCCGAGGCCCTGCCGGACCATCTCCAGCGCCAGCGCCTCCCTCCTCCGCGGGCCAAGCCGCCCGAGGCCCAGTCAGCAGTCCGTCGGGCCGGATCCGCCCGAGGCCCGCTCTTGTTCAATCTGAGGTTGTTTACCCCCTCTTTTTCTTCTAAGTCCCTGTGATGATTTGTGTGCCGTTGCATTATTAGATCTGCGATAACTTTTAGTGTGGTGATCCGTTTTGCGCAAATGACATGTCCAGACGTTCATGGTAATTAGCACTACGTTGTATCTTTTTGTGCCATGCATGTTAGAGATCATCTAGGTGCTTGTTTTTCTGTTGCAATAGTGCTCGTGATAAAAACTGCTGCTATGTGATGTTTTTATGCCATCTTTGCTATGTGATATCTTTTAGCTCGTTTATCCGAATGATGCAAATGACATGTCCACGTGTTCGTCTTGCCATGCTCTACATGTTGCTTGTGTTAGGTTGCATGATAGATTTATTCTTGCCATGTATATCTTCGTTGCAAAGTGCCATGTGTCTGTGATGTTATTTCACTTGTTATGAAATGCCATCTTGTTGAGCTCATTGCTATCGTTGTGTTTATCTCCATGATGCATGCTTGTATGTTTCGGAATCACCATCATGTGTACTTTGATGTGGTGCTTACCACTTGCCATGTTTAGTTTCGAGGTGACTTAAACTTGCTCTTTTAGATGCCATGATGAAACTGCTGTTTTAACACTTAGTGGATTTTCACTAAGTCTGAAATCTGTAACGTTCTGATGCCATGTTTGCTTGCTGCTCTAGGACAATCCATGATAGTTTTCGAGTGGATCTTGATGGTTCCTTGTAGTATATATTGTTGGCTTTCCATTCATGTTCTCACATGCTTATTTAAGTGGCTGTAGCATGTTTATCTTTTGCTCCAAAGTTTCAATAAAATTCTGCTGTCAGAATTTTATTGTCAAGTTCAATAAGTCCAAGCTTATTGTTATTGATCCGTGGCTCCTTTGGGGGTGCACCTTTGGACTTATTTATTGTAGGATATGTCTAGTTGATGTTCATGCTCTTTTCCATGTTGTTTGAGTGCTGTAGCTTATTTTTCTAGTGCTCCGAAGTTGCTATGTTGCTGTAATTTTCAGCTTTCGCCTATTTCTTGTTTCGGGCATAACTTTTAGCCCGTAGCTCCGATTTCAGCGAGTCTTATATGAAACTTGATTGATTTTCCGTGTAGATTCATAATATCCTATTGTTATCATGTTTTGAGGTGATTTGCTTGAGTGCTATTTTTCGTGCTCCGTGTGCTCTCTTAGTGCATCCATCATGCATCCATCATTTTTTGTGTGCGCATTGCATCTTGTTGATTCGTGCCTTGTGTGATTGAATTGTTTAGAGCCGGAAGCTGAGACCGAGTACGAGTACGAGCACGAGGTTACCAACGAGGTTGAGCACGAGGACACTTCTTACGATCCGAACGACTACACTTCAGGCAAGATGACCGAACCCCGATAACATTACTATCTTTGCCTATTGCTAGTAGTTCCGCTCTATAGTTTTGCCTCGATGCCCATGTTCTTCCTGTCAGCCTCCTACTTGTAACCATTACCATGTTTAACCACCCTACCTATGCAAACCGTTGCTTGGCTAAGTACGCTTCGCTCAGCCCTTCTTATAGCATTGTTAGTTGCAGGTGAAGATCGAAGATGCTTGCTTCATGTTGAAGTTTTGTTGGGTTATATCACACTATATAAATGCTTAAAATGAAATCATCTATATATTGGCAAGGGTGGAAGGCTAAGCCTTTTGCTTGGTGATTTGTTCCACTCATGCCGTTAGGAACCGTTTAAACCGGTGTTATGTTCCTTGATTATGCGTTCCTAACACGGTTGGGGTGTATGGGACCCCCTCGATAAACCGCTAAGTGCTAAGTCTTTTCTAGCAAGTCCCAACATTGGTAATATTTGCCTAATAACAAATTAAACTTGCATAGGGAGTTATAAACCCTTTTTCTTAATCAACAACCCCGGGCCAGTGCTCCACATGAGTGTTGGTCCGAACTGGGCAACCTGCGGGGCCACCTCGAGGAAACTCAAGGTCTGGTAAAAACCCGTAGCTTGTCCCATCCGGTCGTGGCCTGAGACGAGATACGCGCGGCTACTATCAGGGTGTCGGCACGCCGGGAGGATTTGCTGGATTAGCCTTACCTTAGTTCGGAGTATCTTGAGCACGGGATTCCGAGAATACTCGGGTCTTCCCACTTTGGAGTTGCGACTCCGCGGATCGTGGGCTTGTAATGGGTCAAGTTGGAACACCCCTGCAGGGTTAAGAACTTTCGAAAGCCGTGCCCGCGGTTATGTGGCAGATGGGAGCTTGTTAATATCCAGTTGTAGATAACTTGACACAATGTTACAATACACTACCAGCGTGTGTACCGTGACTGTCAATTTCCGAATAGGGACTCGGGAGTTGAACACGGTGGGGTTATGCTTGTTGAGCTGTAGCTAGGATCACTTCGTGATCATCTCTCGACCGAGGCCTCCTCTTCTCGCACTCTTTCACGTAAGCTAGTTGCTAGTTGCTGCTGCAGACACATTACTCTTTTCTTCAGCCTTATCCTCTCCCAAGGCTTAAATAGTCTTGTTACCCGAGAACGGGATTGCTGAGTCCTCTATGGCTCACAGTTACTTCACCACACCAGATGCAGGTCCAGCTGTGAGCTATCCAGGTGATGGCACCGAGCTTGACTGGGAGTACGACGAGGAGTGTAGTCGATACTATGTTCGTTATCCTGATGATCAGTAGTGGAGACTTCTACTAGGATTCGATCCGGCCTGTGGATTTAAATTATGTTTGGTATCTTGTCTTTGGATTTTACCCTTAGAGGGCAGTGATGTTTTAAATGTATGATGTTTGAGACATGTATTGTATTTGTGTGACGTGGCGATTGTAAGCCAACTATTTTATGTTTTCCAACCCCCTCTTTTACATGAGTTGTGCAAAGATACCAGACTTGCGATCATTCCAGCATGGGGTTATGTCTCTAAGTCGTGCCTCGACACGTAGGAGATATAGCTCCATCCTGGGCATTGCAGTATTGTGATGGGTACTTGGTGTGTCTTGATTTGGTGTAGATCTCCTCGGCAACGGCGCCAGAAATTCCTCCTGCTACTTCTTGAGCTTGTGTTGGTTTTTCCCTTGAAAAGGAAAGGTTGATGCAGCAAAGTAGCGATAAGTATTTCCCTCAGTTTGAGAACCAAGGTATCATTCTAGTAGGATACAATGCACAAATCACCAATACCTGCACAAACAACCAAACAACTTGCATCCAACGCGATAAAGGAGTTATCCATCCCTTCACGATTACTTGCAAAAGTGAGACCTAATAGAGATAGGTAAACAAAAGGTAAACTATTTTTGGGTTTTTGGTTTATAAATTGGAAAGTAAAAGATTGCAAAATAGTAGATAGGAAACTAATATGAAGGAAAATAGACCCGATGGCATAGGTTCCACTAGAGGATTCTCTCTTGATAGCAAATATTACGGTGGGTGAACGAATTACTGTCGAGCAATTGATAGAAAAGCGCAAAGTTATGAAAATATCTAAGGCAATGATTATGTAATATAGGCATCATGTCTGTGTCAAGTAGACCGACTCCTGCCTCCATCTACTGCTATTACTCCACACATCGACCGACTCTTGCCTGCATCTAGAGTATTAAGTTCATGAAGAATAGAGTAACGCTTTAAGTAAGATGACATGATGTAGAGGAATTAACTCAAGCAATATGATGAAAACCCCATCTTGTTATCCTCGATGGCAACAATACAATACATGCCTCACTACCCCTTCTGTCACTTGGTGAGATCACCGCAATATTGAACCCAAATCAAAGCACTTCTCCCATTGCAAGAAAACCCAATCTAGTTGGCCAAACCAAACGATAATTTGAAGAGAATTACAAAGATATCAAATCATGCATATAAGAATACAAAGAAGATTCAAATAATATTCATAGATAAGCTGATCATAAATCTACAATTCATTGGATCTCGACAAACACACCGCAAAAGAAGATTACATCAGTTAGATCTCCAAGAACATCGAGGAGAACATGGTATTGAGATAAAAGAGAGAGAGAGAGAGAGAGAGAGAGAGAGAGAGAGAGAGAGAGAGAAGCCATCTAGCTACTAGCTGTGGACCCATAGGTCTGTGGTAAACTACTCATGCTTCATTGGAAGGGTAATGGTGTTGATGTAGATGCCCTCCATGGTGGAATCCCCCTTCGGAAGAGTATCGGAAAAGGCGTCCAGATGGGATCTCGCATATACATAAGGTTACGGCGGTGGAGAAGTGGTTTCGATGCCCCCTCTAGGGTTTCTGGAATATATGTGAATATATAGGCGAAAGAGGTCGATGAGGGGAGCTGTGAGGGGCCCACAAGGGTGGGGCACGCCCACCCCCCTAGGGCACACCCTCCCCACTTGTCATCGCCTCGTGGATCTTCTGACTTGGTGCTCAAATCTCTGGGGTGTCTTCAGGTCCATGAAAAATCATCGCGAAGGTTTCATTCCGTTTGGACTCCGTGATATATTCCTTTTCTGCGAAACTCAAAACCAAGGAAAAGACAGAAAATTGCACTCAGCTCTAGGTTAATAAGTTAGTCCCAAAAATAATATAAAATAGCATATTAATGCATATAAAACATCCAAAATAGATAATATAATAGCACAAAACACTAAAAAATTATAGATACGTTGGAGACGTGTCAGGCCGCAGGTGAGGTAGGCAGACTACTACGCCTTCCTCTCTGCCACCCCGAGCTCATTCACACGAGCACACGAGGGTGGACTCGCCTGAGGTCGAGGCTACGAGGACTCCCGTCCACGAGCCTCGGGTTGATGGACCCTCGGCCCACGAGACTCTGGTCCCGGAGGCTTCGGCCAACGAGACTCCGGTCCCAGAGGCTTCGGCCCATGAGATACCCGACCAGTCTACGTCCTAGGATACGTCCGGATGGGGTACCTGGCTGGATCCTCCGGAGGGGACGAGTGGCCATGCTAATGGTGGCGACAATGAGTCTACTGATAGTGAGGGCGAGGTGGTTGAGGGGGCCACCATGTACTAGCGTGGTGGTATACGGCTCCCGTCCCTACCGGCGACCCGCTAGCAGAGGCCGGTGATTAGGCCCGATGGGGAGAAGTTAGTGCATTTACTCTTTTTGTACCTTTTTCCTTCACGTTTCTTCAAATATCTAATGCATTGACCTTGTCATACTGCAAGGGTTGGGTACACGCCAAGGATGTCCGCAGGCCCAACACTGTCCTTCGTATGCTTTGCTGGCAAAATTTTCAGGGGTTTGTCACGTTGCCCGGTGAGGTTTAGCTTCCAGAGCTAGGATTGAGCTGGGAGCACTACTTGGCTTCCCAGGCCCCGTCGGAGCAGATGATCGACGGCGTCTTGTGCCACACGAGGGCCGATATGGTGATCATAAGCTTTTGGGTAATTTCTACTTTACACATTTAAAATTAACAATAGCTAGTTATTGTAATAATCAGTGTTGTCTCGTTTGATTGCAGACCTTCTACAGGTGTGAGGAGGGATACGAGGAGGACATGGCAAAGGTGATCGATACCGAGTGCAGGCGCTTACTACAAAACTTAAGGCACGAGGTTTGATCGCAGGCTATGCGAGACTACTACGCCATGCATGGTATTTAGAAGGACAAGCCGTCGTGTCGTGATAAGTTTCTGAAGAAGCATCAGTACATGAAGGTAATTACATATTCTTTAATGCATTGTACTTAGTTTCCTTGATTTGATTTGTAGGCGTAGCGCTCAAATTTCTCTTTACTAACTTAGGTGCCCCCGAGATGGTGTGCGGATAAGATGGATTGTTGGGAGGAATTGGTGGATGAGTGGTGCACAGATAGCCGGCGAGCCGTCCACGACAATGCCAAGAATCGGCATGCCCAAACGGTTGGTGTTCCACATCAACAAGGTAGCGCCAACTTATATTATTACGAGTGGAACTGGTTTTGTGCTTTGCTTCATGATTCATGTAATTCATTCTTCATGCTATCTTGAGCCCTTTACTAATACTTTGTTACTCTCTTTTAGGCGGGGCCCAATAACACAGAGATGCTAGAGCTGTTCAACCTCTATGCCATGGCCCATACTGCCCCGTACAAGAAGACCGAAGCATTCTTTGAGTCTGACCTCGATCATCCAGAGAAATTCACCAACAAGACCTTCCACCACAAGCTCATGAGGTACAACGAGGTGGCGACGGTGAGCAAAGGGGAGGACTATAACCCGAGCTAGAGTCCGCTTGATCCAGAGTAGTGATGATATCTGGTGGCGGTAGGTCCCATGGCTCATTAGCCATTGGAGACGGACTGATACGTTGTCCTCTCACTCTCCCGGAGATCTAGGCACGCCAAATGAGCTCTTGTCCTGAGATAAGGCCTCGTCCATGGCCAGTCAATATCGCCATCAAGGTTAGTTATATGAAGTTGCATATCTTTCCTCCATTACATTATGTGTGTGGCCATCGATGATTACAATGCTAACGGAGGGTGGTGTTGCGGGCTGCTCTTCAGAATGAGAGAGCGACAACCTGGGCACTTCTAGAGGAGAGGGACCGGGTGGCAGCGGAGAAGGAACGGCTGCTTGAGAAGAAGACATCTACATTGTTGGAGGAGGAGAGGGCACGAAATGAGGCGGCTCACCGGGCCATGTACAAGATCTTTGTGGTAAGTTTCTTCTGCATATTAGCCAAATCATGCATGTTTCATTACTAACTAATATGACTTACTCATCAAAACCTAATGTGCAATCTATGTGCGAGAAGGACGGTCAGACCCCTCCACCGATGTTGGTCATTACTAGATCGTCAACGGTGAGTTTCATTTGAATGGTCACTAGTTACTAGTCTTAATATCTGAGTGTCATCATGCTAACGAGACTTTGCAAATGATCTCTGGTGCAGCATAACTCCGGATCCGCGTCGCACACCCCTTCTCCAGGTGAAACCAGCCCGAGGAACCTCGATGCTTGACATGCAGAAAGTTTTCTCTAGTGTTATGTTTAACAAATGCATACTTAGCTTCGTACATGCTAGTTAACCCTATTATGCCACATACTTAGCTTATTTTCCCCCAAAAATACATACTTAGCTAATTATCCTCCAAAATGACATAATTAGCTTATTTAGTCCATTTATGACATAATTAGCTTATTCCTTCCAAAATGGCATAATAACCTTGGTTAGCTCAGGATATCATATACTTAGCTTATTTTCCTCCAAAATGGCATGATTACCTAAGTTATCTCTAAAATGACCTATACTTACCTAAGTAAGCTCAAAAATGGTATAATTACCTAAGTTAGCTCAACAATGACCAATACTTAGCTTATTTCCCTCCAAAATGACATAATAAGCTTACTTATATCTAAAATGGCATAATTACCTAAGTTAGCTCTAAAATGACACAAATAATGAATAATAAGAACAAAAACAAGGAGAGAAAAGGAAAGAATAGAAGGAGAAAGAGAAGAAAAAGAAAGAAGAAAAGAAGAAAAATGAGAAGGAAAAGGGTAAAAACCTTCTTCTTCTTCTTCTTCTTCTTCTTCTTCTTCTTCTTCTTCTTTTTCTTCCTTTTCTTTTTCTTCTTCATGTATGACATAATTAGCTTATTAATTTCAAAAATGGCATAATAACCTTGGTTAGCTCATAAATGTCATATACTTAGCTTATTTTCCTCCAAAATGGCATAATTACCTAAGTTAGCTCTAAAATGACCTATACTTACCTAAGTTAGCTCTTAAATGACCTATACTTACTTAAGTTAGCTCAAAAATGGCATGATTACCTAGCTTAGCACAAAAATAACCTATACTTACCTTATTTTCCTCCAAATTGACATAATAAGCTTACTTAGCTCAAAATGGCATAATTACCTAAGTTAGCTCTGAAATGACACAAATAAGGAATAAGAAGAAGAAAAACAAGGAAGATGAGAAAAAGAAAGAATAGAAGAAGAAAGGGAAGAACAAGAAAGAATGAAGGAAGAAGAATGAGAATGAAAATCGTAAAAATCTTCTTCTTCTTGTAGTCTTCTTCTTCTTCTAGTCTTCTTCTTCTTCTTATAACTTTCTTACTCCCATTTTTGCAGATTTGATTTACTTCATGGAAGCTGCCATTGATATGGACTGCTAGTGTTTAGTTTTTATATTTTTTTGTATTGATGAATAGTGTGGAACTATGGATGTTGATATATGGACGAAAAGTGTGAAACTATGTATGCATATAATAGCCTATGTGTTCTCTACTTCACTATTTCATTATGATGTTGGATACATGGAAGCTTCATACATGATATATGCTTCAGTATTTCAATATGTATATATATATATCATATATGTGTTGTGAAAAAACAGGAAAATAAGAGAAACCAAACAAAACAGTGGCAGTACAGGCGCTTCGCCATCTTCTTACCGACGGTAAAGGTCGTCTGCCAGCCGACGACAAAGGCCTTTATCGTCGGTAGGCAGACGACAAATGGGACACATGGCAGCAACCTGGTAGCTTCACGTCTGACCATTTGGTCATTATGCCGTCTGCCAACAGACGACGTGTGGCACCCCGGCTCAGAGCAACCGGTTTACCTTGCATTGCGAGTCCATGGATCATGTCTTGTGACAACACACGACAACTTGGTACAGAAAGCTAACCGCTTTACTGATACATAGGTCCGATAGTACATCAAGTAGCGAGGCCAAGCGGCACTCACGGTGCTGCTGGACATATGTATATTATTTAATGAACATGACAGGGGCCTCGAGCACAACGATACAGCTACACGACAGCGGAAAGATGACGTAGAAGGAATCCGTCTCACAGGGACGCTGATGTGGACACGGCCTAGACTGTGATGCACGATGCAACTCCAACTCTGGTATGACTTCTCCCGAAACTAGCATGACACACCAGGTGAGTACTTTGAATGTCATCGCAAGCTCACAACAAATAAGGCAACAATGGAAAACAGTAACATGATATTTAAGCATGCTAAATGCAAGAGCTTGACATGCTCCGCATGAAGTGAATGTGCTTAACATTGGGTCCCTCAGACCCGCTTACCATCTTGGTTACCTCGTAACCATGAACATCATCTTACCAGGGTGATCACCTCCGGATCACAAAACAAACCATATCGATGGTTCCAACAACTTCACCATCATAACAAGTGCCACAAGTATAACTATAGTGTGCGGGTTTAATATTTCTGTTGAACCACGCTGTGACCTACTATGAACTATGTCCATGACCAAGAACGTGGCTATCGATAGATTAAACACACTCTACATAGGTTAGTACACTATACCCACACCACAGAACCCATGGCCTTGCACTCCCATTCGGGTGGACCAACGGCGTTCCGACAGAACCAATTCATTACGATGACACTCTCCCGGCCACTCCAACCAACTCCCCTTTGGGCTAAGTCATGGGTGGCCCCGATGCCACTCCAGACATCTAATGGCCACCATCGTGGCAAAACAAAACGGTCCCAAACGGGGACAATGGTACCAAAACAACTACGGACACACAAGGCTATGCCTGCCTACCGGGCCAGGGTAGCGCAAGCACATAACCTTCACTAGTTGGAGGCACCAGCGAGAGGCATAAAAATAGACCAAGAAAGGGCCTTCCCATAAAGGCAAATGTGGTTGCACCGGGTAGCTGGATTTGGTGGCACCATGACTCGATCAACAGCATGTTCAAGTTGAATCATCATCATGTTTTAACTTGCAATGAAATATATTCGAGCCAAAGTATGCCATGAAAATGCAACGAGCTACACATGGACCATTTCAACATAATGCCGATATCAACCTACACATGCTCACGATCATATTACTCTATTGCATAAGCTTGACCAAACAACTCAAATATCACCAGAAACATACTAAGCATAGCATGAACATGAAACTAGCACAAGTGAAAATTTATTAAATAACTATATGCAGTATATGAGTTCATATTCAAGTAAAAATCATACTCATTGAAATGTCACTCTTGCAAATATTTGTGATGGCTTGCCTTAGTTCAGAGGAGGGTCACAATCCTCCTGGTTCTCCTTAAGGCAGCAAGATCCCTCTGAAAATAATTAAAATGGCATAAAGAAAATGTCACATTACACTTTTAATTGCACTAGAAAATATCTACAACAAACAAAAATCTCAATGTTTGCATGCTGATAGAGGATCTCAAGAAAAAACCAATGCAAAAAGAATCAACTGATTTGGACTTGTAAAATAGAAGTTAGAGCTGGTCAAAGTTGGGTCAGATTTCAGAATTAAAATTGATTTTCAGAATTATTCATGACTCACCTACAGTCGCATGTACGAAGAGCAAGAAGCCGAGCTAGATCGGCAGGACGACCTAGATTGACTTCAAGAGGAGCGCAATATAGCGCAGACCCGTTCCGCATTTTATCAACAACAGGCCAGGCAGTACCAGAGCAGAGAAGTGTGGGCTAAGACGTACAATGTCAGCGAACTTGTTTTCCGCCTCTCGAAGAAGAAAAAGGACAAGCTCAAACCAAAATGGGAGGGTCCCTTCATTATCAATGAAGTACTCACTGGTGGAGCCTATCGCCTTCGGAATGAACAAGACAACCGCCTTGAGCCGAACCCGTGGAACGCTGCCAGGCTCCGACGATTCTATGGATAGTTCGGTAGCATCTTTTCCTCCTTTTAAGTTAGGTTTTGTCTTTTGTCTTTATTTTTCTCCTCTTCTTTTTTCTTACTTTTCCTTTCTTGGGTATGTATTCGGCTCACCCGAACTATCACATGATAGAACATCTTTGAATGTATCTACCTCAAATATACTTGGGGGCTTCTTTAACAAAGCCCATTATCAAAAAGCCTCTTGCTTACAGTATCATCTATTTTTTACTGTCTTTCCTTGCCATTATATGCATCAATATGACTTAACTTTTGGCCAAGCTGGGTTGCCTGGCTCCCGTGCTTACCCCTACGTTCCTGATTGTTCAGCTAGGGTGTAAAGGGAGCACCTCTGCGATTGTTACAACCAGGTAATCCGGACCTGTACCTCGGACTGGGTGAAGCCGAAAGCTAGCGTTCTTAAGGGAATAATTGGTCGGCGGATACACGACATATTTCTTTTAATGCACACATTTTAAACTATCATAGGATATGGCATCCTACAATACTTTTACAGGATCAAAAGCCTAGGCATGCATATATACGCATGCTAACCCAGGGAAAGGAACCCTTAACGGAACTGTCGGCGTCTTGGGAACGGGGGTACCCAGACTTGCCTGCTTGCGGCCCAGGGCGTGGCTCACAAGGTGCCTTGGTACGGCCCAGCATCTTCGGCAACCACTCAAGACCCTTGCGAGGGGCCAAGCCTCGCGAGGCGGATGACACAGGGCATCGCCTAGGGTGGCCTCGCCAGGCCTGCTCATGAGGATCGAAGATATCGAGCCATGGGGCACCTCGCGAGGCCCTCGTGACGTGAGCAGTGACGACCGATGACAGGAGGGCGCCAGCGGGCGCAGAGTGTCAGTTTCCTCTTTGGTGCTAAAGGAGCAGGTGCAGGCGAGGAGTCCCGAGGCGTCAGGCAAAGGTTTCCATATCGGTGCAACAAGACCAAGACCAGCAGGACGGCAGGACGGATGTCATCATAGAGCCCACGGCAGCGTCACCACCAGGACCTTTGGCAGGCGAAGACCACCTTTTGTGAGGATAGCTTGTACAAACTGTCCTCCTTCAAATTTGGCCGTTGTGGGATCCCTTCCTGCTCAATATTTGGGAAGAGGACCCGGGCCACTATAAATAGGACTAGCCACCACCATTGGGATCATCTCATACCATCTTAAGTTGATCTCATCTCGAGTTGATCAGATAGAAGGCCACACACCACAAGCTCACCCGGGCTCAAGAACACCTCTCCTCAGGAGGCAGTTCATCCATGCACTAGTTCTTCCTCTGCCCACAAGGCAATCCACCATACCACACTGGATTAGGGTGTTACACCACAACGGTGGCCCGAACCAGTATTAATCTTGTGTCTCTCGTTCATCGGATCTGACGAGGTAGGCTTAGGGCTGTTGAGTAGACGAGCTAGGGCGGAAGGAGACATCTTCGTGCGCACCCCAGAGTTCGAACCTTAAGGGTTTTGCCGGAACCCCAGATCCAACATTTGGCGCGCCATGTAGGGGTGCGCTGAAACTTACCTTCCGTCGTTCAGCGCTCCGTCTTTCCAGCAATCCATGACCGAGGCTCGCAGAGCCCGTGCTGAGCGGTTGGCTGCCCTTGCCGCCCGTGTTGCTCAGACCGCTCCTGCCGGCGGACCACCCCGTCGTTCTCCATCGCCTGCTGCCAACGCCGCCACCGGTCCGGCGCGGAAAGAACAGCATGCATCGTCCCTGCACCCCTTTGTGCGGTGCGATGGACGCACCGCTACCCCAACGCTGACTCCGGCGATCTCTTCGTCCCATGCTCGCCGTGGACCCGCGGATGCGTAGGCGGCGTTGCTCTTGGCCCGTGAGCTCCTGCGCTACTGCCCCGTCGACGACTTATACGAAGAATGGATCGACTGCATCGCCGAGCTCGTCAGCGCCGCTGGGGGCTCTCCGGCGCCGTCCCTCTCCCTACCTCGTCCGCCTCCCCATGAGGACGATGAGGCACAAGAAGCTCCCCTGCTACCCCGGCGTCAAGGCATCGTCCAAGACCTGAGGCGTGTGGCCCCGCGGCATGACCGCTCATGCGCGGTGCCAGCGTGCGAAGACGGGAGCTGCCAAGAGATCCAACGGCCCCGCGGTGCAGCACCTGCGGTCCCTCCACCGCAGCGTCGAGACCGTGCGCCCCCCGCCACGGCGGCGTGCGAAGGCCAAGACCAGGTCCCACCACCCCAGCAAGCTCTGGTGTTGACAGCAGGCTGCAAGACCCTTGCTCCCGAACTGCGCAACGTCAACTGGCCGGGAAGTTCAAGCCTGACCTGCCTCCACGCTACGACGGCACCCCCGACCCTACGGAGTTCCTGCAGCTCTACGAGATGAGCATCGAGGCATCCGGCGGCAACGAGAAGATCATGGCAAACTGGTTCCCCATGGCCCTCAAGGACGGCGCGCGTTCATGGCACTTGAACCTTCCCGCGGGACCGATCTCCACCTGGAGCGAGATGCGCGATCGGTTCATTGCCAACTTCCAGGGCACTCGAAACCGTCCCCCGGTCGCGGGTGACCTGCGTCGCATCAAGCAACAACCAAGAGAAACCCTGCGGAAGTTTATCCAATGCTTCAAGAGTGTCCGTGTCAAGATCCCCAAGGTAACGGATGAGGCCATCATTTCTGCGTTCTCAGATGGCGTTCGCGACATCAAGATGAAGGAGGAGCTCGCTATCGACGAAGATTTGTGCACGTCCATGGAGCTGTTCAACTTCATGATCAAGTGCTCCAGGGCCGAGGAAGGGCGCCTCTCGCTCGTCCATCTCCCCACTGCTGAAACCGAAGACAAGAAGGCCAAAGGCAAGGACGTGAAGCGCAAGGGAGTGGCAGCGCTTGCAGCCGAACCAGAAATGAAGCACGGTCGCGACTACCCGGAGCCATCGAAGAACGGCCGAGCATTCTGCGCCTTCCACAACGTGCACAACTGCAACACCCACGACTGTCAAGAGCTCAGGGCCCTCCATGAAGGACGCGTCATCCAACGCCCTGAGCACGGCAACCTTGGCTACGGCCGCGAGGGAGCTCGAACTGGAGGACGCTGGGACGACCGTGGACCCCGCCAAGAGTGGCGTGATCAGCCTTGGGAGGACCGTTGGCACGGCTAGCCCCGCGAGGACGCCTGGAGGGATCAGCCCTGAGAGGACCCTCCTTAGGGCAGGGCCGGCCTACCACCTTTGCCACAACCAAGGAGAAACAATAACCAGGACGAGGGGGCTGGGGGCTTCCAGGAGCCGCGTGCCATCGCTTGCATCTTGGGCGGAGCACAGGCCCCGGCTTCTCGGCGCCTCTTCAAGTAGTTTGCCCGCGAAGTAAACGCAACTCTCCCCAAGCTCGAGGCTACCCATCCACTTAGGTGGGCCAGGTGTCCCATCACCTTCAGTTCACCAGACCAGCTCAAGTGCGCAGCTCCAGCTGGCGCCCTCCCAATGCTTTGCTCTCCCGTCATCAGCAATGTCCAAGTTACCAAGACCCTCATCGACGGTGGCGCATGACTCAACGTACTATCCATCGAGACGTTCGACAGCCTCCAAGTACCCTACAATAAGCTACTGCCTACCAAGCCCTTCTTCGGAGTGACCGATGGCTCCACCACTCCCGTGGGGCAAGTTCGCCTACCTGTAACCTTCGGCAAGCGTGACAACTACCACACTGAGCTCATCGACTTCGATGTCGCCCACATCCATCTTCCCTACAACGCCATCCTCGGGTGCCCAGCCCTGGCCAAATTCATGGCAGTAACTCACCACGGCTACAATGTTCTCAAGATGCCTGGAAGCGGTGACGTCATCACCATCGCCTGCGAGGAGAAGGACGCAGTGTGCTCACTCGAGCGCGCTTATCAGGCGGCAGCAATCAAGGATCCAGACAGCGACAGCATCATCTACCCACCTGAGGTCGTTCCCAAGAAGAAAAAGCAGCTACTGGCCATGGAGCCTCATGAGGACACAGCATAGGGAGGCAGCACCACAGGGCCTCCTCCCTCTCTCGCATAGGAAAGCGCGCCCGGCGCCCCTCTCAGGCTGGGCTCGGGGGCTCTCCTTTGGAGGGCCTCAGACCTAGCCAATGTCACGAGGGAGGCGCTCGGGTACCACGTGGAAGAGTGCTTCGCTGCACACTTCCCTCCGGAGGCCTCAAGGCACGAGGCACCAAGCGCTCAGGAGTTCATCAGCCAGACCATCGAAGACCTACATGAGCAGAGAGCCATGTAGGGCGAGCGCCGCCGCCTCCTCCAAGGGCAGCTGTCGGTCCAGGCTTAGGAGACGGGCTGCACGTTTGCGTCAACATCCCGGCACTCAACAGGATCGCGTCACAGGAGCTCTACTGGCCTTCCCAGGTGGGCCGGTGCCAGGGTCCCCCTCACAGCTACGTGCGCATGCCCTTCGGCTTGCCGAACCCGGCGACCCTGTACCAGCACCACATGCAGGAAGTCCTGACAGCTCACGAGGCCATGCACAAGGAGATCCAGGCAGAGTTGGACTCGGCCCTCTGCGGGATCTGGGGAGCCCCGGAGCCTCGCGAGGGGCCAGAGCCAGATGGCATGTAAGAAGCAGCGTCTTCATCGAGCACCTTCAGCTACACCAACACTAATTCAGCAACTATGCCAGGTGACATCTTTCGATTTCTGTTCAACTGGGAGCACCACTCAGGCTGCACTATCCCCAGGCCGCACAGGTTCATGTATCTCCCTTGCATTTTACCAAAGCTAGTGCTACCATCCCTGTCATTTTGCATTCAGACCGCTCGACTAACCATCACCCCTCCGGGTCTCCTTCGCCATCTAACGGACTTCTGTTCATCCCGCAACGGGGCTACATACATTGGCACGGCGCTTGTGCTCGGGTCCGTCCCAGCAACGCTGACAAACCCGAGGGACCGAGCTCTGACCCGCGGCCCACTCCGCAAGCGTCACCTCACCAGGTCCTCGGTGCCTTCGTCTCCTAGCGGAATTATCGGAAGCCCAACGTGGGCGCAGCCCTAAGTTGTCCTGCTACAGGCTAACCCACCGGAGTCTCAGGAGCATGGCGATAGGCAGTCCCACCGGTCTCCCCTTCTCATGTGGTTCGCTTGCGCGTTAAAGGGGGCTCCCTGAGCATCGCATCTCAGGGGCTCTCACTGACTCTCCAACCCTCACCCCTTGGCTCTACATAATATGTTCCTCCTTTATATGCATATTACCTATAGCCCCCATGTGCCGGGTCATTATGTAATAATGAGCAGGGACTTTGTATATATTCCATTGAAATTAGCCTTGTATAATCTTGAAGAAATCTGGATTGTTCATCCCAATCACTATGAAACTGAATATTCCATATTATGTAGCCCCCAAGTGTCGGGTCATTATGCAATAATGAGCGGGGACTTTGAAAATATGATCATGTAAACTTGAATAGCAACATATAGCCCCCAAGTGCAGGTCATTATGCAATAATGAACAGGGACTTTGTAGATATAATTATTGAAATGAACATTATATAACGTAACTTCCATCGTGGGGTTTGAATCCACGTCCACAAGGTTAAGAGCTTTGTGCTTTACCAACTGAGCAGTGGACCTTTCAATATAATAAATGAATACTTGTGTACCTTGAATTGTTGACAGGAGCGATTGGTAGCCCCCAAGTTCCGGTTTAGCTACATTTAGAAGGTGAACCGATACTTCCAGATGAAGCAAATGATCTTTCCATTAGCCCCCAAGTGTCAAGTAGACAACTTGCTTGTGTGCTTGAGACTTTTGTCTTTGAATTACTGCTGTTTACTGCTTCAACTACCCATTAGCACCCAAGTGTCAAGTAGACAACTTGTTTGTGTGCTTGAGACTTGTGTATTTGATGTAATCTCAATTTGAATAATGTAGCCCCCAAGTGCCGGGTTGTAAGCCTGCAGCAACTCGGGACTATTCCTTTGTAGAATAAATCACTTCCATCGTTGAAATAATATCCATTGCGCTTTAAAGCGACTTTGAAAACCTCAATCATAATATTTACAAGCATAATAAGAATCCAGCCATGTTGGCTATTGAAGAATTCAATCCGGTTTGAAGACCGGTTCCAATGATGTTTGATCACAATCGGGCCGGGTTAATAAACACCGGTCATTATTTTGTCTCATACTGGCGACTTATAGTCAAAACCAGGCCGGTTTAATAAACACCGGTCATTATAACTGATCATGTACTGCCAATATGTATTTAAAAACAAGATACTTCATACCTGCGATCAAGTATGCTTGATATTCTTAATCCGGTAGAACCTTAAAATTTCTTGATGAAGATCTTCATGGATCCAATAACAAACCCGGGTTTTGATAACAAACACCGGTTTATCTTGTTCTGAAAGCTTTGTTCAGAAATTTGTGGCTTGTTGCCTGATGGATGATCCGGGTTATAATGCACACCGGTTTATTCATGCTGGTATTCATGACCCAGACTTTTCACTTTATAGATATGTGGTCAGCTTCTGTAGCTGTTCCACTCCAGTTTAAAGGGTTATAAAACACAAACACCAAAAGATGCAAATTTTGCAAATAAGACCATGTAGTCGAGGCTTTTTAAGAGCTGCCAGGCTCAAAGCAAGGTTCAGCCAATCACTGGATGTGGATTATCCATCTTTCCAGAGGGCCTAGCCAATCACTGAATGTGGATTATCCATCTTTTCAGAGGGCCGATAGAACCGCAAATAAAAAATTGAGCCAATCACTGGATGTGGATTATCCATCTTTCCAGAGGGCCTAGCCAAGCACTGAATGTGGATTATCCATCTTTTCAGAGGGCCTCCATGGTTCCTCGAACCTGTGGGTAAATTGACTGTCCATAAGAATTTTAGCCAATCACTGAATGCGGGTGAAGCCGACTGTCCAGAGGGCCTCCATGGTTCCTCGAACCTGTGGGTAAATTGACTGTCCATAAGAATTTTAGCCAATCACTGAATGTGGGTGAACCCGACTGTCCAGAGGGCCTCCATGGTTCCTCGAACCTGTGGGTAAATATAAACCAATCACTGGATGGATTACCATCCAGAGGGTTTCCGTGAAGCGTCCTCTTTGAGCCGAACGTGACCTCATGTTCTTCAGGGAGTTTTATTGTTGCTGAGTGCATATGTTCTGCAAAACCAGATAAACTGATCAAAGCATCTTATTTTCTTAAAAAATAATATATAATAAGAGAAATAATATTGTAGATGGATATCACCTGAGTGAATTTGAACCGGTATGTTGAATAGACCGGATCACAGGGTGGATAGTGAACGACCGCAATATCAGAGGCAGCTCAAACAGTTAAACCGGCTATGGGGTTGTAAACCGGTGGAGGCGATCAAGTTGTCCCCCATGTTGTCAACCGGTGTGGACGTGTGAACCGGCCGTCCGTTCATCAGGTAATGTGACACAAAGGAAAACGCCGTTGTAGAATATTGCCAATGCGTGTTTATATCTGATTCGCTTGAAGAACAGATGGGTCGGCCGGCGCCGACGGGCTAGTTGTCCTCCTCGCTATAAATCGGCGTAGTTGTGAAAGACGGCCACGGGTTGCAAATCGGCGCAGTCGCGAGAGACGGCCATGGCATTTTAAAACGCTGTGGCCGCGTATGAACCGGTCGCGACGTTGTAATGAATAATTCTCCTGCATATAAAATACAGCAGAACGAGATATTTTTGCTCGGATGAATTATGTATTTAAAAATAAATAGGAAAGATAGCACCTGGATTTGTTCGAATGACAGATGATCCGGCCGCAGTATTGTAAGCCGGCGCGTGCGGGCGATTTAATCATAGGCGCGGTCAGTAAAGCGACCGCACGCGTATCCGCTGGGCCGGTTTATGAGAACGGGTGCGGCACCGGCATGTTAATGTAGATGGGACCGCGGAAGCGGTGACGTGCGCATGTCCATTGGCGAGGGAGTCGGCCGTGGTGTTGGAAACCGGCGCGCGTGGGCGCGGACGGACGAGCCGGCCGACACATTGATGTAAACCGGACCGTAACACACATACTCGTAAATCCGTGCAACTTAGCTGAACGTGCATCCGTGGCATATCCTAATGATGATCCGGCTGTCGCTTTTAGTAGTCGTCCTGCGTAAAAAATATCACATGCAAAAGTAACTGGTCCTGGATGAATTAACATGTACTGATAAAATATGTAGGAAGAACAACACCTGATTTTATTTTTGTGAGGTGAACGCGGACGCAGATGCCAGATGGCGTATGGCGTGATTCTGAGCTTTGGAGACCATGCAAGTACTTCCGTTAATGAATAGGCCGGCGTAGGCAGCATCTTTTGATAAATCTTTTGTAACCACGGGGCTGTACTAAGGACAAAAAGTGCAGAGGTTTGTGTCCAGCCCCATGGCCATCCTAGGCACGAGCGGGTGCAGCGGCTCGAGGTAGGTGCAGGCCACCCTAATGAAGTCTTCGGTTTTCACGCCTCCTATGGTAGATTAAATAATCGGCTGCCGCTGATCGATCAAGTGTTGAGTGACATCACTGAGTTGACTGTTGACTCCATGGTGCAGGCAGGGCAAGCGCAGCCGGCTGTGGTTGGACTTGGCTTCGGACGAGACGAGACGGGACAGGTGCTGTGCTGCCGAGTCCATCTTGTTTTTTTACTTCTGCACACTCACGTGGACTAGCAGCACAAGATTACTTCGGTCTTTGGAGCCTTTGACTCGCCGGAGACGCCAAAATAAAACTCGCCCTTTCCTTTCACGGGATCCACTTCTGGCACTCTTTCCTTTCAATACCTTATTTTTTTTACTGATCCAGCAATTCCTGTTGTTGCCTTTGTTTTTGTTATTCAATCCTCGGGAGTAGCAGTAGTCCGAAGCCACCAGAATACGTAAGTGTTTGGTGCCGCCGATTTGCTTCAATCTCGATTAAAAAAGGAAAACTCCGGCTTCGATCTTAATACGAACGACTGTTCGCCTATCGGTTTCGGCGACTCCTGTACACAGCGACGGCGACTCGGCAAGTTAAAACAGTTGTATTTGATGATTTTGATTCGTACCGACGGAATTTCTTGTGCCCTTTGGCTTCTCGTGACGGTGCAGCGAAAAGTGATTCGGCCACGACGGATCGCGTGGTTGTGTGTGTCCATGTACACAGATGCAATCCGGCCCTTCTGTGAAATCTTTTTTGAACCAACTTTCTTCATCTGAAAAATTGCAAACTCCTCGATCCCTGGGGAGATCCCTTCAAGAACTCAACACCACCGTGCGCGAGCCCCATGGTGGGCGCCAACTGTCGTGGAATTAACACGTCAGATGTCCGGATTAACGGACTTAGTGGTGAGGCCGCGCATCTATGTAGTAGCTTGAGAGGGGTTGAGCGGAATCGAGAGACACGATGCAAGACAAAGGTTTAAACAGCTTCGGGCCCCGGGAAACATCATCCGGTAATAACCCTACGTGTTGTTTGAGGCTAGATCTCATTATGATCCTCGTGGTGTCGCCGGTAAACCGGCTCTTTGTGTCTAGCCCTAGAAACTTGTCTAAACTTCTCCTCTAACTTGTAACTCTAAAACCTTGTCCTCTTTGGGGAGCCCTGCCCCTCCTTATATATGTTGAAGGGGCGGGTTACATGACTAGTCCTTGTAGGACTAGGATTGATCTATTACAAGGAGTCCTAGTCTTGCTTCCTTTGTATGAGAATATTCCTTGCGCTTTATTCATAAACCGGGCCACTATTAATATGAACCGGCCTTCTGGGCCTTGGGCCTTGTCATTCATGATCCGCCTGCCGGGTCACCAGTAACTTGCCAAATATAAACCGTCTTAAGTAAAATACCAAGTCCGGCCGGGTTATAATTCCGGCTGGTTCATACCGCGGGGTATATCCCCGACAACAAGCGTGACAACTACCACACTGAGCTCATCGACTTCGATGTCGCCCACATCCATCTTCCCTACAACGCTATCCTCGGGTACCCAGCCCTGGCCAAATTCATGGCAGTAACTCACCACGGCTACAATGTTCTCAAGATGCCTGGAAGCGGTGACGTCATCACCATCGCCTGCGAGGAGAAGGACGCAGTGTGCTCACTCGAGCGCGCTTATCAGGCGGCGGCAGTCAAGGATCCAGACAATGACAGCATCATCTACCCACCTGAGGTCGTTCCCAAGAAGAAAAAACAGCTACTGGCCCTGGAGCCTCATGAGGACACAACATAGGGAGGCAGCACCACAGGGCCTCCTCCCTCTCTCGCATAGGAAAGCGCGCCCGGCGCCCCTCTCAGGCTGGGCTCAGGGGCTCTCCTTTGGAGGGCCTCAGACCTAGCCAATGTCACGAGGGAGGCGCTCGGGTACCACGTGGAAGAATGCTTCGCTGCACACTTCCCTCCGGAGGCCTCAAGGCACGAGGCACCAAGCGCTCAGGAGTTCATCAGCCAGACCATCGAAGACCTACATGAGCAGAGAGCCATGCAGGGCGAGCGCCGCCCGCCTCCTCCAACAGCAGCTGTCGGTCCAGGCTTAGGAGACGGGCTGCACCTTTGCGTCAACATCCCGGCACTCAACAGGATCGCGTCACAGGAGCTCTACTGGCCTTCCCAGGTGGGCCGGTGCCAGGGTTCCCCTCACAGCTACGTGCGCATGACCTTCGGCTTGCCGAACTAGGCGACCCTGTACCAGCACCACATGCGGGAAGTCCTGACAGCCCACGAGGCCATGCACAAGGAGATCCAGGCAGAGTTGGACTCGGCCCTCTGCGAGATCTGGGAAGCCCCGGAACCTCACGAGGGGCCAGAGCCAGATGGCATGTAAGAAGCAGCGTCTTCATCGAGCACCTTCAGCTACACCAACACTACTTCAGCAACTATGCCAGGTGACATCTTTCGATTTCTGTTCAACTGGGAGCACCCCTCAGGCTGCACTATCCCCAGGCCGCACAGGTTCACCTTGGTGGCATGTATCTCCCTTGCATTTTACCAAAGCTAGTGCTACCATCCCTGTCATTTTGCATTCAGACCGCTCGACTAACCATCACCCCTTCGGGTCTCCTTCGCCATCTAACGGACTTCTGTTCATCCCGCAACGGGGCTACATACATTGGCACGGCGCTTGTGCTCGGGTCCGTCCCAGCAACGCTGACAAACCCGAGGGACCGAGCTCTGACCCGCGGCCCACTCCGCAAGCGTCACCTCACCAGGTCCTCGGTGCCTTCGTCTCCTAGCGGAATTATTGGAAGCCCAACGTGGGCGCAGCCCTAAGTTGTTCTGCTACAGGCTAACCCACCGGAGTCTCAGGAGCATGGCGATAGGCAGTCCCACCGGTCTCCCCTTCTCATGTGGTTCGCTTGCGTGTTAAAGGGGGGCTCCCTGAGCATCGCATCTCAGGGGCTCTCACTGACTCTCCAACCCTCACCCCTTGGCCTTGACCACAACATCATGACCTAGCATACCAATGGCGGCTGAGCCTCGCTTGAGGATCGGGACCCGAGGATGTAGAGCATCAAGAAGCGCGAGAGGAGGGGAGTCGGTTCAGAGAGCTTGAGACTTTTCACGCGTCTAGGGGACCCTTGGGCAACGTGACCCAAGGGCCTAACTGGTCCTGTAGCCCCTCAGCACCTGGTCTTGTCCTGGTTTCCGGTCAAGACCAGCGGCGGCAGAGGTAAGCGTGGGTCGGGCCCTGCCGACGCAGAACATCAAGGCCCGAGTCCAGCATTCCCTTCCTTCGAGCCCGTTCGAACGTCAAGGGGGACTCATAAGGATCGCGACTCAGGAGCCTAACTGGTCCCGTAGCCCCTCACTCCCTAGACTTGTCCTGGTTTCCGGTCAAGGCTAGCGGCGGCTGAGGTATGCGCGGGCCGGGCCTTGCCGACGCAGAACTCCAGGGCCAGTGGGAGGGAATCGCGAAATCTCAGCCTCATGAACGAACCAGGAATGCTGTTTGGGAAATCCACCCCACTACCGTCAAGATAAGTCACTAATCCCTCAATTCCCCATCCACGCTCGCTCAGCAGGATTCGATAGTAACGTTTCAGCAATGTTGCCTCGCTTTCTTAGCCTCAGGAAGCCGCTTGCACGCCAAGTGGGACCACTTGAGCATCGCGCCTCAGGAGCTCTTACCGGACCCCGGGCCGCTCACCTCCTGGCCTTAACCACGACATCGCAACCTGGCATATCAGCGACGACTGCAGCTTGCCTTGGGACTGGGGCCTGTCGGTGTAGAGCACCACACAACCAAAAGGGTAAAAAAAAGTGGGTGATATTGCTGAAACGAGGCTCGCGGAAAGAGGAGACTGGCGAAACAGCAAGATATAAGCAAAAGCATTACAAGTTTTTTACACACCCCCATGGGGTTGGCTTCGAATCCTCGCAGGGAACGCCACGAAAGGCCTTCAAGGGATCCTAACTATGGTCGCCGCCTCCGACGCCATCATCAACAGCAAGCCATGATGGCCCACCTCTGACCCAAGACGGGTCACCACCAGCGACGCGCCCATGACCCCGACGCGTTTTGGGCGTGCCGTGAGCTTGGGGGTGCGTAGATGTCGTCGCTTGTCTCTGGGGACTCGGCAGACTCAGGAGAGCCGCTAGACCTCTGCAGGCCGTCGCTACCGCTGGACAAGCTAGTGGCGGAATCAACGACCGGCGCGTCGCCAGCAGCATCCCCCTGGTGGCCACTTCCAGGGCAACATTCCAGGCGGCGCCCTTCCTCGTCGAACACCTTGAAGCACAGCATGGAGACATCGTCGAACTCGAAGTGGATGGCGAGGGCGCCTTCCGAGCCGCAAGCACGGGCGACCTCTCTCCATCCGCGAGTCATGAAGACTTTTCCCGAGGAGATGACCTCAACCTCCTCCTTCGTCGCTCGGGCCCAGCACTCGGCGTGTCGCAACCACAGCCTGAGCGGCCCCCTCGACGGCACCTCCGTGGAAAAGAATGGCGGGAGGTGAATCCACGATCTAGGGGGCATCGCTGCCCACACCACGAACTCATGGGAGGAGCCTTCGGCGTGAGCTCTCGGGATAGCATCACGTACCACAATGGCACGATCGGAACGGCCACGGCGCGGACGGCGCTGAGCGCCAGCTCCCTCACCATGACCCGGTGCCCTGGCGTAAAGGGTAACGGATAGCTGATACGTCTCCAACGTATCTATAATTTTTGATTGTTCCATGCTATTATTTATGATGTTTTGGATGTTTAATGGGCTTTGTTATACACTTTTATATTATTTTTGGGACTAACCTACTAACCCAAAGGCCCAGTCCAGATTGTTGTTTTTTGCCTGTTTTAGGGTTTTGCAGAAAAGGAATATCAAACGGAGTCCAAACGGAATGAAACCTTTGGGAGAGATATTTTTGGAGAAAATCACGCACGCGAGACTTGAGAACCATAGAGTAGGGGCCATGTGGTGCCCACAAGGGTGGGGGCGCCCCCCCCAGGGCGCGCCCCTGCCTCGTGGGTCCCACATAAGGCCCCCGGTGCCCTCCTTCCTCCTATATAAGCCTACGTACCCCGAAACCATCAGAACAACAGAGAAAACCCTAGTTCCACTGCCGTAACCTTATGTTCCCATGAGATCCCATCTTGGGGCCTGTTCCGGAGCTCCGCCGGAGGGGGGATCTACCACGGAGTGCTTCTACATCATCATCATCGCCTCACCATGAGTTGTGAGTAGTTTACCACAGACCTTCGGGTCCATAGCTAGTATCAAGATGGCTTCTTCTCTCTCTTTGGATCTCAATACAAAGTTCTCCTCGGTCTTCGAGGAGATCTATTCGATGTAATCTCTTCTTGTGGTGTGTTTGTTGAGATCCGATGAATTGCGGGTTTATGATCAAGATTATCTATGAGAAATATTTGGTTCTTCTCTGAACTCTTTATGTATGATTATAATATCCTTGCAAGTCTCTTCGAATTATTGGTTTGGTTTGGCCTACTAGATCTATAGTTCTTGCAACGGGAGAAGTGCTTGGCTTTAGGTTCAATCTTGCGGTGTCCTTTCCCAATGATAGTAGGGGAAGCAAGGCACGTATTGTATTGTTGCCATCGAGGATAAAAAGATGGGGTTTATATCATATTGCTTGAGTTTATCCCTCTACATCATGTCATCTTGCTTAAGGCGTTACTCTGTTCTTATGAACTCAGTACACTAGATGCATGCTGGATAGCGGTCGATGTGTGGAGTAATAGTAGTAGATGCAGAATCGTTTCGGTCTACTTGTCTCAGACGTGATGCCTATATATAATGGTCATGCCTAGATAGTCTCATAATTATTCGCTTTTCTATCAATTGCTCGACAGTAATTTGTTTACCCGCCGTAGAATATCGCTATCATGAGAGAAGCCACTAGAGAACACTATGCCCCCGGGCCAATTCTCAACATATCAATCTACACCTACTTTACTTTTTCCGCTTTTACTTTCTGTTCTTATAATCAAAAATACCAAAAATATCAAACTATCATCTCTATCAGATCTCACTTTCGTAAGTGACCGTATAGGGATTGACAACCCCTTATCGCGATGGCTGCGAAGTTCTTATTTGTTTGTGTAGGTGCGAGGGACTCGCGCGTGGTCTCCTACTGGATTGATACCTTGGTTCTCAAAAACTGAGGGAAATACTTGCGCTACTGTGTTACATCTCCCTTTCCTCTTCGAGGGAATACAAGGCAAGCTCGAGAAGTAGCAAGAAGAATTTCTGGCGCCGTTGCCGGG
>LR738713.1:352026413-352049738 GCA_902687465.1 Secale cereale
GAATTAAGTTCGGCCAATAAATCTTACAATGAAAAACGGGCAAGAATAGGGGTCAAGAGAAAGACTTACCCAGTCGAGAAGATTGTACATAGAGAAACCTTCCCGGCACTCCAAGCGAAGAAAGTCTTGCTTCTCTCCCTTGTAAAGATCTGCTAGGATGGCGACTGGAGCGGCAGGGTCGTCCAGACCCAGGCGTAAGCAGCGTGAGGCATCATCCTGGCCATTATAATGCCACATACGAAATCCTCTAGCTTGGAGCGGATGCACCCATCGCTTTATTGAGATCGTCGTCACTTCAATTATTGACAGCCCTGAACTGGCAAGCAATCTGATCTTGCTGGCTAGTCTTCTGACCTCCGCAGTTTCTTCTTCTGTGGGACTGCAGGGACGCCAGTTAAAATGCTTCTTCGGAGGAGCATTCGAATATTTGGGGAGGCCTTGCCAAACTGGATCCGGCAAGGCAACGTCTTCGATATAAAACCACTCCGAAGGCCGCTCTTCGGATTCCTTCTTTGGAGTGCCGGACAGATAACCGGTCCCAGCTATGCGCCATACTTCAGTGCCGCCAACCTCGAATATGGATCCCTCCTCGGAGCGAGGACAAGGCAGAAGAACTTCCGCCACAGCTCGAAATGAGGCTCACAACCCATAAATAATTTGCATAAAGCAACAAATCCCGCAATGTCCAGGATAGACTGTGGGGACCCCGACTTAGAAGTCGAGATCACCAAATGCACGTGTACAGTGATCCCAGAGATCAATGCTCACTGAACACACAGAAGCTGAAATAACAAGAGTCTTACATCCATACAAATAGTCTTACATGAATTATGGCCATTATGACCAAGTCTTACATAGATAGAGCCTCACGGGCTGAATAGCAAATAACTCAAGTAGCGGAAGTCTTCGATAAACGGGTAGAACCCATGCCATCTGCCTTAACCCTACAGGCATTCTGACTGGGATAGCGTCCTAGTTCGCATGTTCGTCTCCAAAGAACCCTTCCTCATAATCCTATTCTTCCATGCCCGGCCAATTAAATAACCAGTGGCAAGCCAATGAGTACTTTGAATGTACTCGCAAGCAACCCATGATGTGGTTCAAAGTAACAGTGCATTTGAATAATAATGATCAATCTAGCAAGGCTAGAATAAATATTCTACCATCAAGTTAATGCATCAATAACCTCGCGTAACCTCGAAGACAGGTTACCGATATCAACATGAATATGATTCATCTCATCGAGTCAAGTCACCACCTTGACTTATCACACACATAACATCACCAATGAAGTAAAATTCTGGACATAGTTTAAGTAGCACCACCCAACTGTCCATGACCGTGGACACGGCTATTCGAATAGTTTTACACTCTGCAGAGGTTGCGCACTTTACCCACAAGATCCGGGGAACTTCCGTGTCATCCACGACCCGCGGTACCTCAAGTACCCGGGGTAAGCACCCGGTCATTACCTTTCCTTAGACGACACTAACATAGAGTCCACTCGTTGGTACACGGCCCTCGGGTACAAACAATAGATCATGGGACTTGCCCTAATTTCAATGTCACGCGTACCCGAAGGGACCAACGGTGTGTCCGGTGCCCTGTAAAAACAGTCATGGCCGTCTATCCAAGCACGACCCCGTCCCGGGAAAGACCTCAAGTCTTCCCGTCACTAGTAATGCGGGCACCATGCTAGTGTCGACCTAAGTAATCAATAAAGCCCCGTCCCACAAGGGGTAGTGTGGTTGCACATGTTTGGTTGGGACGGTAGTCACACATAAATCTAATCCATCATTCCACCATGCACATGATATTACCGGCACATCACTTCTTTCTCAAGTGATGACCTAACACATCATCACCCTCGGGCATTAGGGGCACCCGATGGGTTCATGCAAAGTTTTCAACTACGAGGGTTCATATCACACATGCATCATATAAGCATCATGACCATCTATTTGCATGTCATCTAGCACTTAGCAAGATCAAGATCAAGCATGCATCATGTGGTGGAATCAACTAGGTTACCATCGTAACCCTAATATCATGCATCGGAAACAAACGGGTTCCGAGAACAAGTGTATCATGGTCAAAAGGGCTGCTTGCCTGGATTGGCTTGGTCTTCAAAGTCTTCAAATCCTTCTCCTTCTTCTTCCACAGCAATTCGTCAAATACGGGATCTATACGTCGCATAATAACCACGGGAAAATAAGAATACAAATAAAACAGAAAAATCAAAGTGCTCAGAAAAATGTCAACTCATTTTTGTAAAATACTAGAGGAATTTCTAAGATGGGGAAAAATCTTAGTTGGAGTATTGGAGTTACAGAATAGAATATATTGATTTTTGAACAGGAGTATTACTGTCCAAATTTGAATTTAAATTTGAACAGAACAGAAAAGTTTCGTGGATTTGAATGAAAGTGGTACCATTAAGTAGGTTGGAATATTGCAAGATTTTTGGAGTTGGAATTATTTAATTTGGATCATTATTCTTTTCTGTAGAAATGTTTAAAACATTAACCGAAAAGAAAAGGAAAAAGGGTCCTGTGCACTGGGCTAGAGGAGGCCACAGTGCACGGCCCAGACGGATCGGCCCAGCCGCACGGGAGCCTGCGCGCGCACGTCAGGTTTTTAAACCTGACGGGCGGGGCCCGTGGGTCAGTGGCACAGAGGAGGGCGGGAGAGGTGAGGGGATGACAGGCGGGGCCCGCCTGTCATCTCTAACCCCACGGCCACGGCCACGGCGAGCTCACCGGCGATGTTCCCGGCCACGGCGACGGCAACGGAGGGCAGGGATGAGCTCAGCGTCGTGTCGCGGATGCAGGGGTGGTGGTGCGGCACGGCGGGGAGGTCTGGTTCACCGGCGGCGAGGTGGGACGGCAGAAGCTCGTCGGAGGGTTGATGCTCCGGTCGTTTTCGACTGCAAACGGAGGGGGAAATAGGGGGGAAATGGTCAGGGTGGCTCGGTGGTTCCGAAACAGGTGAAAGGAGGGGCAGGGGAGGCCCGTACCATGAGATCGCCGGCGGCCCGACGCGGCGGAGCTCCGGTCGATCCCGAGCACCGGGACGTCCTGGGGAGGAGTGGAGGGTGCTGGGGGTCTCAGTGGAGTGGAGTGAGGTCGCTGGTGGTGCTGGAGAGGCTCGGGAGGGGTTTATATAGCGGCGCCCGTGGTCCACCGTGGACCCGTGTGCCGGCGAGGTTGCAGGCGAGGCTAGGAGGGGTTCTGGAGCCTGGGATCACGCCGGGGAGGACCGTGGACTTGCTCCACGTCCAGCTGAGGGGAAAAGAGGAGCGGGGGAGCGTCAGAAGCGTTCGCGCGTGCGAGGCAGAGGAGTGGCCGCCGCGGGCGGCCAGCACGCGTGCGACGACGGCCACTGGAGGGCGCAGGAGGAGGGGGGACAGCTCCGGGGAGGTCGCGGACGTCGAGGGGCCTCGACTGGCGCGAGGGGGAGGCCCGAGGCTGTCGGGGGAGGCCGATTGGCCGAAGCTACAGTGCTGGTCTGCACTGTTGCGTGCTCCAGAGCGCGCGTTTGGCTGGCATCGCCGCGCTCTCGCCGTTCTGGTCAAACCCAACGTGTCCAGCAGTGTCTAGCACGTTGAGGGAGGAGTAAAGAAAAGGGCCTGAGGCCTTGGATACCCTGGAGATGCTGAGAGAGAGGGAGAGTGCTGGTGAAATGGTGAAAGCTTGCTGTACAGCAAGGTAAAACAGGGCTTTCACCCCTCAATCATGGAGCTGGGGGGCTGGGGAAGTTACTGGAGGTAGCTGGTAACTCAATGATCATGTGGTAAAAAGTATAGGCCTTGGAGCAAAGTAAAAGTTATCAAGTTGAGGGTTTTAGAAAATCTGCAGAAGGTGTTTGATCAGTGTTTGGTCAAGTAAATGAACTCCACTTGACATGGCACTTAACAGGGTTGAAAGACATGAGAAAATAGGGTGCTTCACCAAGTTTGGGCCCATTTGAAGAAACTAGCCAATGTAACTTTGGTGAACCCTAGAAATCAACAGAAACAGTTTCATCTTGATTGAGTCAAGCTAACCATCTCCCCTTGATGCACCACTTGGTGTAGAATCATCATTTGGGGTATTGATCATGCCCACAAAGTTTGAAGCTCCAGATAAAAAGTTGGTAATGTAAAGTTGTTCAAATTTGCATTTGAACAGAAAGGGTTTTGAGGTGATCTGATCAAGTTGCTCTATTCCAAATCTTGTGCCATTTGGTCTAGATACCTTATTAGGTCATTCTAGCATGTGCACCAAGTCTGAGAGCATTTGGACAAGTTTGGCAAAGTAAAGTTGCTCAAACTTCCAATATGGACAGAATGGTTATGAAGGGGTTTGAGGATGTTTTCTTGCTTACCAAGGCATGGGACTTGGCAAGATCATCAAATATGTCATATATGACATGATAGAATTTTCCTGGAATTTTTGGAGAATATTTCCTTTGTAAATATTTCAAAAGCTTGAAATATACAGAAAGGGTTTTAGAGGGTTCAACCCATTATTTTGAACATGACCAAGTGTTGAAACTCTTATATATGGACAATATATGTCCTCTGAGTCTCTCTGAATTTTGGCAAATATTTTTGAAATAGTTAAATAATTTTCTCCTATTAAAGACCATTTCTGGCCTTAAGAAAAGGCTTTTAAATAAAATGGGAAAATAACTTTTAAAATTATACCTTTGTGGTTTCTGGAAGTCCTATGACTACTAGGTCTGAAATAAACCTTTTGAAATAATTTTCTCACCCTAAATCAAGTACTTGCAGTGCAAATCTCAATTCAGGGGTTTTTGGAAAACTAAATTTATAAAATACTTTTTGGCCAAATTAATTTTGTAAGAAAATACTATACTGTCATATAACACTTGGCATGATCATTGGGCAGAAGTTTTAGGTATGGAGATGAATTCTACAAGAGATCATAGCTGACTTTAATGAGCACATGAAAAAGCACATGAAGAAAACTCAATTCCAAATAAAAGCCAAATGATGCTAAAAAAATTGCTGGTCCAAATTTTCATGCTTCAAAGGTACAAATAACATGTTACAAAATGCAGGGTGTGACAGACCTACCCCCTTACAAGAATCTTGTCCCCGAGATTCCTAAACTAGGGCTTAAAAGAGATCGGGAAACTCGGATCTAAGGTAGTCTTCTCGTTCCCAGGTTGCTTCTGCTTCGGTGTGGTTGCTCCACTGGACCTTGAAGTACTTGATGGTACGGCTTCGCGTACGTCGTTCTGCTTCGTCCAGAATACGAATGGGCTTCTCGCGGTAGGTCAAATCAGGCTGCAGATCAATGGCTTGGTGGTCCACATCCTTGTAGAGATTGGGCTTGTCTGGAACTTGGAGACATTTCCGGAGTTGTGACACATGGAATACATTGTGCACATCGGATAGCTCAGGTGGTAGCTCCAACTGATAATCCACTTCTCCTCGTCGTGCAGTGATCTCAAAGGGTCCAATGAACCTTGGTGCGAGCTTCCCCTTGACATGGAAACGCTTGGTTCCCTTTAGAGGAGTTACCCGCAGGTACACATGGTCCCCGACATGGAAACTCATGTCTCGGCGTCGAGTGTCAGCATAACTCTTCTGCCTTGACTTGGCTGCCTTTAATCGCTCTCTGACTAGCTGGACTTGCTCTTCTGCTGCGCGGAGATTATCCGGTCCAAAGACTAGTCCTTCTCCAGTCTCCGACCAATTGAGGGGTGTGCGACATCTGCGTCCGTACAACGCCTCAAATGGGGCCATCTGAAGGCTTGACTGGTGGCTGTTGTTATAGGAGAACTCGGCAAAAGGGAGACAGTCTTCCCACTTGGCTCCATACGCCAGGACACAGGCTCGGAGCATGTCTTCGAGAATCTGATTGACTCGCTCTGTTTGACCTCCGGTCTGTGGGTGGAAAGCTGTGCTGAAAGACAACTTGGTTCCCAGGGCTTCTTGGAACTTCTTCCAGAACCTAGAGGTGAACTGGGTTCCTCGATCTGACACAATCTCCTTGGGAACGCCGTGAAGACTTACGATTCGGTCGATGTAGAGAGCTGCCAGCCGGTTGCCATCATAAGTGGTCTTGACAGGAATGAAATGGGCCACCTTGGTCAAATGATCGACTATGACCCAGATGGAGTCATGTCCTCTATTCGACCTTGGTAATCCAGTGATGAAGTCCATTCCGACTTTATCCCACTTCCACTCAGGAACCTTGAGTGGTTGAAGCAATCCAGCAGGTCGCTGATATTCAGCCTTGACCCTTTGGCACACATCACACTTTGCAACATAGGTTGCAATCTCTCTCTTCATACCGTGCCACCAGAATCGTGCCTTCAAGTCTTGGTACATCTTGGTTCCTCCGGGGTGGATGGAATACGGAGTGTCGTGGGCTTCTTGCAGAATCAGCGTCTTCAGCTCGGTGTTGTTTGGAACGCAGAGGCGAGCTTTGTACCAAACAATCCCGTGCTCGTCTTCGGAGAATCCTGGGGCCTTCCCCAGCTTCATCTTCTTCTTGATGCCTTCGATGCTTGCGTGTCCATCTTGTGCCTTCTTGACGTCGTCCAGCAGGGTCGGTCTGACTTCCAAATGATCCAGAAATTCAGGGGTGACCAATTCCAGACTGAATTGTTCGATCTCCTTAAACAAGGCTGGCTGCCTTTCTTGAATAACGGTATTCAAAGAGCAAGCCTTCCTGCTTAAGGCATCGGCCACCATGTTAGCCTTCCCAGGGTGATACTGAACACTGAGGTCATAGTCTTTGATGAGTTCCAACCATCTCCGCTGCCTCATGTTCAATTCCTTTTGGGTGAAAATGTACTTCAGACTTTTGTGGTCTGTGTAAATCTCACATCGTTTCCCTAGGAGGTAATGCCGCCATGTCTTCAAGGCATGAACTACTGCCGCTAGCTCAAGATCGTGAGTAGCGTAGTTCTCCTCATGGGGTCGTAGCTGCCTGGAGAGGTATGCTATGACGCGGCCTTCTTGCATCAGAACGCTTCCCAATCCGGTTCGAGAGGCATCACAATATATCACGAACTCCTTGTGAATATCAGGTGTTGCCAGAACTGGGGCGGTGGTCAATCTCTTCTTGAGCTCTTGGAAGCTCTCTTCGCATTTTGACGTCCACTCGAACTTCTTGTCCTTTTTGAGGAGCTGAGTCATTGGTCGTGCAATGCTAGGGAATCCTTCCACGAACTTGCGGTAATAGCCCGCTAGCCCGAGGAAGCTTCTAACTTCCTTGTCGGTCGTTGGAGATTGCCATTGGGTCACAGCTTCGATTTTTGCAGGATCAACAGATAATCCTTCCTCGGTCAAGACATGACCTAAGAATCCAACTTTATGCAGCCAGAACTCACACTTGCTGAATTTGGCATACAGTTGGTGCTCACGAAGCTTGTCTAGGACCATCCTCAAATGCTGCTCATGCTCTTCCTCCGACTTCAAGAACACAAGAATGTCATCAATGAAGACAACAACAAACTTGTCCAAATATTCCATGAAGACTTTATTCATGAGATACATGAAGTAAGCTGGGGCATTGGTTAACCCAAAAGACATGACCGTGCACTCATACAGGCCATATCTGGTTACGAATGCCGTCTTCGGAATATCTTGGGGTCTGATCTTCAGCTGGTAATACCCAGATCTGAGGTCGATCTTGGAGAATACCTTGGCTCCGCTGAGTTGATCAAACAGATCTTCGATCTTAGGAAGTGGGTACTTGTTCTTGATTGTAACTTCATTGAGGGAACGATAGTCAATGCATAAGCGGATGGTACCATCCCTCTTTGCCACAAACAGAACAGGAGATCCCCAAGGGGAGGCACTTGGGTGGATAAATCCCTTCCTTAGCTGCTCTTCTAGCTGCTTCTTCAACTCGGCTAATTCTTCCGTCCCCATTCTATAAGGCTTCTTATAGATGGGTCCTGCTCCGGGCACGAGCTCGATGATGAACTCAATGTCACGGTCAGGGGGCATTCCCGGTAGTTCATCCGGAAAGACATCAGGATACTCACATACCACCGGTACTTGATCTAGCCCAACTTCAGACAGACAGTTGACTTTAGCGGCTTGAGCGGAAGAGGGGTTGGGAGCAAACTTGACTTTGACTCCCTGGTCATTGGTCACAGTGACTGTCCGATTGGCACAGTCTAACAAGCCTTGGTGCTTGCTGAGCCAATTCATGCCTAGGATCACATCCAAGCCTTGCGATCTCAGGACGATAAGGTCTGCTAGGAAGTCTACACCGTTAATGGTAATACTGACTCCTTTACAGCCTATCTTGGCTCTCATCTTGGCTCCGGGGGTTTGTACCACCATAGGGTTATTCAGGGGTGTAGGGGTCATGCCACTTTTTAATGCAAATCTTTGAGTGACAAATGAATGCGTTGCTCCAGAATCAAACAAGACAGTTGCAGGTGCTGAGTTGACAAGGAACGTACCCAGCACGACGTCCGGGTCTTCCTGGGCTTCTTCAGCAGTGACGTGATTCACACGCCCCTTCCCATAGTTCGGTGGATTGCGAGGAGCTGGGTTCCTTGGTGGCATTCCACGGCCTTGTCCCTGGTTCTGCGCATTGGGGCGCGGGGCATCAGGCTTCTTGTTGGGGCACACCATTGAGATGTGTCCGGGCTGACCACATCCAAAGCAAGTGACTTGGTTTGGAGTGTTGATATTGTTGCCACCACTGGTATTGGGGTTGAAAGCTGGCCTGGGGTTGTCATACTGCTGAGGCTGAGGGTTGGCACGAGGTGCAGGAGCTCTTGGTTGCTGATAGGTTGGCTTGGCCGGGGCTGACGCCACGGACGAGGCTTCTGGTTGCTGGAACTTCCCTTACTGACCAACTTGCGCTTGCGAGTGTCTTCGAAAGCACGCCGCTTGTCTTCAAGCATAAGTGCCTTGTTCACCAGGTCAGGAAAAGATGGGCAGTCGCACACGACAAGCGAGTATTGCAGAGTCTGATTAAGGCCTTCCATGAAGCGCTCCCTTTTGGCAGCATCAGTGCTGACATCTTCAGGGGCATTCCTTGACAGAATACTGAACTTCTGCATGTACTCCTTGACAGTGCCACTTCCTTGCTTCAGGGCTCGGAATTCACGCTTCTTGATAGCCATGATTTCGGAAGGAATGTGGGCCTTGCGGAATTCTGCCTTGAAGTTAACCCAAGTGATGTCTTGTTCAGCATGCATGACCTTGAATCCATCCCACCAAGCTCTAGCAGTTCCCCCGAGGCAATGAGCTGCATAAGCCACCTTCTCGCGGTCTTCGGTGCATCCGACTAGTTCCAGGATCTCCTCAATGGAATGGACCCAGTCGTCAGCATCCAGGGGTTCTGCCGTCTCGATGAAGGTTGGCGGTGCATGCTTCTTGAACTCTGCCAACGTGGAACGTCCATTGCCATTCCCCGCCGGCTGGCGGTTGTTGGTGACAGCTTGAGCAATCAGCTGGAGAGCTGCAGTGTTGGCTTGGCGTTCCTCTCGGAAAGCTTGGAGAAGCTGAGCCATGTCCATGCTTGGAGGAGGTGGTGGTGGAGCTTGGTCGTTGGTTCGGTCGTGGCCTGCCTCTGGCTGAGAGGATGCTCCGGCTTCGGGCTGCTGGGTAGAGGTACCAGTACGAGTTACAACAGGCATCCTGTTGGAGCGGTAAAAGGTCTCATGACTCGGAAGAGGGAAAGCAAGATAGATGGGTGCCTAGTAAGGGGGTGGGTGTGGCACTAAATCAAATCATGCAAGGGCCGAAGGCCAAAACACATCCATTAAAATCCAAATGGGTGATGTAGTCGTTTACATATTCCCGAAGGAAGAATACGACATACATCCAGACATAACAAAAGCAAACACTAGATGGTTTCATATGAACCATACAAGGACTCGACTGCGCATAGGGGTTACACGACCTATCCTACCATAGGGGTTACAACTGGCATATCCGAGTAGCGAATAATGCCTAAGCGGCGGAATGCTCGGTCGCGTATTCCGGCTCTTCTGGGTCTTCCTCCTTGTCTTCATCTGTCTGGGCTCCCTTGTCGCTTGAGGGAGTGGGGGAGTGGAGGAGTTGGATACGACGGTGCTTTGTAGGTGGTGCAGGGAAAAGCTTGCGATATTCCCTTGCAGTCATCCAGCGTCGCCGAGGTGGTTCTTCACCCTTGGAAGATACATCCTCGGAGGGCCTTCCGCCTCGATATGCGATAGCGGATTGTCCAGAAGGCGCTCCTTCCTTCTTGATCCTGTTTGCCTTCTCTTGAGCTCGACGAAGAAGTGCCTTGGTCTTGTGAAGTTCTTCTCGAAGCTTCATTGATTCCGAGGCCAAGTCTTGTGCCAAGCTGTCGGCACATAGACTGAAGTAGATCTGGAACCGAAGCGAGAGTCCTTCCTTCAGTGGAGGAGCTATAGCACTGCTTTCTTCTTCACCTTCCTTCCGGTAAGGTAAGAAGCGAGTTGCCATCTTGGCTGCCATCTCCGGAAGAAGCTCGCGGAGACGGGTTAGTGCCTTGAGTGCAGCAGCCTCGACAGCGAGTGGTAGTGTTGCCATCTGGGGTCCCTCGAAGAACCAACTTGTGGGAGGATCATTTGCCTTCACGATCACTTCCACATGGTACTCCACCTCAGTATCGCTCACCCAATGCTCAAGGTAGGTGAGGATGGGTGCTCGGTGGAACTGACACTCCTGGAGGCTATCCTCGAGAAGTAAGGGAAACCCAGTGGTCAGATGCTCTTCGGGTACAGCGGCCATCTACAAAGGTGGAATAGGAGGGGTTAATAAGCTGATGAAATCTCAGGTTTAGAAAAGAAGAGAGGTTCAGAAGGTTTTTTGAAAAGGGGTCTCAACTAACTAACGCCCATGCTAACTAAGGCTTCCTACAGTCAGGATGGCTCTGATACCAGCTCTGTGGGGACCCCGACTTAGAAGTCGAGATCACCGAATGCACGTGTACAGTGATCCCAGAGATCAATGCTCACTGAACACACAGAAGCTGAAATAACAAGAGTCTTACATCCATACAAATAGTCTTACACGAATTATGGCCATTATGACCAAGTCTTACATAGATAGAGCCTCACGGGCTGAATAGCAAATAACTCAAGTAGCGGAAGTCTTCGATAAACGGGTAGAACCCATGCCATCTGCCTTAACCCTACAGGCATTCTGACTGGGATAGCGTCCTAGTTCGCATGTTCGTCTCCAAAGAACCCTTCCTCATAATCCTGTTCTTCCATGCCTGGCCAATTAAATAACCGGTGGCAAGCCAATGAGTACTTTGAATGTACTCGCAAGCAACCCATGATGTGGTTCAAAGTAACAGTGCATTTGAATAATAATGATCAATCTAGCAAGGCTAGAACAAATATTCTACCATCAAGTTAACGCATCAATAACCTCGCGTAACCTCGAAGACAGGTTACCGATATCAACATGAATATGATTCATCTCATCGAGTCAAGTCACCACCTTGACTTATCACACACATAACATCACCAATGAAGTAAAATTCTGGACATAGTTTAAGTAGCACCACCCAACTGTCCATGACCGTGGACACGGCTATTCGAATAGTTTTACACTCTGCAGAGGTTGCGCACTTTACCCACAAGATCCGGGGAACTTCCGTGTCATCCACGACCCGCGGTACCTCAAGTACCCGGGGTAAGCACCCGGTCATTACCTTTCCTTAGACGACACTAACATAGAGTGCACTCGTTGGTACACGGCCCTCGGGTACAAACAATAGATCATGGGACTTGCCCTAATTTCAATGTCACGCGTACCCGAAGGGACCAACGGTGTGTCCGGTGCCCTGTAAAAACAGCCATGGCCGTCTATCCAAGCACGACCCCGTCCCGGGAAAGACCTCAAGTCTTCCCGTCACTAGTAATGCGGGCACCATGCTAGTGTCGACCTAAGTAATCAATAAAGCCCCGTCCCACAAGGGGTAGTGTGGTTGCACATGTTTGGTTGGGACGGTAGTCACACATAAATCTAATCCATCATTCCACCATGCACATGATATTACCGGCACATCACTTCTTTCTCAAGTGATGACCTAACACATCATCACCCTCGGGCATTAGGGGCACCCGATGGGTTCATGCAAAGTTTTCAACTACGAGGGTTCATATCCCACATGCATCATATAAGCATCATGACCATCTATTTGCATGTCATCTAGCACTTAGCAAGATCAAGATCAAGCATGCATCATGTGGTGGAATCAACTAGGTTACCATCGTAACCCTAATATCATGCATCGGAAACAAACGGGTTCCGAGAACAAGTGTATCATGGTCAAAAGGGCTGCTTGCCTGGATTGGCTTGGTCTTCAAAGTCTTCAAATCATTCTCCTTCTTCTTCCACATCAATTCGTCAAATACGGGATCTATACGTCGCATAATAACCACGGGAAAATAAGAATACAAATAAAACAGAAAAATCAAAGTGCTCAGAAAAATGTCAACTCATTTTTGTAAAATACTAGAGGAATTTCTAAGATGGGGAAAAATCTTAGTTGGAGTTTTGGAGTTACAGAATAGAATATATTGATTTTTGAACAGGAGTATTACTGTCCAAATTTGAATTTAAATTTGAACAGAACAGAAAAGTTTCATGGATTTGAATGAAAGTGGTACCATTAAATAGGTTGGAATATTGCAAGATTTTTGGAGTTGGAATTATTTAATTTGGATCATTATTCTTTTCTGTAGAAATGTTTAAAACATTAACAGAAAAGAAAAGGAAAAGGGGTCCTGTGCACTGGGCCAGAGGAGGCCACAGTGCACGGCCCAGACGGATCGACCCAGCCGCACGGGAGCCTGCGCGCGCACGTCAGGTTTTTAAACCTGACGGGCGGGGCCCGTGGGTCAGTGGCACAGAGGAGGGGGAGAGAGGTGAGGGGATGACAGGCGAGGCCCGCCTGTCATCTCTAACCCCACGGCCACGGCGACGGCGAGCTCACCGGCGAGGTTCCCGGCCACGGCGACGGCAACGGAGGGCATGGATGAGCTCAGCGTCGTGTCGCGGATGCAGGGGTGGTGGTGCGGCACGGCGGGGAGGTCTGGTTCACCGGCGGCGAGGTGGGACGGCGGAAGCTCGTCGGAGGGTTGATGCTCCGGTCGTTTCCGACTGCAAACGGAGGGGGAAATAGGGGGGAAATGGTCAGGGTGGCTCGGTGGTTCCGAAACAGGTGAAAGGAGGGGCAGGGGAGGCCCGTACCACGAGATCGCCGGCGGCCCGACGCGGCGGAGCTCCGGTCGAGCACCGGGACGTCCTGGGGAGGAGTGGAGGGTGCTGGGGGTCTCAGTGGAGTGGAGTGAGGTCGCTGGTGGTGCTGGAGAGGCTCGAGAGGGGTTTATATAGCCGCGCCCGTGGTCCACCGTGGACCCGTGCGCCGGCGAGGTTGCAGGCGAGGCTAGGAGGGGTTCTGGAGCCTGGGATCACGCCGGGGAGGACCGTGGACTTGCTCCACGTCCAGCTGAGGGGAAAAGAGGAGCGGGGGAGCGTCAGAAGCGTGCGCGCGTGTGAGGCAGAGGAGTGGCCGCCGCGGGCGGCCAGCGCGCGTGCGACGACGGCCACTGGAGGGCGCAGGAGGAGGGGGGACAGCGCCGGGGAGGTCGCGGACGTCGAGGGGCCTCGACTTGCGCGAGGGGGAGGCCCGAGGCTGTCGGGGGAGGCCGATTGGCCGAAGCTACAGTGCTGGTCTGCACTGTTGCGTGCTCTAGAGCGCGCGTTTGGCTGGCATCGCCGCGCTCTCGCCGTTCTGGTCAAACCCAACGTGTCCAGCAGTGTCTAGCACGTTGAGGGAGGAGTAAAGAAAAGGGCCTGAGGCCTTGGATGCCCTGGAGATGCTGAGAGAGAGGGAGAGTGCTGGTGAAATGGTGAAAGCTTGCTGTACAGCAAGGTAAAACAGGGCTTTCACCCCTCAATCATGGAGCTGGGGTGCTGGGGAAGTTACTGGAGGTAGCTGGTAACTCAATGATCATGTGGTAAAAAGTATAGGCCATGGAGAAAAGTAAAAGTGATCAAGTTGAGGGTTTTAGAAAATCTGCATAAGGTGTTTGATCAGTGTTTGGTCAAGTAAATGAACTCCACTTGACATGGCACTTAACAGGGTTGAAAGACATGAGAAAATAGGGTGTTTCACCAAGTTTGGGCCCATTTGAAGAAACTAGCCAATGTAACTTTGGTGAACCCTAGAAATCAACAGAAACAGTTTCATCTTGATTGAGTCAAGCTAACCATCTCCCCTTGATGCACCACTTGGTGTAGCATCATCATTTGGGGTATTGATCATGCCCACAAAGTTTGAAGCTCCAGATAAAAAGTTGGTAATGTAAAGTTGTTCAAATTTGCATTTGAACAGAAAGGGTTTTGAGGTGATCTGATCAAGTTGTTCTATTCCAAATCTTGTGCCATTTGGTCTAGATACCTTATTAGGTCATTCTAGCATGTGCACCAAGTCTGAGAGCATTTGGACAAGTTTGGCAAAGTAAAGTTGCTCAAACTTCCAATATGGACAGAATGGTTATGAAGGGGTTTGAGGATGTTTTCTTGCTTCCCAAGGCATGGGACTTGGCAAGATCATCAAATATGTCATATATGACATGATAGAATTTCACTGGAATTTTTGGAGAATATTTCCTTTGTAAATATTTCAAAAGCTTGAAATATCCAGAAAGGGTTTTAGAGGGTTCAGCCCATTATTTTGAACATGACCAAGTGTTGAAACTCTTATATATGGACAATATATGTCCTCTGAGTCTCTCTGAATTTTGGCAAATATTTTTGAAATAGTTAAATAATTTTCTCCTATTAAAGACCATTTCTGGCCTTAAGAAAAGGCTTTTAAATAAAATAGGAAAATAACTTTTATAATTATACCTTTGTGGTTTCTGGAAGTCCTATGACTACTAGGTCTGAAATAAACCTTTTGAAATAATTTTCTCACCCTAAATCAAGTACTTGCAGTGCAAATCTCAATTCAGGGGTTTTTGGAAAACTAAATTTATAAAATACTTTTTGGCCAAATTAATTTTGTAAGAAAATACTATACTGTCATATAACACTTGGCATGATCATTGGGCAGAAGTTTTAGGTATGGAGATGAATTCTACAAGAGATCATAGTTGACTTTAATGAGCACATGAAAAAGCACATGAAGAAAACTCAATTCCAAATACAAGCCAAATGATGCTAAAAAAATTTGCTGGTCCAAATTTTCATGCTTCAAAGGTACAAATAACATGTTACAAAATGCAGGGTGTGACATAGACCCCAGCGTGAAATCATGCAGTTGAATACCATAGAACTCCAGGAGCCCCCTAAGGAAAGGGGTGGACGAGAAATCCTACGCCTCTTAGAAGGAAGGAGACGAAGCATACCCGCTCTCCACTGGAGGGATTGGGAAAGTTCTCTGCCAGGGCTTGATTGTCGATGGAAGTTAATCGAGCCTGGACGGGGACTAGATCCTCGGGAGGAAGATATCCCTGCGTTTGAAGCTTTCTCAGATGCGCATGGGGTACGGAGCAAGTTTCCCAATCGCTATTATATTTTTTGAGGGGCGTGAAGGTTGATACGTCTCCAACGTATCTATAATTTTTAATTGTTCCATGCTATTATATTATCTGTTTTGGATGTTTAATGGGCTTTATTATACACTTTTATATTATTTTTGGGACTAACCTACTAACCCAAGGACCAGTGCACATTATTGTTTTTTGCCTATTTCAGTGTTTCCTAGAAAAGGAATATCAAACGGAGTCCAAACTGAATGAAACCTAAGGGAGAGTCGTTTTTGGAACAAATGCAACACACGAGACTTGGAGTCACGTCAGGAAAGAAACGAGGCGGACACGAGGGGGGAGGGCGCCCCCACCCTCATGGGCCCCTCGTTGCTCCACCGACGTGCCTCTTCCTCCTATATATATCTATGTACCCTGAAAACATCCGAGAGCACCACAAAACCCTAATTCCACCGCTGCAACCTTCTGTACCCGTGAGATTCCATCTTGGGGCCTATTCCGGAGCTCCACCCGAGGGGGCATCGATCACGGAGGGCTTCTACATCAACACCATAGCCTCTCCGATGAGTTGTGAGTAGTTTACGACAGACCTTCGGGTCCATAGTTATTAGCTAGATGGCTTCTTATCTCTCTTTGGATCTCAATACAAAGTTCTCCTCGATCTTCTTGGAGATCAATTTGATGTAATTCTTTTTGCGGTGTGTTTGTCGAGATCCGATGAATTGTGGGTTTATGATCAAGATTATCTATGAACAATATTTGATTCTTCTCTAAAATATGTTATGCATGATTTAAATATCATTGCAAGTCTCTTCGAATTATCAGTTTGGTGTGGCCTACTAGATTGATCTTTCTTGCAATGGGAGAAGTGCTTAGCTTTGGGTTCAATCTTGTGGTGTCCTTTCCCAATGACAGCTGGGGCAGCAAGGCACGTATTGTATTGTTGCCATCGAGGATTAAAAAGATGGGGTTTATATCATATTGCATTAGTTTATCCCTCTACATCATGTCATCTTGCTTAAGGCGTTACTCTGTTCTTATGAACTTAATACTATAGATGCATGCTAGATAGCAGTCGATGTGTGGAGTAATAGTAGTAGATGCATAATCGTTTCGGTCTACTTGTCACGGATGTGATGCCTATATACAATGATCATGCCTAGATATTATCATAACTATGCGCTTTTCTATCAATTGCTCCACAATAATTTGTTCACCCACCATAGAAATCTGCTATCTTGAGAGGAGCCACTAGTGAAATCTATGGCCCCCGGGTCTAACTTCTGTCATATCAATCTTCCATCAACTATTTATCTTTACTTTACTTTCATTTTGCAATCTTTACTTTCAATCTACAAAACAAAAATACCTAAAATATTATCTTATTATCTCTATTAGAGCTCACTTTTGCAAGTGGCCGAGAAGAGATTGACAACCCCTTTATCGCGTTGGTTGCAATGTTCTTATTTGTTTGTGTAGGTAGGAGGGACTCGCGTGTAGTCTCCTACAGGATTGATGCCTTGGTTCTCAAAAACTGAGGGAAATACTTACGCTACTATGCTGCATCACCCTTTCCTCTTCAAGGGAAGAACAACGCAAACTCAAGAGGTAACAAGAAGAATTTCTCGCGTTGTTGCGAGGGAGATCTACACAAAAGTCACATACCAAGTACCCATCACAAACTCTTATCCCTCGCATTACATTAATTGCCATTTGCCTCTCGTTTTCCTCTCCCCCACTTCACCTTTGCCGTTTTATTTGCCCTTTTTCCGTTCGCTTGCTTCTTGTCTGCTTGTGTGTTGGATTGCTTGCTTGTCACTACGGCTCAAAACAATACCAAATTGTGTGACTTTTCCAATACCAACAATAATGATTTTATTAGCACTCCGATTGCTCCTATTATCGGTGCTGAATCTTGTGAAATCAATGCTACACTATTAAACCTTGTTATGAAAGATCAATTTTTCGGCCTTCCTAGTGAAGATGCCGCTACCCATCTAAACAACTTTGTTGATTTGTCCGACATGCAAAAGAAGAGAGATACGGATAATGATATTGTTAAATTGAAGTTATTTCCGTTTTCGCTTAGAGATCGTGCTAAAACTTGGTTCTCTTCTTTGCCTAGAAATGGTATTGATTCATGGAATAAGTGCAAAGATGCCTTTATCTCTAAGTATTTTCCTCCCGCTAAGATTATCTCTCTTAGAAACGATATTATGAATTTTAAGCAACTTGATCATGAGCATGTTGCACAAGCTTGGGAGAGGATGAAATTAATGATATGTAATTACACTACACATGGTTTGAACTTACGGATGATTATACAAAACTTTTATGCTGGCTTGAATTTTGCTTCAAGAAACCTTTTAGATTCGGCCACGGGGGAGGGGGGGTCACTTTCATGGAAATCACTTTAGGAGAAACTACTAAACTCCTAGATAATATTATGGTTAATTACTCTCAATGGCACACTGAAAGATCTACTAGCAAAAAAGTACATGCTATTGAAGAGATTAGCGTTTTAAGTGGAAAGATGGATGAACTTATGAAATTATTTGCTACTAAGAGTATGTCCTCTGATCCTAATGATATGCCTTTGTCCACATTGATTGAGAATAATAATGAATCTATGGATGTGAATTATGTTGGTAGGAATAATTTTGGTAACAACGCATATAGAGGAAACTTTAATTCTAGGCCTTTCCCTAGTAATTCCTCTAATAATTATGGTAATTCCTACAACAACTCTTCACTACTGGAATCTGGCGCTACGCCATCTGCCATGGCAGATGCCAAAGGCATGGTCGGCGGATGGCAAAGGCTTTGACATCAGCCAGTAGATGGCAAACAGTTTGTCTGAATTCCAGTGGGCAAAGGCTTCTTTGCCATCTGTTGGCTGATGGCAAAGAGCCTGTGCCTTTGCCATCAGCTGGCAGATGGCAAAGCCTCTTAACGGGGTTAGCCCCGTTAGAAGGATAACGGCATACTTTGCCGTCAGCTAGCAGATGGCAAATGATGCAGGCTCTTTGCCATCTGCTGGCTGATGGCAAAGGCTGCAGGCTCTTTGCCATATGCCAGCAGATGGAAAAGGCTGCATACTTTGCCATCTACTGGCAGATGGCAAAGAGCCCAAATAGGCCAGTCCAAATTTTTTCTCTGGATGACACGTGGTTTCTTTGCCATCTGCCAGCAGATGGCAAAGTGTCTATATTGCCCCATTTAATTTTGTTTTTCTTATATCAATTCATTTTCACATAAAATCAAACACAAATATATTTATATGACCAATATAGCATATTCAACACATATTACCAATAGTCATGAATACATATATATATCCAACACATGTTACCAATAGTAGCAAGTTTCATCCGTACATATACATAGTTTCATCAATATTACACAGTTTCATCCATAGGTAGCAAGTTTCACAAGGTCAAAACAAAAACTAAATACAAGCACTCCATCAACCCAAGCTTTCGTGATCTTAAGCAAATCTGTAAAATGGGAAAGAAGAAAGTTAGAAGAAGAAGACTAGAAGAAGAAGATTATTATGATGCAACTAAAATGTGAAGATTATTATGATGCAACTTATATCTGTAAAATAGGTCATTTTGGAGCTAAGTAAGGTAATTATGTCATTTTGGAGGTAGCTAAGAATATGAAGTCATTTAGGAGCTAAAATATGACATTTCTTAAGCATATTATGTCATTTTAGAGCCAGTTAAGCATATTAAGTGATTTTGGAGGAAAAGATGCTAAGTATAGGTCATTTTAGAGCTATCCAAGGTTAAATAGGTCATTTTTAAGCTAGCTAAGCATATTAAGTCCTTTTGGAGGAAAAAATGCTAAGTATAGGTCATTTTAGAGCTATCCTTGGTTAAATAAGTCATTTTGGAGCTAATCAAGCTTATTTTGTCATTTTTGAGCTAGCTAAGCATATTGAGTTATTTAGGAGGAAAAAATGCCAAGTATAGGTCATTTTAGAGCTAGCCTAGGTTAAATAGGTTATTTTGGAGCTAAGTAAGGTTATTATGTCATTTTGAAGCTAGCTAAGCATATGAAGTCATTCAGGACCTAAAATATGTCATTTCTTAAGCATATTATGTCATTTTAGAGTTAGCTAAGCATATTAAGTCATTTTGGAGGAAAAGATACTAAGTATAGGTCATTTTGAGAGCTATCCTAGGTTAAATAGGTCATTTTTAAGCTAGCTAAGCATATTAAGTCGTTTTGGAGGAAAAAATGCTAAGTATAGGTCATTTTAGAGCTATCCTAAGTTAAATAGGTCATTTTGGAGCTAATTAAGCTTATTATGTAATTATTATTGAGCTAGCTAAGCATATTGAGTCATTTAGGAGGAAAAAATGCTAAGTATAGGTCATTTTAGAGCTAGCCTAGGTTAAATATGTCATTTTAGAGCTAAGTAAGGTTATTATGTCATTTTGAAGCTAGCTAAGCATGTGAAATCATTTAGGAGCGAAACTATGTCATTTCTTAAGCATATTAAGTCATTTGGGAGGAAAAGATCCTAAGTATAGGTCATTTTAGAGCAATCCTAGGTTAAATAGGTCGTTTTTAAGCTAGCTAAGCATATTAAGTCATTTGGGAGGAAAAAATGGTAAGTATAGTTCATTTTAGAGCTATCCTAGGTTAAATAGGTCATTTTGGAGCTAATTAAGCTAATTATGTAATTATTAAGCTAGCTAAGCATATTAAGTCATTTTCGAGGAAAAAATGCTAAGTATAGGTCATTTTAGAGCTATCCTAGGTTAAATAGGTCATTTTGGAGCTAATTAACCTTATTATGTAATTTTTAAGCTAGCTAAGCATATTAAGTCATTTTGGAGGAAAAAATGCTAAGTATAGGTCATTTTAGAGCTATCCTAGGTTAAATATATCATTTTGGAGCTAATTAAGCTTATTATCTCATTTTTGAGCTAGCTAAGCATATCGAGTCATTTTGGAGGAAAAAAATGCTAAGTATATGATTATGTCACTAGTATCCTTATGGCAGAGAACCCGGGCCGACATGACTAGTCATAGAACCAAGGTGGCACAAACGTAAAGGGACAGACATACATGACCCAGCAATGCATGTGTCGGTCATCAGCGAGTGCAACCAAGTCGTAGCAAGCTACAAGGACTTCGGTGATACACCGCGTGACATTTCCCCGTAGGGACAGACACAGGAGCAAAGAAGGACGCATGCCGGTCAATCCATGTGTTCCGGAGCAGTAGCGAACTACCATGGCTCAGTGGAAGCACTAGGAGGCATTTCCCTGTATGGAAGGCTACCAAAGGTACACGACTAGATGTCGAATCCCACAAATACAATGCATTTCAAACATACACACATTATGCACGATATGTGTAGATACAACATGGCATCACAACAAAACTCTATTAAGCAAAACACTTGGGAAACTTACCGTCATCATGGAGGTGTAGGTGTAGGTGTAGGTGTAGGACCGGTCGCGCCAGTGGCAGACGGAGAAGGATCGGTCGATGCTTGTCGGGAGTTACATTGCACCAAAGATTATTTCCAATGTATCATTAGCATGATGCAACTCAAATGTGAAGACTAGTAACTAATGACCGTTCAAATGAAACTCACCGTGCCCGCCGGAGCAATGACTGGCATCGACGGAGGGGTCTGGCCGTTCTTCTCGCACATGGACTGCACATTTGGTTTTGACAAGTCAGTCATATTAGTTACTAATGAAAGGAACCTTGTGTGCATGATTTAGCTAATATGCAGAAGAAACTTACCACGAAGAGATCGTACATGGCCCGGTTAGCCGAGTCGTTTCGGTTCCTCTCCTCCTCCAACAGCCTAGCCGTCCTCTCCTCATTCTCCCTCTCCCTCTCCGTCGCCTGCCGGTCCCTCTTCGCCAACTGCCGGTCCCTCTCCTCAAAAGCAGCATGGGTCTTCGCTCTCTCTGCCTCAATAGCAGCCTGCAACACCACTCGTTAGCATTGTAATCATCGACGGTCGCAAACACAATGTAATGGAGGAAAGGCTACTGAGTCCATATAACAAACCTGGAATTCGATTTCCACTGGTCGTAAACGAGACGGTATCTCAGGATCAGAGCTGTTTTGGCGCTTCTTGATCTGCGGGAGAGTGCTACTACAACGTATCAGTCCATTACCCATGGCTAACGAGCCATGGGACCTCCCGCCACCAGATATCATCACCAGCTCTGGATCAAAAGGCCGCTCGGGTTAAAGTCCGGCCCTTTCCTCGCCTTCCACTGCTTAACGTACTGCACCATCTTGTGGTGGGAGGCCACGTTGCTGAAGTTATTTGCATTTTCGAGGTCAGACTCAGAGAATGCCTTGGCCTTCTTGTACGGTGCAATATTGGACATGCCATAGAGGTCGAACACTAGCGCCGGAGCCTTGTTGAGTTTTGACTAAAAGAGAGGAACAGAGTATTAGTTAAGGACTCAAGCTAGCACAAAGAATGAATTTGCATGAATCATGAAGCAAACCACACATACCCAGTTATTCCCGTACCCATATAGGTTGACGCTGCTTAGATGGTGTGGCACGCCTTTCATTTTGAGACGCTTCTCCTTTGCAATGTTGTGGGCAACACGCCATTGGGGAGAGCACCACTCATCCACCAACGCCTCCCAGCAGTCCATCTTGTCCGCACACCATCTCGGGGGCACCTAAGTTAAGCAAGAGAAATTTGAGCGCTACGCCTACGAATCAAATTAAGGAAACTAAGTACAAGGCCTTAAGAATAGGTAATTACCTTCATGTACTTCTCCTTACTCAGATACTTGTTCCGGCACTTCTCTTTTCTCCTCCTAATACCAGTTTGTGCTAAGTAGTCTCGAACAGCCTGTGTCCAAGCCTCGTGCCGAAAGTTTCCAAGTAAGCGCCTGCACTCGGCGTCGATAACCCGAGCCGCGACCTCCTCCTGTCCCTCAGCACACCTGTAGAAGGTCTGCAATCAAACAAGAAAACACGGATTAGAAGGTCCGCAATCAAACAAGAAAACACATGTAGAAGGTATGCAATCAAAGAAGAAAACACAACGTAAATGGCAAAGGTGAAATTACCCAACATGTGGCGATCACAATGTCGGCCACCGTGTCGCACTCGACATCGCCGACCCTATGCTCCGGCGGGGCCGGGGCAGCCAAGTAGTGCTCCCAGGTCATTCCTAGCTCTGGAACCCGGCCCTCACCGGGCAACGTGACCCACCCCGGAAAGCACTGGCGACAAATCACACCAAGGACAGTGTTGGGCCTGCGGACCCCGTCTGAGTGTGTCCAAGAACTGCAGTATGACAAGGCCAACGCATTAGATATTCAAAGAAACGTCAAGGCAAAAGGTTAAATAAGAGTAAATGCACTTCTCCCCGTTAGGCGCAATCAACCACCTCTGGTCGGGGGTCGTCGGGGTGGGCGGGAGCTTTGTACCACCACGCTGGTAGACTTTGCGCCCCTCAATCAACTCACCCTCGCTATAGCTATCAGAACTATAGTCTGCACCTTGAACACGACCATGTGCACTCGACTCCGTCCAGTCCTCCCATGGGCTCGGGTCCGACTCAGCGTGACCCGGTCTGAGCTCCGTAGTCTCGTGGGGCGAAGACTCGGCGGCCCGAGGCTCGTCGGCCGGAGGCTCGTGGAGTGGAGTCCGAGACGGGTCCACCTCAGATGGCTCGATCTCAAACGGAGCAGTCCTGTGGTCGGGTGACTCAGCTGGGGGTGGCGGCGAGGAAGGCGTAGCAGCCTTCCTACCTCTCCCGCCGCCACGTCCACCTCTAGCAGCCTTCTCCTTCTTCTTACCCCCCCC
>LR738713.1:352056642-352074221 GCA_902687465.1 Secale cereale
GTGGCGGCGAAGGGGCGGGGGAGGGCCGGCGATGGTGGCGGGGGAGGGCCGGCGACGGGGTTGGCGAGCTAGAGCGACGGCGACGGGGTGGGAGAGCTGGTTTGATGGGGTGTTTGGATATTGGCGCCTGGGCCCGCCCTCGGTAAGGAGTTTTTTGGAGGCTGTTTGGTTCCTGCCCCGGCCTGCCCCGCCAAATCATTGGCGCCGTTGGCGTGCCAAAACTTTGGTGAGCGATTTGTCCGCCACCGATTCGCCCGCACTTTGGCGCAAAGACAAAAGGGAAAGGCTTGGGCAAAGCTGGCTTGCCAAAAATTTTGATTCCATCCAAACAAGATACGAAGCACCGGTCAACGCCAATTTATTGGCTTGGTAGGCAAGGGTGCCAATCCAAACAGCCCCTTGGCTACCTATGCCAATAATTTCGAGCCTGTTTGGTTCACGCCCAGGTCAGCCCCGCCAAAATCGGGCTCGCCAAATTATTGGCGAAGGATTTCGCCGCCTCCCTCCCGCCAGCGTGCGGGCGTGAAAGTTGAACGAATGACCAAAAAATTGGCGTGGGCAGGGAACTCCGTCTAGGATCCAAACGGACACCGGCACTTGCGGTCAACGCCAAAATTTTGGTAAGGCATCCTCGGGTTGCAATCCAAACAGCCCCTTCCTTTTTGCCGCCGTTGGCTCGCCCGGGAGTTGGCGTAAAATCTGAACAGCTTGCCAAAAATTTGGCATGGAACCGGAATTTCGGTGGCGATCCAAACGCCTGCCCACCTCCTCAGTCAACGCCAAGATTTTGGTAGGGTAGTTGTTGGTAACGATCCAAACAACCTTTGTGTTATCGGGTCTGTTTGGTTGACGCGGGCTAGCCAATTTTTTGGCACAGGATTTTGCCGCCGTCGGCTCGCCAAAGACCTGGCGCAAAAACTGAACGCATGACCAAAACATTGGCGCAGATCCGAAAATTTGGCTTCCAACCAAACGCTTGCTATCGAGTGGGTCAACGACCAAAAAATTGGTAGGGCTGGCAACGGCTGTGATCCAAACAGCCCCGCATAGGCTAGTTTCCTTTTTTGGGAGGATTAGGCTAGTTTCCTTGTTAAATGAGTGATTTATGAGTGTAGTAGTAAAGGATTTGTGCGTGCACGATATACTATCTCCTTTTTGTTTTTTTACCTGAAAAAAACCCCATCTCTTTGCCATCTGCCAGCAGATGGCAAAGAGGTGGGGCTGGTACGCCGTCACCGACTTAACGGCAGCAGGAGTTGGCTACCTCTTTGCCATCTGCTGGCAGATGGCAAAAATTGTTTGCCATCTGCTGGCAGATGGCAAAGAATTGGCTGATGGCAACCATGTTCTTTGCCATCTGTCAGTTCTTTGCCATCTGTTTTTTATAAGCAGATGGCAAAGAAGTTCTTTGCCATCAGCTGGCAGATGGCAAAGAGCTGGCTGATGGCAAAAACCCAGATTCCAGTAGTGCTTGATGAAATTTTGATAAGATGCCCTCTGACTTTGAGACTAGTATTAAAGAATTTATGAATTCACAAAATAATTTCAATGCTTTACTTGAAGAAAATTTGTTTAAGATTGATGAGTTGGCTCGGAACGTGGATAGAATTTCTCTTGATGTTGATTCTTTGAAACTTAGATCTATTCCACCTAAGCATGATATCAATGAGTATTTAAAAGCCATGAGAATTTCCATTGACTAGTGCAAAGAAAGAACCGCTAGGATGCGTGCTAAAAGAGATTGCTTTGTGAAAGCGTGTTCGTCTAGTTGTCATGATAATAAGGATGAAGATCTAAAAGTAATTGATGTGTCCCCTATTAAATCTTTGTTTCTCAATATGAATCTTGATAAAGATGGGGCTGGAGATGATTCAACTTTAGTTAAAAGGCGTCCCAATGATTCAGAGTTTTTAGATCTTGATGCTAAATTTGTTAAAAGTGGGATTGAAGAGGTCAAAACTTTACATAGCAATGAACCCACTATTTTGTATTTCAAGGGATTTAATTATGATAATTGCTCTTTGATAGATTGTATTTCCTTGTTGCAATCCGTGCTAAATTCTGCTCATGCTTATAATCAAAATAAAGCCTTTACCAAAAACATAGTTGATGCTTTAATGCAATCTTATGAAGAAAAACATGAGTTAGAAGTTTCTATCCCTAGAAAACTTTATGATTAGTGGGAACCTACTATTAAAATTAAGATTAAAGATCTTGAATGCTATGCTTTGTGTGATTTGGGTGCAAGTGTTTCCACAATTCCAAAAACTTTGTGTGATATGTTAGGTTTCCATGAACTTGATGATTGTTCTTTAAATTTGCATCTTGCGGATTGTACCATTAAGAAACCTATGGGAAGGATTAATGATGTTCTTATTGTCGCAAATAGGAATTATGTGCCCATAGATTTCATTGTTCTTGATATAGATTGCAATCCTACATGTCCTATTATTCTTGGCAGACCTTTTCTTAGAACGATTGGTGCAATTATTGATATGAAGGAACGAAATATTAGATTCCAATTTCTGTTAAGGAAAGGCATGGAACACTTTCTTAGAAAGAAAATCAAATTACCTTATGAATCTATTATGAGAGCCACTTATGGATTGCCTACCAAAGATGGCAATACCTAGATCTATTCTTGTATCATGCCTAACTAGGGGCGTTAAATGATAGCGCTTGTTGGGAGGCAACCCAATTTTATTTTATTTGCTTTTGCTTCTGTTTAGTAATAAATAATTCATATAGCTTCTGGTTATATGTGGTTTTGTGTTTTAATTAGTATTTGTTCCAGGTAGAACCTTTGGGAAGACTTGGGTGAAGTCTTTGCGGTCTTGCTGTAAAAAACAGAAACTTTAGCGCTCACGAGATTAGCTGCCATATTTTACTGTAGAGTACTTTTAAGTTGATTCTTTTTGCAGATGATTAATAGACAAATTCCTCAAGTCCACCAATTTATTTCAAAATTTGTAGAGTTACATAAGTATTCGAAAGTTACAGATTTCTACAGACTGTTCTGTTTTTGACAGATTCTGTTTTTCGTGTGTTGTTTGCTTATTTTGATGAATCTATGAGAAGTATCGGGTGGTATGATCATACAGAAGTTGGAATACAGTAGTTTTAACACCAATATAAATAAAGAATGAGTTCAATACAATACCTTAAAGTGGTGGTTTGTTTTCTTATACTAACGGAGCTCACGTGATTTTTGCTAAGTTTTGTGTTGTGAAGTTTTCAAGTTTTTGGGTAAGGATTTGATGGACTATGGAACAAAGAGTGGCAAGAGCCTAAGCTTAGGTATTCCCAAGGCACCCCAAGGTAAAATTCAAGGACAACCAAAATCCTAAGCTTGGGGATGCCCCGGGAAGGCATCCCCTCTTTCGTCTTCGTCTATCAGTAACTTTACTTAAGACTATATTTTTATTCACCACATGATATGTGTTTTGCTTGGAGCGTCATGTATGATTTGAGTCATTGCTTTTTAGTTTACCACAATCATCCTTGCTGTACACACCTTTTGAGAGAGATACACATGAATCGTAATTTATTAGAATACTCTATGTGCTTCACTTATATCTTTTGAGCTACATAGTTTTGCTCTAGTGCTTCACTTATATCTTTTAGAGCACGGTGGTGGTTTTATTTTATAGAAATTATTGATCTCTCATGTTTCACTTATATTATTTTGAGAGTCCTTTAGAACAGCATGGTAATTTGCTTTGGTTATAAAATTAGTACTAATATGATAGGCATCCAAGATGGGTATAATAAAAACTTTCATAAAAGTGCATTGAATATTATGAGAAGTTTGATACTTGATGATTGTTTTGAGATATGGGGATGGTGATATTAGAGTCATGCTAGTGGAGTAATTGTGAATTTGAGAAACACTTGTGTTAAAGTTTGTGATTCTCGTAGCATGCACGTATGGTGAACTGTTATGTGATGAAGTTGGAGCATGATTTATTTATTGATTGTCATCCTTTGTGTGTAGGTCGGGATCACGCGATGGTTAACTCCTACCAACCCTTCCCCTAGGAGCATGCGTTGTTAACCTTATTTTGATAACTTATAGATTTTTGCAATAAGTATATGAGTTCTTTATGACTAATGTTGAGTCCATGGATTATACGCACTCTCACCCTTCCACCATTGCTAGCCTCTCTTGTACCGTGCAAATTTCGCCGGTACCATACACCCACCATATACCTTCCTCAAAACAGCCACCATACCTACCTATTATGGCATTTCAATAGCCATTCCGAGATATATTGTCATGCAACTTTTCACCGTTCCATTTATTATGACACGCTTCATCATTGTCATATTGCCTTGCATGATCATGTAGTTGACATCGTATTTGTGGCAAGTCCACCATGCATAATTTTTCATACATGTCACTCTTGATTCATTGCACATCTCGGTACACCGCCGGAGGCATTCACATAGAGTCATATTTTGTTCTATCTTCGAGTTGTAAACTTTGAGCTGTAAGTAAATAAAAGGGTGATGATCTTCATTATTAGAGCATTGTCCCAGTGAGGAAAGGATGATGGAGACTATGATTCCCCCACAATTCGGGATGAGACTCTGGACGAAAGAAAGAAAAGCAAAAAGAAAGAGGCCATAAAAAAGGATAAGAAAAAAGGCCCAAAAGAAAAACAAGAAAAAATGAGAGGAAAAGAGAGAAGGGGCAATGCTACTATTCTTTTTCCAACTTGTGCTTCAAAGTAGCACCATGATCTTCATGATAGAGAGTCTTTTGTTTTGTCACTTCCATATACTAGTGGGAATTTTTCATTATTGAACTTGGCTTGTGTATTCCAACAATGGGCTTCCTCAAATGCCCTAGGTTTTCGTGAGCAAGCAAGTTGGATGCACACCCACTTAGTTTCTTTAGTTGAGCTTTCATACACTTATAGCTCTAGTGCATTCATTGCATGGCAATCCCTACTCAATCACATTGATATATATTGATGCGCATTTCCATAGCCCATTGATACGCCTAGTTGATGTGAGACTATCTTCCTCCTTTTTGTCTTCTCCACAACCACCACTCCATTCTACCCATAGTGCTATATCCATGGCTCACACTCATGTATTGCGTGAAAGTTGCAAAGTTTGAAAAAAATGAAGTGTGAAACAATTGCTTGGCTGAAACCGGTGTTGTGCATGATTCAAATATTTTGTGTGACGAAGATGGAGCATAGCCTAACTATATGATTTGGTAGGGATGAACTTTCTTTGGCCATGTTATTTTGAGAAGACATAATTGCTTTGTTAGTATGTTTGAAGTATTACTATTCTTATGTCAATATCAAACTTTTGCCTTGAATCTTTTGGATCTGAACATTCATGCCACAATAAAGAAAATTACATCGAGAATTATGTTGGGTAGCATTCCACATCAAAAATTCCGCTTTTATCATTTACCTACTCGAGGACGAGCAGGAATTAAGCTTGGGGATGCTTGATATGTCTCCAACGTATCTATAATTTTTTATTGTTCCATGCTATTATATTATCTGTTTTGGATGTTTAACGGGCTTTATTATACACTTTTATATTATTTTTGGGACTAACCTACTAACCCAAGGCCTAGTGCAATTTTTTTTTGCCTATTTCAGTGTTTCGCAGAAAAGGAATATCAAACGGAGTCCAAACGGAATGAAACCTTCGGGGGAGTCGTTTTTGGAACAAATGCAACACAGAAGACTTGGAGTATAGGTCAGGAAAGAAACGAGGTGGACATGAGGGGGGAGGGCGCGCCCCCCACCCTCGTGGGCCCCTCGTTGCTCCACCGACGTGCCTCTTCCTCCTATATATATCCATGTACCCTAAAAACATCCGAGAGCACCACGAAACCCTAATTCCACCGCCGCAACCTTCTGTACCCATGATATCCCATATTGGGGCCTATTCTGGAGCTCCACCGGTGGGGGCATTGATCACAGAGGGCTTCTACATCAACACCATAGCCTCTCCGATGAGTTGTGAGTAGTTTACCACAGACCTTCGGGTCCATAGTTATTATCTATATGGCTTATTCTCTCTCTCTTTGGATCTCAATATGAAGTTCTCCTCGATCTTCTTGGAGATCTATTCGATGTAATTCTTTTTGTGGTGTGTTTGTCAAGATCCGATGAATTGTGGGTTTATGATCAAAATTTATCTATGAACAATATTTGATTCTTCTCTGAAATATTTTATGCATGATTTAAATATCTTTGCAAGTCTCTTCGAATTATCAGTTTGGTGTGGCCTACTAGATTGATCTTTCTTGCAATGGGAGAAATGCTTAGCTTTGGGTTCAATCTTGCGGTGTCCTTTCCCAGTGACAGCAGGGGCAGCAAGGCATGTATTATATTGTTGTCATCGAGGATAAAAAGATAGGGTTTATATCATATTGCATGAGTTTATCCCTCTACACCATGTCGTCTTGCTTAAGGCGTTACTCTGTTCTTATGAACTTAACACTCTAGATGCATGCTGGATAGCGGTTGATGTGTGGAGTAATAGTAGTAGATGCAGAATCGTTTTGGTCTACTTGTCACGGACGTGATGCCTATATACAATGATCATTCCTAGATATTCTTATAATTATGTGCTTTTCTATCAGTTGCTCGACAGTAATTTGTTCACCCACCGTAGAAATCTGCTATCTTGAGAGAAGCCACTAGTGAAACCTATGGCCCTCGGGTCTATCTTCTATCATTTCAATCTTCCATCAACTATTTATCTTTACTTTACTTTTATTTTGCAATCTTTACTTTCAATCTACATAACAAAAATACCAAAAATATTATCTTATTATCTCTATTAGATCTCACTTTTGCAAGTGGCCGAGAAGGGATTGACAACCCCTATACGGCGTTGGTTGCAAGGTTCTTATTTGTTTGTGTAGGTACGAGGGACTCACGTGTAGTCTCCTACTGGATTGATACCTTGGTTCTCACAAACTGAGGGAAATACTTACACTACTATGATGCATCACTCTTTCCTCTTCAAGGGAAGAACAACACAAGCTCAAGTGGTAGCAAGGGCGCGAGGAAGAGCTGGGAACGCCGGCTATGGTTGAAGATTTTTCGTGGCAGGCAATACGGATTTTCTGCGTGGAATGGAATGGAATGGCATCTGAGATCTAGTGTCCTTATATAGGCGCCTTCCCTACACAGTCCAGGGGGTAATCATAAAAATACCCAGGCGGTTCGCATTCGTTTGACACATGGAGGCAAAGGCGAGGGCGGCGCGGAATTGATGGAATATAATATTAAATAAAGCCGAACTATCATCCAGAAGGACTCACCTTGCAAGGCCGAAGACATGAAGCCGGACACAATCTCGTCCTTGAAGGCAAGTCCGGGGGCTACTGAGGGAGTCCTGGGTTCATGGGTCCTCAGGCGTCCAGGTCGAAGAAGCTTGGCCGTATTGATGGGACGCGAAGATAGAGGCAGAAGACTCTTCCCCGTATTCGGTCAGGACTCCTATGTGCGTAGAAAGGAAGGCATGGTGTCCGTATGTAGCTATTACTTCCTCCCCAAGTCACCTTTGTAACCCTAGGCCCCCTCCGGTGTGTATATAAGCCGGAGGGTTTACTCTGTAGAGGCGAACGACAGAATCATTACATCTACATAGGCTAGGCTCTCGGGTTTAGCCATTACGATCTCCAGTTAGATCAACTCTTGTAACACATATTCATCAATATCAATCAAGCAGGAGTAGGGTTTTACCTCGATCGAGAGGGCCCGAACATGGGTATACATTGTGTCCCCTATCTCCTGTTACCATCGGTCCTTAGACACATAGCTTGGGCCCCCTACCCGAGATCTACCGGTTTTGACACCGACACCGTCCTAGCTCTACTTCCATAGCTCATTATGTCACTACATGTGCATCATTTTCTACCTCCGAGCCCTCCACGTAGCTAGCATCTATCAGATTGTCCAACACCACCTAATTTTTTTTTCTATTATTACAGGTGTCGTGGAAATAGCACGGCAGATGTCCGGTTTAGCGGACTTGATGATGGAACCATCGCACGGGTTAGCTTGAAGGGGTTCATAGCACACAAAGGACACAGAAGGTTTATACTAGTTCGGCCCCTTCGATGAAGGTAAAAGCCTACGTCTAGTTGGTTTTGGTATTGCTTGGGCGTCGGATTACAGGGAGCGGATTCGCTTGCCTGTGTCTCGACGGGTTGATTGTTGCTTGTCCCTGAACCGTCGCCGGGTCGCTCCTTTATATAGAGGATACGCCTGGTCCGGTTTACAGAGTCCCGAGGCCGGCTCATATCTGTGTCCGCCTCGGTCTCTGTCTTTTCTTCCTTATCTCTCAAGTTACAGCACGGGGCAGTTTACAAACCTTAATTTTATACATGGGCCCTAAGATCTTTATGGGCCGTAGCCTTTACTACATATTACAAACAAATATATTAACAAAGCCGGTTTATACTAGCCGGTTTATACCTGCTAGTCATATCCCTGACATTAGGCCCCAGAATGATTTGAACTTGTTCATATCAGTCTTCTCTTGTATAGTTTTCTTCTGTCTTCTCATCCTTATAAACCGGATCTGACGTCATCCTCAGGGATCATTAAATCTGACAGTGACATCATCTCCGCATTTAACGCCGCGAGCTGTACTGTAGCTTATTTTAAGGGTTATCCCGAGAATCGAGGCGTCAGAGGATCTTTATCCGATTTTTTGCCTCCTCGATTCCCGCACCTGTCGCTTCAGATCTGACTCTCCTTTATAAATACGGCTATCCCCATTCATTACCTTCTTCCTGCTCCGTCTTCTTCCTCCGTCGCCCAACTTCATCGTTGCCTGAGCTCGAACCACCGCCGTCGTCCGCTGGATCCAAGCCCTCGCCGGCCGCTGCATCACCCTGAGCTTGACCAGAGAACCTCCGCTGCCGATCCTTGCCGCTCCAGGTATGCCCTTCTTCTTCATTATCAGTCGGCAACTTCTAGGGTTTATTCTCCTACCTCTGCCATTAGAGCCTTGATAAGAACTTCCCCTTGTTCGACCTTTTAGCCAATGATTTCTAGTAACTTTCACTTTCAGATCTTGCTCTTTAAACTGTTCTTTTATCCTGCTGTAAATACTTTAGATCTCCGTCGTTCCTGTCTTAACCTGTAGATCCATCCGCTTAGTATAAGGTCCTTGTAGTTTTTTCCCGCATACTCTTAGATTTGTTTCTCTTTTCCTAGTATGCTCAGATCTGTTCTTCCTTAGCTGTTTTTTAGAAACCTGTTTTCTCCTTGGTAGATCTGTTAGGTATGTCCCGGTTTAAACTAATATGCCCTGCTCTTGCGAAACTCTGTAATTTAAATGCGATGGTTTAGCTGTTCCCCTTCAACTGCCATTAACCGGAAGTGATGTAGCCTGTCATTATTGCTGGTTTAACCATGCCATTAGTCCTCAGTTAAACCGTTGCGTAACTTTCATAGATAGATTCCGGTTTATGCTGCCGTATCTTCATAATCCGTTTTCTGCGCTTTATCTTTTCCAGTACCTTGCCCTCTCGTTGCAATGGCCAAGCAGTATGTCTCCTGCGATTGGGTTCCTTCTGTCATTACTGAGGATGATTTGATCAAGATTTCTGAAGTTGGCACGTTAGGACCTCAGTCTGTTTTAAAGTGGTGGGCCCCGGGTAATGAATGTCCCCCTACTCCCAGGTCCGGGGAGGTCATTGTGTTTTTGGATCATATATCTCGAGGCTTCTCTCCCCCCGGTTCAAAGTTTTTCCGGGATGTTCTTGCTGCTTTCCAACTGCACCCTCAGGATATCGGACCCAATTCTGTCTCAAACATTTGTGACTTCCAAGTGTTTTCGGAGGTATATCTGCAAGAAGAACCGTCCGTTGATCTGTTCCGGGACTTCTTCCATTTAAACCGGCGCACCGAGTTTACCAGCGGACCACATCAAGAGCTCGGCGGTGTTAGTATTCAGAAGAGGAGAGACGTGGTTTTTCCTCACGCCGCTTTACACTCTCATCCAAAAGACTGGAATCAGTCCTGGTTTTACTGCGTTGACACTTCTCCTGAAGGGGAGAACCCTCTGCCGGGTTACCGTGAAACCCGTATTCCGGAGAATCATCCTTTACCACCACGGCTCGGCGCTGTTGAACGGACCCGGTTCTCATCACAGCTCTCCAAGTTAAGAGCCTTCATAGCAAATGGTTTGATTGGGACTGATTTTCTACGCTGTTGGCTGTCTTGGAGCATCCTTCCCCTGAGCCAGCGTTCTCAGCTAATGTGCAAATATTCTGGTAAACCGGATGATCCTCAAAGGTTTACCAAGGACAAACTTTCTGAATCAGAAGTAGTAGAATCAGCCAAGAAGATCCTCAATGTCTCTTTAGCAGACTGCAGCAAGGTCGGTTTAGCTCCATACTATAAGAAGAACAAACCGCCCGCAGTAAGTTTCACTTTACCCCGTATTTGTAATCTGTTTCTTTTAAACCGTCTTTCAATTGTCTTTCTTTCTTTTGATTAGGCTGATGAGCCCTTCTGGAAGAGAAAACCTCAGGAGAAAACCGGCAAACAGGTTCGACGAAAAACCTTTGCCAATAAGAAAAGGAAAGCAGCTGTTGACGCCGGTTCTCCCACTGAAGATGATGATCCGGATTCCGAGGTATGCTTTAATCTGGTTTTAGATTTTATTTCCATGTACTTGTCACTGTATCTAATGACACTTTCTCACAGGAGTTGCCTGAAGGTGATAACCCGGTCGAAATTAAGGTAACCATTCTTTCCTCTGACTCAGAACCCCTTCCACAAAAAAGTCGTCGGACCGTCCGGAAGTACCAATTTTCTCATCCTTATGCTCAGTTGGATCCTAATTTTATTTTGAAGAAGCAACAGCACGAGGCTCTTCGCCGGACCACTCGCCACAGCGGCCTGGCGGTGGAATCATCCGGGATTTCCTTAACTCCGGTTCGGAAACGCCATGCTGAGGTGATACTTTCTCCGACTCTCCTTCATCCCAAGGCCGGGCTTATCCGAAAACCTCTTAAACCGTCTAACCCTGATTATCAGGAAACTCCACTGTCTTCTTCCGGTGAATCGACCGCCACACAGCTTCCTCCATTGAAGACTGTCCCAGGGTAACTTTTCTCACTTTTCCGGTTTATGATCCCTTTTGCTTTATAATGTTAACTCAGTTCGCATACTTCCCCAGCAAACCAAAACCCAGCAAGAAACCCAAGGCAAACAAGCCTCCTGCGGAGCCCACTGCAGATGATCCGGCTGCTGATCCGTCCCCCACTGTTCCTTCGGAGGGCGAGCCTGTAGCTCCTCTTGAAGACCCTGCGCCAACAGACCACATCCCTGCTCCTGAAAATCCTACTGCGGAAGACGTCCAAAATCCACCAAGTCCGGCCCGGGTTAACTCTCCTCAGATTAATCCGGCGTCCCCTAATCCGACTCATGCTGCCACTCCCCCAAACGCACCTGCCTCTCTTGATGTTGTGGTAACTGGAGCTGCCTTTGTTGCTCCAGCTGAACCCACCGTTTTAGCCAAACATACGGCTAAAATGGAAAAGCTAACTCAGGAAAAGGGGAAATGGAGCACTGAGATATCTAGCCTTTCCGGTATGAGCGCTCAAGAAATTTACTCTGGGTATCTGAACCGGCTCCACAGCAGCCGGGATTATGAAGCCAGCCTGGTTAACTTATTGAGGGAAAAGTATGAGGTAAACTTCTTCTTCTGACTTTGTTCTTTTGATGTATTTCTTATCTCATAACAGCCCCCAAGTTCCGGTTTAGCTGCTTACTGAAGGTGAACCGGAACTTTGTAGATTGAACCGTTGGTCTTTACATTAGCCCCCAAGTATCAAGTAGATAACTTGCTTATGTAGTTGATACTTGTAAAAGTTGCTGTCGATACTCCAACTATGCATTAGCCCCCAAGTGTCAAGTAGACAACTTGGTTGTGTGCTTGAGACTTGTAATTTTGAATTGTCTTTTCTTTACTGCTTCAACTACCATTAGCCCCCAAGTGTCAAGTAGACAACTTGGTTGTGTGCTTGAGACTTGTCTAATTTTCACCTCTTGCTTTTTAACTATGTTTGCAGGCTGAGTTGAACCGGAATGCTCTTGAAATCAATGAACTTCGTAGCCGTCTTACTGAAACAGAGTCTGCCGCTTCAAAGGCTAAAAAAGAACTTCAAGTGAGCTTAAAGACTGCTGAAGACTTGAAGAAATACTTTGAAGAAGAGCGGACCGCTTTTGAGGTCCAGAAGAAAGATCTGGGGAAACGGGTTCAGGATGCTGAAGGAGCACTTAATCCGGTTACCGAGGAATTGACCGGTTTAAGACGGCAAATTGACTTGATGACCTCTGCTGTCTTTGGTAAGTATAATCTGAACACCTGCTTTATCTTTGTAATTTCCGTTTTGTGCCGGTTTAACTATGATAATTATGTGCAGGGCGCCGTGTCTCCCATCTTGGGGATGACTTACGGAAAAAACTTAAAGCTTGCTACACCTTGGTCGAACAGCTGTACTCCGGGACTCAAAGGATTATCAGTGCCACTTCTTTTGGTAAGCCGGCCCCTACAACGATCCAAGATACTTTGAACAAGTTGTCTGTTTTGCCGGTTCGTCTCGAGGAAGTCAAGAAATCTGCTGCGCGGGGTGGTGCTCTTCTGGCCCTTACGAGGGCTAAGGCTTGGGTCCCGGATCTTGATCCGGAGGAGGCTTTAACCGGATTTCCAGATACAAAGGAGGACGGCTCACCCTTTACCGAAACGGATCTCTATGCCTTGACCAAATAAATGCGTCCCCTCGCCAACAAGCTTGCCGCTGAATCAGATTTGTCCTGATACCATCCAGGATACAATTTGCAGAACGAGCGGGTGGAGCGACCGGTCTATGATACTGTCAACTTAATTCCGCCGGTTCGTCCTCACACCTTTGCTCCTGACATTGACCCTTATGAACTTATCAACGATGAGGTGTATTTCCGGGCCTTGATGAAGATTCATTGGCGTGCGCCGGACTTCCAGCCGCTTCACGAAGATGAAGATGAAGATGTTCCGGATCAAGGCGATGGTCAGCCGTCTCAGCAAGGAGAAGCATAATTTTCAAATTTATTGCTGTAATCGTAATCTGTGTTCCGCCAAACAATGTTTCCAAACCGTTGGGCTTGCTATGTCTTGTAATAAGCTAGCTGAAACTTGATGTGCTTCAACCCGGATATTTTGTCTTTTATGAAATACTCGCCGGTTGACCTGTTGTCTGATATTGGTTGCCTTCCTCTGTTCATACAGAAAAAATATCGAAAATATGTCCTGGTGGCTTACCGCTGGACGGATTAATTTGTTCTCTTAAAACGTCAAATAAGCATACTTTTACTAAAAATAACTTTTATACCTGAGATTATATGGTGTCAATACTCTTTAAACCGGTAGGACCTTAAAGTCACTTTATGAAGATCTTCATGGATCCAAGTAGAAATCCTAAACTCTCCGGTCCATCTTGATGATAAATCCGGTTCATCTTGTTTCGGCAAGTCGTAACTTTTGCCTGATATGCGATCCGGGTTTTTATGAATGCCGGTTTACTTATGCCGGTATTCATGATCCAGACTGTGCACCTCATAGATATGTGGTGAACTTGAGTAGCTATTCCACTCCGGTTTAAAAGGTTATAAAACACAAAAAAGACCAAAAAATATGCAAATTTTGCAAATAAGACCATGTAGTCGAGGCTTTTTCAATAGCTGCCAGGCTCAAAGCAAGGTTCAGCCAATCAATGGGACGTGGATTAGCCAACACTCCCAGGGGGCCTAGCCAATCACTGAACGTGGATTTATCCAACTTTTCAGAGGGCCGAAAGAACCGTAAGTAAAATTGAGCCAATCACTGGGACGCGGATTGGCCGACACTCCCAGAGGGCCTAGCCAATCACTGAACGTGGCATTATCCAACTTTTCAGAGGGCCGATAGAACTATGAAACTAATCCGATCACTGGGAGTAGATGATACCACTCCCAGAGGGCCTCCAGGGTTCCTCCTGAACCGGTGGGTCAATGTACGAACTGAGCCAATCACTGGGACGCGGATTAGCCGACACTCCCAAAGGGCCTAGCCAATCACTGAACGTGGCATTATCCAACTTTTCAGAGGGCCGAAAGAACTATGAAACTTATCCGATCACTGGGAGTAGATGATACCACTCCCAGAGGGCCTCCAGGGTTCCTCCTGAACCGGTGGGTCAATGTAAACCAATCACTGAACGTGGATTTATCCAACTTTTCAGAGGGTCGGTAGAACTAGGAAACTGATCCGATCACTGGGAGTAGATGATACCACTCCCAGAGGGCCTCCAGGTTTCCTCCTGAACCAGTGGGTCATTTGTGAAGTCTTCTCTCCTTGAACCGGATATAATCTCATGTTCTTGAGAGTTCTATTGCTCCTTTGCATATTCTGCAAAAAATCAATTTCTAAACCGGCTAATATATTGAAATATGGTATCTGATAATAAACTTGTATATACATGGGTTGCTTTCACAAGATTTTTTGCATATGGAAAAAGGGCTAAGCCCCCGGTTTACCGAGGGTGCCGGTTTATTCATTACTTATAATATATACATAGGATACATTGGAGCACGTAGCTCAAGTATAATATGGCCATAAATGGGCGATGTTCCAAGGCCTCTTCGTCTCCTCTTCTGATGTCCGTGAGTCCTTGTGTTCCCGAACGTCCACCAAGTAATATGAGCCGTTGTGTAGATTCTTGCTGACCACAAAGGGCCCTTCCCAAGGTGGGGATAGCTTGTGCATATCTGTTTGATCTTGGATGAGCCGGAGTACCAAGTCACCCTCCTGGAACGTCCTTGATCTAATCCGGCGGCTATGATATCTGCGCAAGTCTTATTGATAAATCGCCGATCGTGCTGCAGCTGTATCACGCTCTTCATCCAGCCGGTCTAAACTGTCCTGCCTTGACTCCTCATTGATTGCTTCCACATAAGCCGTCACCCTTGGCGAATCATGACGTATATCGCTCGGAAGAACTGCTTCAGCACCATAAACCATGAAGAAAGGTGTGTAGCTTGTAGACCGGTTTGGAGTAGTGTTAATACTCCAAAGAACAGATGTCAATTCTTCAACCCAACATCCAGGGGTTCTTTGTAAAGGCATCATAAGCCGTGGTTTGATTCCTCGTAAAATCTCTTGATTTGCCCTTTCGGCTTGGCCGTTGGTTTGAGGGTGAGCCACAAAAGATACGTCTAATCGAATATGTTCTCTTTGACAGAATTCCTTCATTTCACCCTTAGATAAATTAGTACCATTGTCTGTGATGATGCTGTGTGGAAAGCCAAACCGAAATATCACTTTTTTGATGAATTTAACTGCTGTTGCCGCATCACACTTGCTTATAGGCTCCGCTTCAATCCATTTTGTGAACTTGTCTACTGCCACTAGTAGATGAGTTTTCTGATCTTGGGATCGCTTGAAAGGCCCAACCATATCAAGCCCCCAAGTTGCGAAAGGCCAAGTTATTGGTATCATCCAGAGCTCCTGTGCCGGAACCAGAGCACGCCTTGAGAATTTCTGACAAGCATCACACTTCCGGACCAAATCTGCCGCATCTGCATGAGCAGTTAACCAATAGAAACCATGTCGGAATGCCTTAGCCACCAATGATTTTGAACCGGCATGATGACCACAATCCCCTTCATGAATCTCACGAAGAATCTCACAACCTTCCCCAGCTGACACACATCGCTGAAATACTCCAGAAGTACTGCGATGGTGAAGTTCTCCGTTTGCAATTGTCATGGATTTAGAGCGCCGGATTATCTGTCGTGCTTCCTCTTCGTCATCTGGCAACTCTCCTCGGCTCAGATATGCCAAATAGGGCAGCGTCCAATCCGGAATAATATGGAGTGCTGCAACTAACTGTGCCTCTGGGTCCGGAACAGCCAGGTCTTCTTCCGTTGGTATCTGAACCGACGGACTGTGCAACTCATCCAAAAAGGTGTTTGGTGGTACCGGTTTACGTTGCGACCCTAGCCGGCTTAAAGCGTCTGCGCTTCGTTCCTCCGCCGGTCTATATGATCCACCTGATACCCTTTAAAATATCCTGCGACTGCTTCAACCTCTCGTCTATAAGCCGCCATGAGGGGATCTCTTGAATCCCACTTGCCAGAAACTTGCTGTGGCACCAGATCCGAATCGCCTAGGCACTTTACCCGGCTCAAGTTCATCTCCTTTGCTAGCCGCAAACCATGAAGTAATGCTTCATATTCTGCTGCATTATTAGTACAAGGAAATAATAAGCGGAGGACATAGCAAAATTTATCACCTCTGGGGGAAGTTAAGACAACTCCAGCCCCTGAGCCCTCCAACTGTTTTGAACCGTCAAAGTGAATCGTCCAGTAAGTTAGATCCGGCTTCTCTTCCGGAGTCTGCAACTCTGTCCAGTCATTGATGAAATCCACCAACGTCTGAGATTTTATAGCAGTGCGTGGTACATATTTCAACTCATGCGGGCTGAGCTCAATGGCCCACTTTGCTACTCTGCCCGTAGCTTCCCTATTCTGGATTATATCCCCAATGGTGCTGAACTAACCACAATTATTGGATGTCCTTGGAAATAGTGCTTCAGTTTCCGATTTGCCATGAACACACCATAGACCAACTTCTGCCAATGAGGGTACCTCTGCTTGGACTCAATGAGTACTTCACTCACATAATAAACCGGGCGCTGAACCGGGTACTCCTTCCCTGCTTCCTTGCGCTCTACCACAATGGCAACACTGACAGCCCGTGTGTTAGCAGCAACATATAACAGCAAAGGCTCCTTGTCAATAGGAGCAGCTAAAACCGGTGGTTTTGCTAGTTGCCGTTTCAGATCCTCAAATGCTGCATTTGCCTCATCGCTCCAGATAAACCGGTCTGTTTTCCTTAACATCTGGTAAAGTGGGATCGCCTTTTCTCCCAAACGACTGATGAACCGGCTTAACGCTGTGATCCGGCCAGCTATGCGCTGAACATCGTTGATGCAAACCGGTTTAGTTAAAGACGTGATGGCCTTGATCTTCTCTGGGTTAGCTTCTATTCCTCTGTTTGAGACCAAGAATCCTAGTAACTTACCAGCCGGAACACCAAAAGCACACTTTTCCGGATTAAGCATCATCCTATAAGCCCGAAGATTATCAAATGTTTCCTTGAGATCCTCTATCATTGTTCCTTCTTTCTTTGATTTGACCACAATGTCATCCACATAGGCATGAACGTTCCTCCCTATCTGCCCCTTCAAACAGTTCTGAACGCAACGTTGATAAGTTGCCTGTGCACACTTAAGCCCAAAGGGCATAGACACATAGCAAAAAGCACCAAAAGGAGTTATGAAAGCTGTCTTCTCTTGGTCTTCCACCACCATCTTGATCTGGTGATACCCTGAATATGCATCCAAAAAACTTAGCCGCTCACACCCCGCCGTGGCATCGATGATCTGATCGATGCGAGGTAGAGCAAAAGGATCAGTTGGGCAAGCTTTATTGAGGTCTGTGTAGTCCACACACATCCTCCACTTCCCATTCTTCTTTAACACCAGCATCGGA
>LR738713.1:352093453-352106032 GCA_902687465.1 Secale cereale
AAAAAATAAAAGAATATACTCACAAGAGGAAGAAATCGTATATTGGATAAAAATGTTGGATTACAATAGTAGATATTACAGAAGGAACATCATCCCAATGTGATGCATAATCTAAATATTTTCTTGACATCCCTACAACATAAGTAAAACTTAACTAAGGAACATCATCCAACAGGAACAACACCCCTACAACTTAACTAAACCTAAAAGCATCAATCTTCATCATCATGAACCGGAATATCATCATCATTGTAGTATACTTGTCACACACGCATATAATCATCCATATCTTCTGAATCTACAAAGAATATAACAAAATGATCTGTTAACACAATTAATTGACACGATGCAAGTAATGATAGAGCAAGGTTATTAGTCATGTGCAAATGTGGAATGCCATGCAATCTTTGTTATACATAACAAATTACTAGCATACATAGATGGAAATGCATTCATAACTTACCTCAAGTGTTGAGGGGTTCAGGTTACATACTTAAAATATATATGGCTAATATGGGAGTGTATGGCAGAAATCATTGCAGAAGTGTTAACATTTGCTTTGAATGCTTCCAGTGTTGAACATATCAAATGGGACAAAGATACACATTTTGTACAGCATGATATTTATTAGAGAAACACGAACCTGCACCAATTGTTGCCGTTCCTTTTCCCACTTCCTTATGAGATCCTTGTCCAAGCATGGGTAAAATATAACGGAGTACAAATAGACCTTCAGTTTGTGCTTGTAAACATAATTAAAACATTAGTTACAAACTAAGCTAGATACCATGGTAATTCGTGTTTGGGTAAAAAAATAAATTAGTCCAGACAAAATCATAGCTTATGCAATATAAATTGACAGCCAGAAGGACCTAAATATGAAAATGTTAAGTAATGATGGAGAGACATGCTTACGGTTTCTCTGAAGCTACAGACTTTTCACACAGCACGATATATACGCACTGACCATGACTAATCACAACAACTCTTTAATTGGAGTGTGTACAATTTGCATAAGACATACAGCTAACGAAATTCAAAAAGCCTTGTACTGCTTCGGAACCACACATCATTACTCAGGATTTACACAATCCAGCATATTCTGGAAAGTAGCTTAATTACATTATTATGTTTTTTGCAAGTGGCTGTACTGAAATCCAAATAATGAAACTATAGGGGAACGATATACATGTTGTTAGAGGCAAATGTTTAGAATATTGCTCCCATAATAATGATTGTGTATGTATGTTTCATTTTATATTGAAACCCCATCAATCAATCTATGATGTAAACATGAACCTGTACAAATGAAGTATTCCTTGCTATTGGCATAACTTTTGCATCGTCAGTAGGATTGTAGTATAACGACCAAATAAACCAAGTAAAAGTTATGCACAACGTAACACATTATTTCAAGAAAGCTGGGAAGCTCATATGCTAAACATCACATTATAGAAAATGATGTAATGTCTTGGCATCATAGCTTATCTTAATGCTAAAACAGAAGATATATTAAATATACCAGGAAGTTAACTGGAGTTCTTGTGGGTGTACATACGAAATGACGTAAAGTCTGCAAATCCTGCATATGCAAAAATCAACTAATTAATTACTTTGGCGAGCATGGACTAAGATAGAAAATCAGATGTAAATTGAGCTATTAATATCAATAGTCAACTGGGTGGCTGGTGTTTCAGTTATTGACGTAGAAAATACAACCTCAAAGAAGGATTCCGTATTGCCACTGGAGGCCATGAAGACAACCCCCTCGTGACTCTTCTCCACTCCATACAGGGCATAACAGGGTCAACAACGGTGCTCATAGAAACACATATACCTAACCGATTACTTCTTCAGCTAATCTATATCAAGAAAATGCATTGTCTTTCACGAATAATTCAGTGCTCTAGCTAGCTACAAAACACATCATGAAATCTTGTGATAAAGGCTTACCCGCCAGGGTCAGGGCAGGAGTAACGGCCAATGATCCAGAACAGAGTTGGGGGGAGTTTAATCGCCTCCCTACCAAGCCGCTGTACTACTGCGCCGTAGCCTCGTTGCTCCCCATCTGCTTTATGGTATCGTCGCTGGACTGCCAATTCTTCTACAACAACCATCATGGCATTAATGCTTTATCAGCCTAGGGAGAGATATGGTAGATTGGAAGAAGAGAAGATTGAAAAGTTTGAGTCTTCGAATATTTGTTCCTAATAACAACATCAAATTGATCTCAGGCAGTAGGCACATATGCCCAAACAGTGGCAAATACTAACACAACCAGCAAAATAATGGCTCCTGATGTGCCACGGACCAGATCAGAGAGGATTGGACCAACTCACTTGAAGCCAGATCAGGAAGAGGATGAGGAATCTCCATGGCTGCTTTGTCCCGAGCAACAGCAAGAACGTCCACTAGCGATTCCTCCCTGCACATCTATAGGAGAAGAGAAGAGTAGAGGTTAGAGAAAGGGCGAGAGAGAGAGAGAGGACGAAGCACAGGGAGGGGACACACTCACGGGATTAGGTGAGGAAGACATGGCCTCCGGCACCAGAGCCGACGCGCGAAACCCTAGCCATGGGGAAGGGCCGCGGGTGGGATTTGGTGGCCGCGAGCGCCGCATCTAGCCGGATGGGAAAGCGTCGTGGTGGGAGCGGGCCTCGAGCTGTGCTTCGCTGTCGTGGGACTCGCCGGATGTTGCTTGAATCAGCCACCGCAGGGGGCACAACGAGGAGCCGCGTGACGATAGAGGGATGGGTGCGTGGGGGAAGCGGCGGATCCGGCGGCCTCCGATGCTTTGAGGTGGGAGGAGGCGGGCGGGAGGGGTGGCGGCGAGGTGGGTCGGAGGAAGGCGACGAGGTGGTGGGTGGCGGCGGTTTAGGAGAGATGAGGGGAATCGGGGGCTCTGTTCTTTTTTTTAGAATGGGAGCTCTGTTTTTAGGGTCGGGGCTCTGTTTTTTGCGCATCTCTCTCATCTTTTTTTTCATGTGTAGGGTCATCAGTCATGAGCTGTAAAAGTAAATTTGGAACGCATATCCTTCAACGCTTATATCCGTATCTATTGTGAATCTTACAACATATAGTTAAAATGTTGTAGAATTTGCGTTGCTTTATAGGGGGTATCCTTGTAGTGTGGTGTCACTTTCACTCACATCCATGAAACTTTTCTGTTCTGTTCAAATTTAAATTCAAATTTGAGCATTAAAACTCCTGTTCCAAAATCATTAGATTCCATTCTGTTATTCCAAAACTCCAATTAAGAATTTTCCCCATCTTAGAAATCCCGCTAGTATTTTACAAAAATGAGTTGACATTTTTCTGAGCACTTTGATTTTTCTGTTTTATTTGTGGTCTTATTTTTTCGTTGTTGTTATGCGACGTATAGATACCGTATTTGACGAAGTTGCTGAAGAAGGAGAAGGAGAACGATTTGAAGACTTTGAAGACCAAGCCAATCCAGGCAAGCAGCCCCTTGACCATGATACACTTGTTCTTCGGAACTCGTTTGTTTCCGATGCATGATGATAGGGTTACGTTGGTGACCTAGTTGAACCACCACATGATGCATGCCTTGATCTTGATCTTGCTATGTGCTAGATAACATGCAAATAGTAAGTAGTGTTACTTAGTGATGCATGTGTGATACGAACCTTCGTGGTTGGAAATCTTTGCATAAACCCATCGGGTGCCCCTAATGCCCGAGGGTGATGTTGAGTTAGGTCATCACTTGAGGAAGAAGTGATGTGCCGGTAAATCTTGTGCATGGGTGAAATAATGGATTAGATTTATGTGTGACTACCGTCCCAACCAAACATGTGCAACCACACTACCCCTTATGGGACGTGGCTTTATTGATTACTTAGGTCGATACTAGCATGGTGCCCACATTACTAGTGACGGGAAGACTTGAGGTCTTTCCCGGGACGGGGTCGTGCTTGGATAGACGACCATGACTGTTTTCACAGGGCACCGGACACACCGTTGGTCCCTTCGGGTACGCGTGACATTGAAATTAGGGCAAGTCCCGTGATCTATTGTTTGTACCCGAGGGCCGTGTACCAACGAGTGGACTCTATGTTAGTGTCGTCTAAGGAAAGGTAATGACCGGGTGCTTCCCCCGAGTACTTGAGGTACTGCGGGATCGTGGATGACACGAAAGCTTCCCGGATCTTGTGGGTAAAGTGCGCAACCTCTGCAGAGTGTAAAACTATTCGAATAGCCGTGTCCACGGTCATGGACAGTTGGGTGGTGCTACTTAAACTATGTCCAGAATTTTACTTCATCGGTGATAGTATGTGTGTGATGAGTCAAGGTGGTGACTTGACTCGATGAGTTGAATCATATTCATGATGATATCGGTAACCTGTCTTCGAGGTTACGCGAGTTTATTGATGCATAAACCTGTTGGTAGAATATTTATTCTAGCCCTTTGCTAGATTGCTCATTATTGTCCAATTGCACTGTTACTTTAAACCACATCATGGGTTGCTTGCGAGTACATTCAAAGTACTCATTGGCTTGCCACTGGTTATTTAATTGACCAGGCATGGAGGTACAGGAATATGATGAAGAGTTCTTTGGAGACAAACATGCGAACTAGGATGCTATCCCAGTCAGAATGCATGTATGGTCAAGGCAGATGGCATGGGTTCTACCTATTATCTAAGACTTTCGCTATTTGAGTTATTTGCTATTCAGCCCGTGAGGCTTTATCTATGTAAGACCTGGCCATAATGGCCATAATTTGTGTAAGAGGATATGTATGGATGTAAGACTCTTGTTATTCAGCTTCTGTGTGTTCAGCGAGCATTGATCTCTGGGATCACTGTACACGTGCATTCGGTGATCTCGACTTCTAAGTCGGGGTCCCCACAGAACTGGTATCAGAGCCATCCTGACTGTAGGAAGCCTTAGTTAGCATGGGCGTTAGTTAGATGAGACCCTTTTTCAAAAACCTTCTGAACCTCTCTTCTTTTCTAAACCTGAGATTTCATCAGCTTATTAACCCCTCCTATTCCACCTTGTAGATGGCCGCTGTACCCGAAGAGCACCTGACCACTGGGTTTCCCTTGCTTCTCGAGGATAGCCTCCAGGAGTGTCAGTTCCACCGAGCGCCCATCCTCACCTACCTTGAGCATTGGGTTAGCGACACTGAGGTGGAGTACCATGTGAAAGTGATCGTGAAGGCAAACGATCCTCCCACAAGTTGGTTCTTCGAGGGACCCCAGATGGCAACACTACCACTCGCTGTCGAGGCTGCTGCACTCAAGGCACTAACCCGTCTCCGCGAGCTTCTTCTGGAGATGGCAGCCAAGATGACAACTCGCTTCTTACCTTACCGGAAGGAAGGTGAAGAAGAAAGCAGCGCACTAGCCCCTCCACTGAAGGAAGGACTCTCGCTTCGGTTCCAGACCTACTTCAGTCTATGTGCCGACAGCTTGGCACAAGACTTGGCCTCGGAATCAATGAAGCTTTGAGAAGAACTTCACAAGACCAAGGCACTTCTTCGTCGAGCTCAAGAGAAGACTAATAGGATCAAGAAGGAAGGAGCACCTTCTGGACAGTCCGCTATCGCATACCGAGGCGGAAGGCCCTCCGAGGATGTATCTTCCAAGAACGAAGAACCACCTCGGCGACGCCGGATGACGGCAAGGGAATATCGCAAGCTTTTCCCTGCACCACCGACGAAGCACCGTCGTATCCAACTCCTCCACTCCCCCACACCCTCAAGTGACAAGGGGGCCCAGACAGATGAAGACAAGGAGGAAGACCCAGAAGAGCCGGAATACGCGACCGAGCATTCCGCCGCTTAAGCATCATTCGCTACTCGGATATACCAGTTGTGACCCCTACGGTAGGATAGGTCGTGTAACCCCTATGCGCAGTCGAGTCCTTGTATGGTTCATATGAAACCATCTAGTGTTTGCTTTTGTTGTGTCTGGATGTATGTCGTATTCTTCCTTTGGGAATGTGTAAATGACTAGATCACCCATTTGGATTTTAATGAATGTGTTTGGCCTTTCGGCCCTTGCATGATTTGATTAGTGTCACACCCACCCCCTTACTAGGCACCCATCTATCTTGCTTTCCCTCTTCCGAGTCATGAGACCTTTTACCGCTCCAACAGGATGCCTGTTGTAACTCGTACTGGTACCTCTACCCAGCAACCTGAAGCCGGAGCCTCCGCTCAGCCAGAGGCAGGCCGCGACCAAACCAACGACCAAGCTCCACCACCACCACCTCCTCCGAACATGGACATGGCTCAGCTTCTCCAAGCTTTCCGAGAGGAACGCCAAGCCAACACTGTAGCCCTTCAGTTGATTGCTCAAGCTGTCACCAACAACCGCCAGCCGACGGGGAATGGCAATGGACATTCCACGTTGGCAGAGTTCAAGAAGCATGCACCACCAACCTTTATCGAGACTGCTGAACCCCTGGATGCAGACGACTGGATCCGCTCCATTGAGGAAATACTGGAACTAGTCGGATGTACCGAAGACCGCGAGAAGGTGGCTTATGCAGCCCACTGCCTCGGGGGACTGCTAGAGCTTGGTGGGATGGATTCAAGGTCATGCATGCTGAACAAGACATCGCTTGGGTCAACTTCAAGGCAGAATTCCGCAAGGCCCACATTCCTTCCAGAATCATGGCTATCAAAAAGCGTGAGTTCCGAGCCCTGAAGCAAAGAAGTGGCACTGTCAAGGAGTACATGCAGAAGTTCAGTGTTCTGTCAAGGTATGCCCCAGAAGATGTCAGCACTGATGCTGCAAAAAGGGAGAGTTTCATGGAAGGCCTCAATCAGACTCTGCAATATTCGTTTGTCGTGTGCGACTGCCCATCCTTCCCTGACCTGGTGAACAAAGCACTTATGCTTGAAGACAAGCGGCGTGCTTTGGAAGACACTCGCAAGCGCAAGATGGTCAGTAAGGGAAGTTCCAGCAACCAGAAGCCTCGTCCGTGGCACTCAGCCCCGGCCAAGCCAACCTATCAGCAACCAAGAGCTCCTGCACCGCGCACCAACCCTCAACCTCAGCAGTATGCCAACCCAAGGCCAGCTTTCAACCCCAATACCAGTGGTGGCAACAAGATCAACAATCCAAACCAAGTCACTTGCTTTGGATGTGGTCAGTCCGGACACATCTCAAGGGTGTGCCCCAACAAGAAGCCTGATGCCCCGCGCCCCAATGCGCAGAACCAGGGACAAGGCCGCGGGATGCCACCAAGGAACCCAGCTCCTCGCAATCCACCTAACCATGGGAAGGGGCGTGTGAATCACGTCACTGCTGAAGAAGCCCAGGAAGACCCGGACGTCGTGCTGGGTACGTTCCTTGTCAACTCAGCACCTGCAACTGTCTTGTTTGATTCTGGAGCAACGCATTCATTTGTCACTCAAAGTTTTGCATTAAAAAGTGGCATGACCCCTACACCCCTGAATAACCCTATGGTGGTACAAACCCCCGGAGCCGAGATGAGAGCCAAGATAGGCTGTAAGGGAGTCAGTATTACCATTAACGGTGTAGATTTCCTAGCAGACCTCATCGTCCTGAGATCGCAAGGCTTGGATGTGATCCTAGGCATGAATTGGCTCAGTAAGCACCAAGGCTTGTTAGACTGTGCCAATCGGACAGTCACTGTGACCAATGACCAGGGAGTCGAAGTCAAATTTGCTTCCAACTCCTCTTCCGCTCAAGCCGCTCAAGTCAACTGTCTGTCTGAAATTGGGCTAGAGCAAGTACCGGTGATATGTGAGTATCCTGATGTCTTTCCGGATGAACTACCGGGAATGCCCCCTGACCGTGACATTGAGTTCATCATCGAGCTCGTGCCCGGAGCAGGACCCATCTATAAGAAGCCTTATAGAATGGGGACGGAAGAATTAGCTGAGTTGAAGAAGCAGCTGGAAGAGCAGCTGAGGAAGGGATTTATCCGCCCAAGTGCCTCCCCTTGGGGATCTCCTGTTCTGTTTGTGGCAAAGAGGGACGGTACCATCCGCTTATGCATTGACTATCGTTCCCTCAATGAAGTTACAATCAAGAACAAATATCCACTTCCCAAGATCGAAGATCTGTTTGATCAGCTCAGCGGAGCCAAGGTGTTCTCCAAGATCGACCTCAGATTTGGGTACTACCAGCTGAAGATCAGACCCCAAGATATTCCCAAGACAACATTCGTAACCAGGTATGGCCTGTACGAGTGCACGGTCATGTCCTTTGGGTTAACCAATGCCCCAGCTTACTTCATGTATCTCATGAATAAAGTCTTCATGGAATATTTGGACAAGTTCGTTGTTGTCTTCATTGATGACATTCTTGTCTTCTCGAAGTCGGAGGAAGAGCACGAGCAACATCTGAGGATGGTCCTAGACAAGCTTCGGGAGCACCAACTGTATGCCAAATTCAGCAAGTGTGAGTTCTGGCTGCATAAAGTTGGATTCTTAGGTCACGTCTTGACCGAAGAAGGATTATCAGTTGATCCCGCGAAGATCGAAGCTGTGACCCAATGGCAATCTCCAACGACCGTCAAGGAAGTCAGAAGCTTCCTCGGACTCGCGGGCTATTACCGCAAATTCGTGGAAGGATTCTCTAGCATTGCACGGCCAATGACTCAGCTCCTCAAGAAGGACAAGAAGTTCGAGTGGACGCCAAAATGCGAAGAGAGCTTCCAAGAGCTCAAGAAGAGATTGATCACCGCCCCAGTTCTGGCAACACCTGATATTCACAAAGAGTTCGTGATATATTGTGATGCCTCTCGAACCGGATTGGGAAGCGTTCTGATGCAAGAAGGCCGAGTCATAGCATACCTCTCCAGGCAGCTACGACCTCATGAGGAGAACTACGCGACTCACGATCTTGAGTTAGCGGCAGTAGTTCATGCCTTGAAGACATGGCGGCATTACCTCCTAGGGAAACGGTGTGAGATCTACACAGACCACAAAAGTCTGAAGTACATTTTCACCCAAAAGGAATTGAACATGAGGCAGCGAAGATGGTTGGAACTCATCAAAGACTATGACCTCAGTATTCAATATCACCCCGAGAAGGCTAACGTGGTGGCCGATACCTTAAGCAGGAAGGCTTGCTCTTTGAATGTTGTTATTCAAGAAAGGCAGCCAGCCCTGTTTAAGGAGCTCGAACAATTCAGTTTGGAATTGGTCACCCCTGGATTTTTGGATCATTGGGAAGTCAGACCGACCCTGATGGATGAAGTCAAGAAGGCACAAGATGGACACGCAAGCATTGAAGGCATCAAGAAGAAGATGAAGCTAGGCAAGGCCCCAGGATTTTCTGAAGACGAGCACGGGATTGTTTGGTACAAAGGCCGCATCTGCGTACCAAACAACACAGAGCTGAAGAGCCTGATTCTGCAAGAAGCCCACGACACTCCGTATTCCATCCACCCCGGAGGAACCAAGATGTACCAAGACTTGAAGGCACGATTCTGGTGGCACGGGATGAAAAGAGAGATTGCAACCTATGTTGCAAAGTGCGACGTGTGCCAAAGGGTCAAGGCTGAATATCAGCGACCTGCTGGATTGCTTCAACCACTCAAAGTTCCTGAGTGGAAGTGGGATAAAGTCGGAATGGACTTCATCACTGGTTTACCAAGGTCAAATAGGGGACATGACTCCATCTGGGTCATAGTCGACCATTTGACCTAGGTGGCCCATTTCATTCCTGTCAAGACCACTTATGATGGCAACCGGCTGGCAGCTCTCTACATCGACAGAATCGTAAGTCTTCACGGCGTTCCCAAGGAGATTGTGTTAGATCGAGGAACCCAGTTCACCTCAAGGTTCTGGAAAAAGTTCCAAGAAGCCTTGGGAACCAAGTTATCTTTCAGCACAGCTTTCCACCCATAGACCGGAGGTCAGACAGAACGAGTCAATCAGATTCTCGAAGATATGCTCCGAACCTGTGTCTTGGCATATGGAGCCAAGTGGGAAGATTGTCTCCCTTTTGCCGAGTTCTCCTATAACAACAGTTACCAGTCGAGCCTTCAGATGGCACCATTTGAGGTGTTGTACGGACGCAGATGCCGCACACCCCTCAACTGGTCAGAGACTGGAGAAGGACTAGTCTTTGGACCGGATATTCTCCGCGCAGCAGAAGAGCAAGTCCAACTAGTCAGAGAGCGTTTGAAGGCAGCCAAGTCAAGGCAAAAGAGCTATGCTGACACTCACCGTCGGGACATGAGTTTCCATGTCGGGGACCATGTGTACCTGCGGGTAACTCCTCTGAAGGGAACCAAGCGTTTCCACGTCAAGGGGAAGCTCGCACCAAGGTTCATTGGACCCTTTGAGATCACTGCACGACGAGGAGAAGTGGTTTACCAGTTGGAACTACCACCTGAGCTATCCGATGTGCACAATGTATTCCACGTGTCACAACTCCGGAAATGTCTCCAAGTTCCAGACAAGCCCAATCTCTACAAGGATGTTGATCACCAAGCCATTGATCTACCGCCTGATTTGACCTACCGCGAGAAGCCCATTCGCATTCTGGACAAAGCAGAACGACGGACGCGAAGCCGTACCATCAAGTACTTCAAGGTCCAGTGGAGCAACCACACCGAAGCAGAAGCAACCTGGGAACGCGAAGACTATCTTAGATCCGAGTTTCCCGATCTCTTTTAAGACCTAGTTTAGGAATCTCGGGGACGAAATTCTTGTAAGGGGGGTAGGTCTGTCACACCCTGCATTTTGTAACATGTTATTTGCATCAATGAAGCATGAAAATTTGGACCAACAAAATTTTTTAGCATCATTTGGCTTTTATTTGGAATTGAGTTTTTCTTCATGTGCTTTTCATGTGCTCATTAAAGTCAACTATTCCCTCTTGTAGAATTCATCTCCATACCCAAAACTTCTGCCCAATGATCATGCCAAGTGTTATGTAACAGTATAGTATTTTCTTACAAAATTAATTTGGCCAAAATGTATTTTATAAATTTAGTTTTCCAAAAACCCCTGAATTGAGAATTGCACTGCAAGTGCTTGATTTAGGGTGAGAAAATTATTTCAAAAAGTATATTTGAGACCTAGTAGTCATAGGACTCCCAGAAACCACAAAAGTATAATTTTAAAAGTTATTTTCCTATTTTGTTTAAAAGCTTTTTCTTAAGGCCAGAAATGGTCTTTAATAGGGAAAAATTATTTAACTATTTCAAAAATATTTGCCAAAATTCAGGGAGACTCAGAGGACATATATTGTCCATATAAAAGAGTTTCAACACTTGGTCATGTTCAAAATAATGGGCTAATCCCTCTTAAACCCTTTCTGGATATTTCAAGCTTTTGAAATATTTACAAAGGAAATATTCTCCAAAAATTCCAGGGAAATTCTATCATGTCACATATGACATATCTGATGATCTTGCCAAGTCCCATGCCCTGGGAAGCAAGAAAACATCATCAAAACCCTTCATAACCATTCTGTCCATATTTGAAGTTTGAGCAACTCTACATTGCCAAACTTGTCCAAATGCCCTCAAATTTGGTGCACATGCTAGAAATGCCTAATAAGGCATCTAGACCAAATGGCACAAGATTTGGAATAGAGCAACTTGATCAGATCACCCCAAAACCCTTTCTGTTCAAATGCAAATTTGAACAACCTTACATTACCAACTTTTTACCTGGAGCTTCAAACTTTGTGGGCATGATCATAACCCCAAATGATGATGCTACACCAAGTGGTCCATCAAGGGAAGATGATTAGCTTGACTCAAACAAGATGAAGCCATTTCTGTTGATTTCTAGGGTTCACCAAAGTTACATTGGCCAGTTTCTTCAAATGAGCCCAAATTTGGTGAAGCACCCTATTTTCACATGTCATTCAATCCTGTTAAGTGTCATGGCAAGTGGAGATCATTTGCTTGACCAAACACTGATCAAACACCTTCTGCAGAATTACCAAAACCCTCTTCTTGATCACTTTCACCTTTTACCTTGGCCTCAACTTTCTACCACATGTTCAACCAGTTACTAGCTACCTCCAGTAACTTCCCCATGACCCCAGCTCCATGATTGAGGGGTAAAAACCCTGGTTTACCTTGCTGGACAACCAAAATTCATCAAGTTACCAGCTTCACCTCTCTCTCCTTGACTCTCCAGAGCATCCAAGGCTTCAACCGTAATGCTTGCATCACCTTGGACCCCCCAGACACTGTGGGTGCGTCCAGAGGCCCAATGGCATGCCGTGGCATGCGATACGGGCGCTCCAGAGCGTGCAACAGTGCACCCACGCACTGTAGCTTCAGCCAATCGTCTGCCCCCGACAGCCTCGGGTTCTCCCCTCGCGCCAGTCGATGCCCCTCGACGTCCGCGACCGCCCCGGCGCTGTCCCCCCTCCTCCTGCACCCTCCAGTGGCCGTCGTCGCACGCGCACCGGCCGCCCGCAGCACCCACTCCTCGTGCTCACACGCGCGCACGGCCTGGAAGCTTCCCCGCTCCTCCTCTCTCCTCTAATGGACGTAGGACTCATCCAGCGACTCCGCAGACTCACTCCCGTCGCCTCCCGTGCGCTGTAGCATCGAGCAGGAGCTCGCCGGCGCACCGACCCACGGGACTCCGTCGTTCCCCTA
>LR738713.1:352133021-352163127 GCA_902687465.1 Secale cereale
TAGAATATATTATAACACCATTGCAATCATGCTTTTCATACAAGGAGCTATCATGAATCACTTCATTAATTTCTTCTTTTATCACTTCATCAAAATTATCCGATTCATGAATCTCAAGCAAAACGTCATAAAGATAATCTAGTGCGCTCAATTCACTAGCAATTGGTTCAACATAATTGGATCTTTTAAAACGATTGGCAAGTGGATGAGGATCCATAAACGCTTTCCTTACGATTTCCAATACAATACCCAATTATACCAAACAACGAAGCACACTAACTAAGTAATACATAAGGGCAAACGAAAACAGATCTGACGAGAAAACGACAAACAAAAAAGAGGGCGAATAAAAACGGAAAATATTTATGAAGTGGGGGAGATGAAAACGAGAGGCAAATGGAAAATAATGTAAATTGTTAGGAGATGAGATTTCTGATTAGGAACCTGGTACATGTTGAAGATCCTCCCCGGCAACGGCGCCAGAAATTCCTTTTGATGTCGCTTAAGGCTACGTCGGTATTTCCCCAAAGAGGAAGGGATGATGCAGCACAGCGGCGGTAGGTATTTCCCTCATATGTGAAACCAAGGTTATTGAACCAGTAGGAGAACCAAGCAACACAACATAAACAGCACCTGCACACAAATAACAAATACTCGTAACCCAACGTGTAAAAGGGGTTGTCAATCCTTTCCGGGTAACGGGCGTGATAGAGTTGTAAATATTGATAGATTAGATCTGGTGTTTCTGGACTCTGCGGCGGCTGGATGAATATTTCGTCGACTCCTCTAGAGTTTCTGGAATATTGTGATATTTATAGAGCAAAGAGGCAGTGCAGGAGGCCACCAACGTGGGCACAACCCACTTGTGCGCGCCAGGGGGCCTGGTGTGCCCTGGTGGGTTGTGCCCCCTCGGGGCACTCCCCAGGTGTTGCCTTGGCCCATTAGGTGTCTTCTGATCCATAAAATTCTCCAAAAAAAATTGCGGTGTTTGGGCTCCGTTTGATATTGATTTCCTGCGATGTAAAAAACATGCAGAAAACAACAACTAGCACTTGGCACCATGTTAATAGGTTAGTACCCAAAAATGATATAAAATGATATAAAATGACTATAAAATGATTGTAAAACATCCAAAAATGATAATATAACAACACAGAACAATAAAAAATTATAGATACGTTGGAGACGTATCAGCATGCTATCATGGAGCGGCATCAACATGTCGTGGTAATTTTTTTTGTCCCATTTGGGCAGGTTTGGATATAAGCTTCTCACAAACCAGAGCTTCTCACAACAAGTGTGATGGTTTCGAATAGGAACGTTTCACCACCCTGGACAAAACGATATCCGTTGCCTCTTCTTTTCAAATTTTTTCCTAGTGTCAACATAGAACAACAGGAGTGTTGTGTTAAGTTTTGGAATTTTTTGGGGTTGTTTGTAACATCCCAAATTTTTAATTTGGAATGTTATAGATAGACCATAATTGCATTTCATGTTTTTGCATTTTTGTTCGTGGCGTTCCTCGAAATTCTAAGCAAATCAAGGACCTACGGAGAGAGTTGGGAATTTTATCGTTTTCGTATTTGAGTTCGCTCGAATACCGGTACGAGGACAGTGTGATTCTAATTATTTTTCTCTCCTAAAAATATTTCTAAATAAAATAAATGAGCGGAGATAATATGACTTCTCCAAAATAACAGAAATATTGGAGGAAAAATATTAAAATCACTTTTGGTATTTTTCTGAATTTATTTTCGGATTTATTTGCATAGGAAAAATACGCGTTTTTTAAAATTTCATTTAGGTCCGGGAAAAATGTTCACTTTGTCCTAAATATTATTAGAAGACGGTGAAAATTTATTTCGGGAATTTTGGAGTCCGTTTGGTATTTCTTTCATTAGTTTTACTGCGCCGGGACTCTATTTAAAAAAAAGGAAACCGACTAGGACTAGTAAAGGACCAGGACTCTGGTCTTTAAATAGCGCCAGGTCCGGCCCGACTCGCCCAGCCCGCCCGCGCGAAACCCTAGCCGCCCGCGCCGCCGCCCGCTACCACCCGTGCCGCCGCGCCACCGCCGCCGCCACGTGCCGCCGTCCCACCGCCCGCCGGAGTAGAGAGAGAGAGGTAGTTTTTTTTTGCTGTTAACCGAGCGGTTTCTTTTTAGAAAACCTAGATCTGTTTTTTTTAATAGATCGGTTCGTTTTTTTTTTATTTTCTGACGGTTTAGTTAAATAGCGGACGTTCGTCCGTACGTTCGTTTTAACGAACGGTTTTCGTTAGTTAATCGCAGACAGCGAACGTTCGTTCGTTAGCCTGTTCGTCGTTTTTTTTCGGGGTATTTATCCGCGATTTTTTCGATCGCGATTTCTGCCCTGATCTTGTTTCGCGTTTTTCTTTTCGCTCGAGAGTCGGAATCAGGTGATTCAAAATCCCAGATCTTCGTCTCGAAGCCCTCTTTACGTTAGAACAACTGGAACAAAGTTTTGGCTACTGTAAAATTTGTCTTTTGGCCAACTAGTAATTCGGAGCTCGTTTCTTTTGCAGTTTGAGTTTCGTTGCTTCTTTTGAGTTGATTCTTTTTGCAAACCGGAGTTATTAAGTTGAACTTTCTGGTTAAATCTCTTATTTGAGTTTTACCCATGCAGTAGTTAAGTACTTATTGTATGCTTGTTTCTTTGATTGCGATAGAGAACCCGGAGTGCGCCGCTTGCTACTTTGAGTCTCTAGGTTTTGCGGATCATCAGTAAGGCAAGTAACACTTTGATCATACTTTCCAATTACCCAGTTTTCAGTGCATTAGTCAAACCCTCACACATTGCATCAGTAGGATAAATTAACTTGTGGGATTGGGAAGTAGATTGAGGTAGTACCTATTACCTGCATTACATTCAAACCTTTGGGGAGTTACTTCTACGTTTGCTGCTAGGACATGCTATGCTCGTAGACGTGGATTGGGTGAGTGAAATCCATGACAGATGTGAGATTGTTTAATTAATGGTTCAACTTAAGGTGGAAACATTAATACACATCTGGGTGGATTGAGGCATCTCGGTATTCCAGGATTGCCTGTTTTTCTTTTGGACCGCCACCCAGGCTCAAAGGGATCATGAGATTATTCATACTAGAAACTTCCGTGTGCAACCACAATGCTATTATGGGCTCTAGCATAGTATGAGTAAGTTGTGCGAACTCTTACAGTGGTGGACTAGAAGATGTAGGGGATGTAGGTTGGTACGGTCCGCCCGATCGTAAGGTGCTAGCGCTTCTGAAAGACTATGTCTCGGTCATCCGTTTCTCAAACACCATGCAGTGCGAGAAACCAAACGGAGGCGATCGAGTCTTGTGGGAAAAGTGCACAAACCTCTGCAGAGTGTACAAACTGATCATGATTAGCCGTGTCCCCGGTTATGGACGTCTTGAGTATCTACTACTTGGATTTTCATGTGCATCTCAACATGTTACTCTAATTTAATTTTGTTGGGTTTAATGATTACTTTTAATTGGGGTTGAGAGGATGTCTATCTTCTCAACGATGTTTCAACTACCATGATAGTTAATTAAAATACATTCCTTTGAAGTAGGGAAAAATTGGCTTTACGCAAAAACTTAACCATAGAGCTTTCCACCAGCCATATTGCATATAGTATAGCTTTACCTTCATTGCATTCTCTTGTGTTACCTTGCCAGCATATTCCATGTGCTGACCCGTTTTTCGGGCTGCAACGTTTTATCTTGCAGACTTTTCAGACGACGAGTAAGATGCCCTTTTAGGTCGTGGTTCTATACTCAGTGATGCCGCCGGAGTTGATGGACTCACTTATCTTCCAAGCCTTCCGCTGTTATCGTGTTAGATGGCCTTCAGCCATATTATTTGTAATAGATTCATCGTTGGACTATCGATGTAATAAGTGTGTGATTGCTACTCTGTTATAAATCCTTCAAGTACCATGCGTGTCAGCATTACTGATCCAGGGATGACACTGATGCATGGAGATCAGACTGTTTGAGGTCTGGTCGCTACAAGATGGTATCAGAGCACACGCTGACTATAGGACACGACCACTAAGACAAGCCCTAGAACACTATCCACTCTTTTCTCTTCTGACTCCTCATCTTTTCTATTCTTTAGGATGGTGGAAGCAAAGCACAAGTTCATGGAACCGGATGATGATACACCTTTTGGACGACACCTGAAGGAAGTCACTAGATATCTACACATTGGATTACCAAGTTTCACTAGAACCTACAATGCCACTCTACCGGAGGAGGAGCGTTGGTTGATTCAAGCTCAAGTTCCAGGAAGGACGTTCGCACCCGTCACCTCACTCATAGCATTTTCCTTTAATGCACCTACATGGAGCCTAGGAAGGAGTATGGCAGCCCACATTGCTATGGGAAGGATTGGAGAAGTCTACAAGCAGGAGCTAAAGGACACTATCTACCAGATTTGTGGACGCCGAGATGAGAATTGGGATTTGATCAGCACTAAGAAGGGTATATCCATAGCAGCATTCATCCAGGAGTTGAACCACCACATTCGTCGCCAGGAGCACCAGATGTGTGCTGGGATGATAGATTTGAAGAAGGCCCTAAATAGGATTTTGGAGCTAGAAGAGGAACTTAAGTCTACACGCGACGGATATGAGGAGGAGATGAAGATACTTGTGGAGAAGAATGATGATTTGACCCGGAAGTTAGGGATACTCATGGGAGAAGAAGACGAGGAAGAAGAACCCAAGGAGATTCCACCGGAAGACTATATCATTATAGATGACACGGATTCGGAAGCTGAGGATAGCAAGGATGAAGATTATGAAGATGAAGCCTGGGCAGATATTATGGAATCCTCTGCCGATCAATATTTTTTAGATTGACCACCCTGTGACTAGTAGTTTACCACCAAGTATTAGATTTAGAGCACTTTTGTAACGATCGTTAGATTTGTAAGACCTTGTTTGAAATTGATTGGTGTGATATGATTGTGTGTTTGTCTCATGTGCATATGGGTAGTGATTTTCCCTTAGACCTCTTTTCTATTCTAATCTCTTCCCTCTACACCCATCAGATGCCTCCAAAACGTGAATTCGAGTTTCCCCCTGAGCTCACCTAGTTGATCCAGCAGCAGAACACCCTGATGCAACTTCTTGTCCAGAACACTCAGAACAACCAGAACCACAACAACAACAACCCTCCACCACCACCACCACCTATGGACAACCTGACATGTTTCTTAAGGTTGCAACCACTCGTGTTTGCTAGCAGCATCGAACCAATTGTGGCTGATGACTGGCTACGCAAGATTGGAAGGGATTTGAGCACCGCCAATTGCTCGGATGCTGAGAAGGTGCGGTTTGCCGCACACCAGTTGTCTGGACCAGCCGCAGCATGGTGGGAGAATTACACAGCCACTTACCCCGTAGCCAATGTGACTTGGGATCAGTTTCGGCAAGCTTTTCGTACCGCCCATGTCTCGACTGGAGCCATGAGTATGAAGAAGCAGGAGTTTCACAATTTGCGCCAAGGGAATCGTACTGTGGCCCAATACGTGGATGAGTTTAGTACCCTATCTGGTTATGCCCCAGATGATGTGGCCACAGATGCCAAGAAGCAAGAGAGATTCATGGAAGGGCTGAACGATGAGATGTGAGTGTACAGTTGATGGTGGCAACTTTCAATAACTATCAGGAGTTGGTTGACCGCGCCCTGATGATTGAAAGGAAGCATCAACAGATTGAGAGTCGCAAGAGGAAGTATGGGCAAGGAAAGTATAATTCTGGAGCTCAGCAGAAGCCCCGCTTTACCCCTAAAGCGGTAGGAAAGTTTTAGCATACCCATGGAGGAAGTAGCTCGCACAACCACAATGGCACCAAGAATGGCAATGGCAATGTGAATGGGAATGGAGCCAATGGAAACCAGAACCGCCCTGCACCATCCACACCCACCAAGAGGGATTTTAGCCATGTCACTTGCTACAAGTGCGGGAAGACTGGACATTATGCTAATGAATGTCCAGAAGTTAAGAATGGGAACGGCAATGGAAGCGCCGGGAAGAAGCCCAACCCGTTCAACAAAGGACAAGTGAACCACGTGACTTTGGAAGAAGTAGAGGAGCGACCAGATGCAGTTATAGGTAAGTTCTTAGTTAAGTCCTTTACTGCACTCGTTCTTTTCGATACTGGTGCATCGCATTCATACATATCAAGGGAATTCGTGGATAAGTATAAACTGCCGACCCAAGCCCTTAGGTCGCCCATGTTAGTAACCTCACCAGGAGCAGAGTATATGGCTAAGTCATGGTGTGATCAGTTGCCCTTAAGGATTGGTAATTACATATTCCCTTCGGACCTAATAGTATTGGAATCTCAAGGACTGGATGTGATATTAGGCATGGATTGGTTATCTAAGTATGAAGGGAATATTGAATGTGCCAGTAAGACCATTTTGCTTACTACGCCGGAAGGAAGAAGGATCAAGTATGTATCCCGGCATGAGTCAAAGAGGAGTAGGTTAAATTCCTTGTCAGGAGTTGTTCGGGAGGAGGTGCCAGTAATGAAGGATTATCCGGATGTGTTTCCAGAGGAGTTACCTGGCATGCCACCGGATAGAGATATAGAGTTTTTGATTGAACTTTTGCCAGGCACCGGGCCAATTTCTAAGAGACCATATAGGATGCCTGCAAAGGATTTGGAGGAAATTAAGAAACAGATTAAGGAGTTACTGGATAAAGGATTCATACGCCCAAGTTCTTCACCTTGGGGTTCGCCAGTACTTCTAGTGGAGAAGAAGGATGGATCGTTAAGAATGGTTGTTGATTATCGAGGGTTGAATGAAGTAACGATCAAGAACAAGTACCCACTGCCAATGATCAATGATCTGTTCGATAGATTGCAAGGAGCTAAGATATTTTTGAAGATCGATCTGCGATCAGGGTACCATCAACTGAAGATCCGAGAGCAAGATATCCCTAAGACGGCCTTTACCACTAGGTATGGGTTGTACGAGTATACCGTTATGTCGTTTGGTCTGACAAACGCACCGGCATACTTTATGAACCTGATGAACAAAGTGTTTATGGAGTATTTGGATAAGTTCGTCGTAGTGTTCATAGATGTGAGGGATCGAAAAAGGTGAGAGTGTCTAGAGGGGGGGTGATTAGACTACTCGACAAGATAAAAATTCTGTCTTTTATCAAGGACAGATTTTGGTAGATTTTGCACAACACACAAGTCAAGTAGCACACTACACATGCAATTCTAGAGTATGGGCAGCGGAAAGTAAATTGCACAAGTAGTAAAGAGAAGTGGAGAAGATCAAACGCAATTTGGAGACGCAATGATTTTTCCCGTGGTTCCGATAGGTAGTGCTATCGTACATCCACGTTGATGGAGACTTCAACCCACGGAGGGTAACGGCTGTGCGAGTCCACGGAGGGCTCCACCCACGAAGGGTCCACGAAGAAGCAACCTTGTCTATTCCATCATGGCCTACGCCCACGGAGGGCTAGCCTTACTCGGGGTAGATCTTCACGAAGTAGGCGATCTCCTTGCCCTTACAAACTTCTTGGTTCAACTCCACATCTCGATGACGGAGGCTCCCAAGCGACACCTAACCAATCTAGGAGGCACCACCCTCCAAAAGGTAATAGATGTTGTAGATGATGATGAACTCCTTGCTCTTGTGCTTCAAATGATAATCTCCCCAACACTCAACTCTCATCACTGATATGGCTGTGGTGGAAGAAAGGATTGAGTGGAAAGCAACTTGGGAAGGTTAGAAATCAAGTTTCATATGGTAGGAATGGAGCAACTTGATCTCAACACAAGGGTAGGTAGTTCTCTTCTCAGAAAGTGTAAGGTAGGAGTGGTAGTTCTTTCTGATGGCTCTCTCCACGAATGAAGAGGGGGTGGAGGGGTATATATAGCCTCCACACAAAATCCAACCGTTACACACATAATTGAGCAATCTCGGTGAGACCGAAGTTGAAACTCGGTCAGACCGAAAGTTCAAATATAGTGAACGTTGGGGTTTTCGGTGGGACCAAAAATACCATCTCGGTTTGTCCGATTTGAGTCAAAGACAGGAACTTGCCAGTTTCGGTGAGACCGAAAATGCAATCTCGGTTAGACCGATTTGATGACAAACGGTTACAGAAGGTTGGCAGCCCGTATTTCGGTGAGACCGATCTCAAACTCGGATTGACCGATTTTTCTAGGGTTTGGCTTATGGCTGAGGTGGTTCATCTCGGCGGGACTGAGTTTGGAAAATCGGTTGGTCCGAGATTACTTATGAGTGTGTATTGTAGTGAAAGTTGCTGATAGTTGAAGGAGATATATCACTAAGCACTTGAGCAACCAGATCATCAACACAACCTCATCCCCTTTTAATAGTATTGGCTTTTCCTATGGACTCAATGTGATCTTGGATCACTAAACCAAAAATGGAGTCTTGAGCTTTTGCCAATGCTTGCCTTAGCATTTTGAGGGGTCCACTTCTTCAGTCCTTTTGCCATACCAATGTGATTGGATTTCCTAAAACATACTTGATAAAAGCATTAGTCCAACCACAAAGTATGTTGTCATTAATTACCAAAACCACCCAGGGAGCAAATGTGCTTTCAATCTCCCCCTTTTTGGTAATTGATGGCAACACACTAAAATCACACTAAACAAGACATCAAAGCTTATTGAAAGAAAGACAGAATTATCACGAAAGCTTTGACAAGCATGTAGTACACAGGCTCCCCCTACAAGTGTGCAAGATTTTCATAGATTATGGTTTTGGACTACCACAAGCACACAAGAGAGATAAGCAAGATGTGCTACATGCAGCTTGGCTATATGCATCAGAGCAGATGAAAAGAGGTGAGTGATAATGCATATGTGCATGGTGATTTCTTGCAAACAAGTATTTACAAGCAAGTCACCATCATGCACATTCTGCAAGATGCATATACTTACCTTGAGTTTCCTTGGCATTGTACCTGAAGGGATAAACTTGGGAAAATAAGGTTAGATAACACAAGAGTATTCCTTCAACCAACTGCAAGAACATCAAGAGTACCAAGCCAGGGATGACATGTATAAGGAGTGTCTCATATTGAGCACAGGCTTGAATCAGCAAACATGTCTCCGAAACTAAAAGATTTTCAATGAACTCTGAGAGATTTTGCTTTCCATAAAGATATCAATTGTGAAGATTCCTCTCCCTTTGAGTTCTCTCAGAACAGGAATGTGATGGAAACAGCAAAATCAAAAGAATGATGCCAAAAGAGAATGATGTCCAATGTAAGACACGACAAAGCTTTGATGTGATTCTCTCCCCCTTAAGATAAGATTGCTCTTCTTCTCTCCCTAAATCTTCTCTTCTCCCCCTACTCCCCCTAAGTCTTCTCCCCCTTTGACATCAAGTGTCGAAAAGGACAGCAAACTAGGAAGGACAGGAAAGATGGAAAGAAAGAGGTGGGATCCTTAAGAATCACAACAGGGCAAATAAGAACATGCATAGAGAAACTATGAGTGGAGCTGCAGGAGATGATATCCTGGAGGAAATAAATCAGTGACACCGAATTGAGTTAGGGTAGACCCTTTTCGGTTAGACCGAAATAAATAAATCGGTGACGCCGAGTTTAATTCCAAGGAAATACAGAGATAATTCAGCTCATTTTGCGAGGAATGTTTCAAAAGATTTGCAATGAATTTGTAAAAGATTTTCGGGGAATTGATCAGAGCCAGAAGGATATTCAAAGAAACATAAGAATAGAAATAAAAAGATTCCTAGATGAAGTTTTTTTTTGTTTAAAGAAAACTCAATGAGAGAACATAAGAGAAAACAGAAAGACTTCAAAAGCATATGTACTTCATCTAGATAAAGGTCGGTGACAAGGTCACCTATGTTTGAGTATGTTGACTTAGGAGTCAAATGAGGACATTTGATCATAGGTCATACTCATCATTTAAGCTTAAAATGGGGTTGCCATTTTTCGAATAAGCATTTGATGTGATCACATCTTATGAAGCTGCTTGTACTCATGACTTTGAGTAAAGCTCCTTAAAGATGTGAAGAACATACCTTGGGCTTGTTGATGCTTTGCTCATGTAGGTAAGCTCGATGTAGGTGCTCATTGAATGTGAAGTTGGAGCGCCATTTCTACTTGTGTAGTTCATCTTCCTACATGGGTTAGGCAAGCAAGGGAATACTCGAGGATATCCAAGATGACAAGAGTGAAATACAAGATGTATAAGATGTCAAAAAGGATATGTGGAATTTTGTTCCTTGAACTCAACATCCCAAAGGGCTAGATACTTGGTCAATGACAAGATTACTCATGAATTGAGTGTGTGGTAATCTTGTGGAATGTAGATCATCCAAGTACCTGCAAAGAGTTAGATGCAATACAAGGAGGCAAATGTGTCCAAGACATATGATCATCATCATAAGAGAAATATCAAGGATTAGTAAAGTGAGCTCATGCCTTGCATGCATCAATGGAGTTATCACTCCAAGTTTGAAGCATCAATGATGTTCAACTCACTCCTTAAGCGACAAAACACCTTCTCATCAAGAGGTTTTGTAAAGATATCAGCAAGTTGTTTGTCAGTACGAACATGCTTAAGATTAATGTCACCCTTGGCAATATGATCACGAATAAAATGGTGACGAACTTCAATATGCTTTGTTCGATAGTGTTGCACTGGATTGTGTCCAATTTTAATTGCACTCTCATTGTCACAAAGCAAGGGAACATGTCTCACATGTATCCCATAATCTTTAAGCGTTTGTGTCATCCATAGCAATTGAGCACAACACGAACCAGCAGCAATATATTCCGCTTCGGCAGTGGATAATGATACCGAATTTTGTTTCTTGGAGGACCAAGATACAAGGGATCGACCAAGGAATTGACACGTACCCGAAGTTGACTTTCTATCAACCTTGTCACCGGCATAGTCCGAGTCGGAATAGCCAACAAGGTCGAAAGAGGCCCTCTTAGGATACCAAATGCCAAAGTTTGGTGTATGTATCAAATATCTCACTATCCTTTTAACAGCTTTAAGATGACATTCTTTAGGTGCTGCTTGATATCGCGCACACATGCATACACTCAACATTATGTCAGGACGAGAAGCACAAAGATATAGTAGAGAACCAATCATAGATCGGTAAACCCTTTGATCAACGGGTTCTCCATCTTTTGTCAAGTCATTATGTCCACTTGTAGGCATGGGGGTACTCATACCTTTGCTTTCTTGCATGTTGAACTTCTTGAAGAGATCCTTGGTGTACTTTGTTTGTGATACAAAGGTACCCTCCTTAGATTGCTTGATTTGCAACCCAAGGAAGAATTTGAGTTCACTCATCATGGACATCTCATACTTCTCCGACATGAGCTGTCCAAACTTCTTGCTAAAATGAGGGTTAGTTGAACCAAAGATAATATCATCAACATATATTTGGCACACAAATAGTTCACCATTAACCCTTTTCGTGAACAGCGTTGAGTCTATCTTTCCAATTTCAAAGCCTTTTTCAGGAAGAAAGCTAGTTAAGCATTTGTACCAAGCTCTAGGAGCATGTTTAAGACCATAAAGAGCTTTGTGCAACTTGTAAACATGATTAGGCTTTTTGGGATTCACAAAACCGGGAGGTTGTTTTACAAATACTTCCTCCTCAATTTCACCATTTAGGAAAGCACTTTTGATATCCATTTGATAGAGAGTAATATCATGATGATTGGCATAAGCAAGAAGAATGCGAATGGATTCAAGTCTAGCAACGGGGGCATAGGTCTCACCATAGTCCATACCTTCGACTTGTGTGTAACCTTGAGCTACGAGACGAGCCTTGTTGCGGATGACTTGTCCATCTTCATCTTGCTTGTTCCGAAACACCCATTTGGTTCCAATGATGTTTTGATCATCCTTGGGCTTCTCTACCAAAGTCCATACCTTGTTCCTCTCGAAGTTGTGTAGTTCTTCGTGCATAGCGTTCACCCAATCCGGGTCTTCAAGTGCTTCTTCTACCTTCATAGGTTCAATACTAGAGATAAATGAGTAATGCTCACAAAAGTTAGCTAAGTGAGTTTTAGAGCGAGTAATTCTCCCGGAGTTGATGTCGTTCATCATTTGTTCCACGGGATGATTTTTCTTGGCTCGGACTCGGGATAGCTTTTGTTGATGTTGTGGCTGAGCTTCCTCGTCATCTTCATCTTCCTCTTCTTCTTCTTTATTGTTGTTGGTGTTGTCTTGAGGCGGTGGAGAAGGAGGTTGTGGTGGATCTTCTTGTTGCACTTCCTCATCTTGGTGAGTTCCACTTGTGGAGGCCTCCATATTGCCTTGAGGTTCATCTTGCCGTGAGGTAGGTGGCTCCACATATGTAGATGAGGTACTCTCCTTCACTTCCATGGGACAGATCTTTCCAATAGATAAGTCTTGGATAGCTTCCGATGGGTCCTTGTCTCCTACATCAATAGGCATTTGCTCTACTTGTGAGCCATTAGATTCATCAAACTTCACGTCTACCGTCTCTTCAACCTTTCGGGTGAAATTATTGTAGACACGGTAGGTGTGGGAGTTTGATCCATAACCAAGAAGAAAGCCTTCATGAGATTTAGGAGCAAATTTAGACCGACGATGCTTATCAAGGATATAGCATTTTGAACCAAAGACACGAAAGTATCCCACTTGGGGTTTGTTACCGGTGAGAAGCTCGTATGATGTCTTGCCGAGGAGCTTATGAAGATAAAGCCTGTTGATAGCATGGCAAGCTGTCTCGACCGCTTCTCCCCAAAAATGCTTCGGTGTCTTGTATTCATCAAGCATCGTTCTTGCCATCTCTATGAGCGTTCGGTTCTTCCTCTCAACAACTCCATTTTGTTGAGGAGTGTACGTAGCCGAGAACTCATGTAGAATCCCTTCCTCATCGAGAAAAGAGTCTACATTGGCGTTCTTGAACTCCGTTCCATTGTCACTCCGAACTTTCTTGATCTTCACCTCAAATTGATTTTGGGCCTTTCTGGCAAAGGTTTTGAAGATTCTCTGATATGCGATTTGTCATCAAGGAAAAATACCCACGTAAATCTGGAATAATCATCAACTATAACTAGACCAAATGAGTTACCACCAAGGCTTTTGTAAGCATTGGGACCGAAGAGATCCATATGAAGAAGCTCAAGCGGTCTCCTTGTGGTCATGATGTTCTTTACGGGATGACTTCCACCTACTTGTTTTCCTGCTTGACAAGCACTACAAAGTCTATCTTTGTCAAAGAGAACATCTTTAACACCAAGAATATGATCGCCTTTGATCAGCTTGTCTAGATTACGGATACCAACATGTCCTAGCCTTCTATGCCATAACCAACCTTTAGAGGATTTAGCAATGAAACAAGCTCTAGGTTGGGCTTTCTTAGTGAAATCAACAATGTATAGATCACCTCTACGGATACCGGTAAATGCCATGTTTAGATTGTCACGACGAAAGACTTGGCAATCTACTTTGGTGAATAGCACATTGAATCCAAAGTCAGCTAATCTAGACACGGAAAGTAAATTGTATCCAAGAGATTCTACAAGCATGACATTTTGAATAGAGCTATCATGAGATATGGCCACCTTACCAAGGCCAAGTACCTTACCCTTGGAGTTGTCTCCAAAAGTCACATACTTGCGTGGACCATCGTTCTTTGCAAGCTCTCGAAACATGTCTTTATCTCCGGTCATGTGGTCAGTGCATCCACTATCAAGAATCCACTCTTTTCCGCCGGACATGTAGTCTCTCAGATTTGCCATAAGATTGAGACTCTTCATGACCTTGTCTAGCTTGGCGTCCGAATCGGAGTAATCATCATCATGCTCATGCTCATCATCATATTGACCCATAGATTGTTCATCATCAACACCTAGGTCAATTTGATAAGTACTTGCATTAGTTTTGTCAATGTGACAATAATCTTCGGAATGCAATGCAAGAGCATTTCTAATTAAAACATTGATAAGAGCGGGATCACCCTTCTTTTTCATAAGATCACGAAGCTCAAAGAAGCATTTATCAAGGTTGGGATCATTAGGGTGCATCTTATCAAATTCAATAGTCTTGTATAGAATTTTATCAAGACCTCTCATAGAGTAGTCCGGATAGAGTTCTTCCAAGAACTTCCACATAGCATAGGCACACTCAAAGTTTGTAACAAGCTTAAGCAAATCATCGGGTAACCCTCTAATGATAAGATTTACAGTTCTAAGGTTACAAAGCAAATCAAGCTCTTCATCCATGGTAGGGTGCAAGGGATCAAAAGGAGGCACATAGGGGTTCTCAATATATTTGCACAAATTGTACTTATTAAAGATACTAAGCATTTCAAACCTCCATGAGTTATATGACTCTCCTTTAAGAATAGGCACTCTATGGCTAATATTCCCAAACGTAGACACGTCCATCTTCCTCCAATGGTGTGTAAACCAAAGCAATGGAGACCAATGCTCTAATACCAATTGAGGGATCGAAGAAGGTGAGAGTGTCTAGAGGGGGGGTGATTAGACTACTCGACAAGATAAAAATTCTGTCTTTTATCAAGGACAGATTTTGGCAGATTTTGCACAACACACAAGTCAAGTAGCACACTACACATGCAATTCTAGAGTATGGGCAGCGGAAAGTAAATTGCACAAGTAGTAAAGAGAAGTGGAGAAGATCAAACGCAATTTGGAGACGCAATGATTTTTCCCGTGGTTCCGATAGGTAGTGCTATCGTACATCCACGTTGATGGAGACTTCAACCCACGGAGGGTAACGGCTGCGCGAGTCCACGGAGGGCTCCACCCACGAAGGGTCCACGAAGAAGCAACCTTGTCTATTCCATCATGGCCTACGCCCACGGAGGGCTAGCCTTACTCGGGGTAGATCTTCATGAAGTAGGCGATCTCCTTTCCCTTACAAACTTCTTGGTTCAACTCCACATCTCGATGACGGAGGCTCCCAAGCGACACCTAACCAATCTAGGAGGCACCACCCTCCAAAAGGTAATAGATGTTGTAGATGATGATGAACTCCTTGCTCTTGTGCTTCAAATGATAATCTCCCCAACACTCAACTCTCCTCACTGATATGGCTGTGGTGGAAGAAAGGATTGAGTGGAAAGCAACTTGGGAAGGTTAGAAATCAAGTTTCATATGGTAGGAATGGAGCAACTTGATCTCAACACAAGGGTAGGTAGTTCTCTTCTCAGAAAGTGTAAGGTAGGAGTGGTAGTTCTTTCTGATGGCTCTCTCCACGAATGAAGAGGGGGTGGAGGGGTATATATAGCCTCCACACAAGATCCAACCGTTACACACATAATTGAGCAATCTCGGTGAGACCGAAGTTGAAACTCGGTCAGACCGAAAGTTCAAATATAGTGAACGTTGGGGTTTTCGGTGGGACCGAAAATACCATCTCGGTTTGTCCGATTTGAGTCAAAGACAGGAACTTGCCAGTTTCGGTGAGACCGAAAATGCAATCTCGGTTAGACCGATTTGATGACAAACGGTTACAGAAGGTTGGCAGCCCGTATTTCGGTGAGACCGATCTCAAACTCGGATTGACCGATTTTTCTAGGGTTTGGCTTATGGCTGAGGTGGTTCATCTCGGCGGGACTGAGTTTGGAAAATCGGTTGGTCCGAGATTACTTATGAGTGTGTATTGTAGTGAAAGTTGCTGATAGTTGAAGGAGATATATCACTAAGCACTTGAGCAACCAGATCATCAACACAACCTCATCCCCTTTTAATAGTATTGGCTTTTCCTATGGACTCAATGTGATCTTGGATCACTAAACCAAAAATGGAGTCTTGAGCTTTTGCCAATGCTTGCCTTAGCATTTTGAGGGGTCCACTTCTTCAGTCCTTTTGCCATACCAATGTGATTGGATTTCCTGAAACATACTTGATAAAGGCATTAGTCCAACCACAAAGTATGTTGTCATTAATTACCAAAACCACCCAGGGAGCAAATGTGCTTTCAAGATGATATATTGATCTTCTCGAAGGATGAAGAGGAGCATGAAGAGCATTTGTGTTTGGTATTGGAGAAGCTCAGAGAACATCAGTTATATGCCAAGTTTAGCAAATGTGAGTTTTGGTTGAAGGAAGTCGGATTCCTCGGACATGTTATATCCGGAGAAGGAATAGCAGTAGATCCCGCCAAGGTGGAGACTGTGACCAATTGGGAAGCCCCGACGACCGTTGGAGAGATCCGGAGTTTTCTTGGACTCGCGGGATACTACCGGAGATTTATCGAGAATTTCTCGAAGATTGCAAAGCCAATAACGGAGTTGTTGAAGAAGGAAACCAAGTTCAGTTGGACCGAAGAATGTGAGACTAGTTTCCAGGAGTTGAAGAAAAGGTTGGTATCATCCCCTGTGTTGATTCTGCCAGATCAACATAAGGATTATGAGGTGTACTGCGATGCTTCACGTCGAGGACTTGGAGCTGTTCTTATGCAAGAAGGAAGAGTTGTTTCGTATGCTTCACGACAACTAAAACCACATGAGATGAACTATGCCACCCACGATTTGGAGTTAGCAGCCGTAGTGCATACGTTGAAGACGTGGAGACATTTTCTCATAGGAAACCATTGTGAAGTATATACGGATCATAAGAGTTTGAAGTATATATTCACTCAGAAGGAGCTGAATCTTAGGCAAAGGAGATGGCTGGAACTCATTAAGGATTACGACATGAGATTGCATTATCACCCCAGGAAGGCTAACGTAGTAGCTGATGCGCTAAGCCGTAAGAGCCATGTCAATACCCTAATGATGGAGGAGTTTCCAAAGGAGTTAGCCGAGGACCTACGAGAACTACGTTTGGAGATAGTTCCTAGAGGCTATGTGGCAACACTAGAAATCCAGTCTACCCTAATGGATAAAATTAGAGAAGCTCAGAAAGCTGACAAGGAGATTGTCACTATAAAGGAGAGGATGAGCGAAGGAAAAGCTAAAGGTTTTCGTGAGGATGAACACGACACCTTATGGTTTGAGGATCGAATCTATGTGCCCAATGACCCGGAGATTAGGAAGTTGATTTTACAAGAGGCTCATGATTCACCATACTCGATTCACCCAGGAAATACTAAGATGTATTTGGATTTGAAGGATATTTTCTGGTGGACCGGTATGAAGAAGGATATTGCGGAGTATGTAGCAGTTTGCGATGTATGCCAAAGAGTAAAGGCAGAACATCAGAAGCCAGCAGGATTGTTACAACCTATGCCAATTCCCGAATGGAAGTGGGAGAAGCTTGGTATGGATTTTATCACCAGATTGCCCAGGACCAAAGCAGGGTATGATTCAATCTAGGTAGTAGTAGACTGATTGACGAAGGTAGCCCACTTTATCCTGGTGAAAACCACATATACCAGTGCAAAGTTGGCTAAGATATACATGACCAGAATTGTATGTCTGCATGGAGTTCCGAGGAGTATTGTATCTGATAGAGGAACTCAGTTTACCTCAAAGTTCTGGAATCAGTTACATGAAACTTTGGGAACCAGGCTAGAGTTTAGCACAGCATTTCACCCGTAGACTGATGGACAGACGGAGAGAGTCAATCAGATTCTGGAAGATATGCTAAGAGCATGTGCATTAGATTATGGATCTAGTTGGGATGACAACTTGCCCTACGTAGAGTTCTCATACAACAACAGTTACCAGGCCAGTTTGAAGATGGCACCGTTCGAGGCATTGTATGGAAGGAGATGACGAACACCATTGTCGTGGGATGAAGTTGGAGAACGACAGCTGTTTGGACCAGACTTAATCAAAGAGTCTGAGGAGATGGTGAAGTTGATCCGAGATAGACTGAAGGTAGCTCAGTCCAGGCAGAAGAGTTATGCCGACTCGAAGCACAAGGAGATAACCTATGAGATCGGAGACAGAGCGTACTTGAGAGTATCGCCTCTGCGAGGAGTTAAACGTATCGGAGTTAAAGGGAAGTTAGCCCCGAGATTTCTGGGACTTTACCATGTTTTGGAACGCATGGGAGAGGTTGCCTATAAGTTGGAATTGCCGGAAGGATTGTCGGGAGTGCACGACGTGTTTCACGTTTCGCAGCTTAAGAAGTGCCATGCGGAGATGGCCGATATACCGCTTAGAGACACAGTACCCCTGGAAGCAATTCAGTTGGACAATGACCTGACCTACGAGGAGAAGCCCGTTAAGATTCTCAAATTTTCGAGTAGAATTACTCGCAGCAAGGTTATCAAGTTTTGCAAAGTTCAGTGGAGTCACCACACCGAGGAAGATGCTACCTGGGAGCGAGAAGATGATCTACGCAAGGACCACCCACACCTGTTCTCTAGCCAAGTCGAATCTCGAGGGCGAGATTCATTCTAAGAGGGGTAGGTTTGTAACATCCTAAATTTTCAATTTGGAATGTTATACATAGATCATAATTGCATTTCATGTTTTTGCATTTTTGTTCGTGGCGTTCCTCGAAATTCTAAGCAATTCAAGGACCTACGGAGAGAGTTGGGAATTTTACCGTTTTCGTATTTGAGTTCGCTCGAATACCGGTACGAGGACAGTGTGATTCTAATTATTTTTCTCTCCTAAAAGTATTTCTAAATAAAATAAATGAGCAGAGATAATATGACTTCTCGAAAATAACAGAAATATTGGAGGAAAAATATTAAAATCACTTTTGGTATTTTTTTGGATTTATTTGCATAGGAAAAATACGCGTTTTTCAAATTTTCATTTAGGTCCGGGAAAAATGTTCACTTTGTCATAAATATTATTAGAGGACGGTGAAAATTTATTTTGGGAATTTTGGAGTCCGTTTGGTATTTCTTTCTTTAGTTCTACTGCGTCGGGACTCTGTTTTAAAAAAAGGAAACCGACTAGGACTAGTAAAGGACCAGGACTCTGGGCTTTAAATAGCGCCAGGTCCGGCCTGACTCGCCCAGCCCGCCCGCGCGAAACCCTAGCCGCCCGCGCCGCCGCCCGCTGCCACCCGCGCCGCCGCCCCGCCGCCCGCCGGAGTAGAGAGAGAGAGGTAGTTTTTTTTGCTGTTAACCGAGCGGTTTCTTTTTAGAAAACCTAGATCTATTTTTTTTAATAGATCGGTTCGTTTTTTTATTTTCTGACGGTTTAGTTAAATAGCGGACGTTCGTCCGTACGTTCGTTTTAACGAACGGTTTTCGTTAGTTAATCGCAGACAGCGAACGTTCGTTCGTTAGCCTGTTCGTCGTTTTTTTTTCGGGGTATTTATCCGCGATTTTTCCGATCGCGATTTCTGCCCTGATCTTGTTTCGCGTTTTTCTTTTCGCTCGAGAGTCGGAATCAGGTGATTCAAAATCCTAGATCTTCGTCTCGAAGCCCTCTTTACGTTAGAACAACTGGAACAAAGTTTTGGCTACTGCAAAGTTTGAATTTAGGCCAACTAGTAATTCGGAGCTCGTTTCTTTTGCAGTTTGAGTTTCGTTGCTTCTTTCGAGTTGATTCTTTTTGCAAACTGGAGTTCTTAAGTTGAACTTTCTGGTTAGATCTCTTATTTGAGTTTTACCCGTGCAGTAGTTAAGTACTTATTTTATGCTTGTTTGTTTGATTGCGATAGAGAACCCGGAGTGCGCCGCTTGCTACTTTGAGTCTCTAGGTTTTGCGGATCATCAACAAGGCAAGTAACACTTTGATCATACTTTCCAATTACCCAGTTTTCAGTGCATTAGTCAAACCCTCACACATTGCATCAGTAGGATAAATTAACTTGTGGGATTGGGAAGTAGATTGAGGTAGTACCTATTACCTGCATTACATTCAAACCTTTGGGGAGTTACTTCTACGTTTGCTGCTAGGACATGCTATGCTCGTAGACGTGGATTGGGTGAGTGAAATCCATGACAGATGTGATATTGTTTAATTAATGGTTCAACTTAAGGTGGAAATATTAATACACATCTGGGTGGATTGAGGCATTTGGGTATTCCAGGATTGCCTGTTTTTCTTTTGGACCGCCACCCAGGCTCAAAGGGATCATGAGATTATTCATACTAGAAACTTCCGTGTGCAACCACAATGCTATTATGGGCTCTAGCATAGTATGAGTAAGTTGTGCAAACTCTTACAGTGGTGGACTAGCAGCTGTAGGGGATGTAGGTTGGTACGGTCCGCCCGATCGTAAGGTGCTAGCGCTTCTGAAAGACTATGTCTCGGTCATCCATTTCTCAAACACCATGCAGTGCGAGAAACCAAACGGAGGCGATCGAGTCTTGTGGGAAAAGTGCACAAACCTCTGCAGAGTGTACAAACTGATCATGATTAGCCGTGTCCCCGGTTATGGACGTCTTGAGTATCTAGTACTTGGATTTTCATGTGCATCTCAACATGTTACTCTAATTTAATTTTGTTGGGTTTAATGATTACTTTTAATTGGGGTTGAGAGGATGTCTATCTTCTCAACGATGTTTCAACTACCATGATAGTTAATTAAAATACATTCCTTTGAAGTAGGGAAAAATTGGCTTTACGCAAAAACTTAACCATAGAGCTTTCCACCAGCCATATTGCATATAGTATAGCTTTACTTTCATTGCATTCTCTTGTGTTACCTTGCCAGCATATTCCATGTGCTGACCCGTTTTTCGGGCTGCAACGTTTTATCTTGCAGACTTTTCAGACGACGAGTAAGATGCCCTTTTAGGTCGTGGTTCTATACTCAGTGATGCCGCTGGAGTTGATGGACTCACTTATCTTCCAAGCCTTCTGCTGTTATCGTGTTAGATGGCCTTCAGCCATATTATTTGTAATAGATTCATCGTTGGACTATCGATGCAATAAGTGTGTGATTGCTACTCTGTTATAAATTCTTCAAGTACCATGCGTGTCAGCATTACTGATCCAGGGATGACACTGATGCATGGAGATCAGACTGTTTGAGGTCTGGTCGCTACATTCTTTGGACATTTTTATACATTAATTGAGTTTTCAATGCATTTACGTGCATAATTCTGATTTGAACCGCATGCACATGCTCTAATGCATATAAATTGGTTGAAAATTCAAATCTGTGTTCTTTGTTGCATGCTTAGGTCCCATGCAATAAATGGGAACGAATGTCAAACACCCTGCCACCGTCACTCGGCCGCAAACGTTGAGATACATGGTTTTTAAATTCTAGTAAATCCAAAACCCATCTGAAATTCATGAAACTTGGCATGGTATCATGGAGCGGCATCAACATGTCATGGTAATTTTTTTGTCCCATTTGGGGCAGGTTTGAGTATAACCTTCTCACAAACCAGAGCTTCTCACAACAAGCTTGATGGTTTCGGTAGGGAACGTTCCACCTTCGGGGACGAAACGATATCCGTTGCCTCTTATTGCTTTCAAAGAATTTCTACTATGAACATAACACAACAGGAGTGTTGTGTTCATTTTTGGAATTTTTCGGGGTTCGTTTGAACATTTTTATAGATTAACCTGGTTTTCGAGGCATTTTATGTGCAAAATTCAAATTTGAACTACATTCACATGCTCCAGTGCACCAACATGGGTTATAAAATTATACTCCCTCCGTCCCGAAAAACATGTCGTGGCGGCATTTTTGCAAAAAGGCCCTCCTATTTTTCCCGACCAAACCCGCGCTCCTCGTCCTCCTCCTCCGACAGAAGCAGCTTCGCTGCTCCTCTCCGCCGCCACTGCTTCGCTGCTCCCCGCCGCCGCAGCTCCCCTTCTCCCCCGCTCTCCCGCCGCCGCAGCTCCCCTGCTCCCCTGCTCTCCCGCCGCAGCTGCCTCCTGCTCCGCCGCCGCAGCTACCGCTCGCCTGCCTCTCCAAGCTCCCCCCTTTTCAAAAAAAAATCCTTGATTTGGCTACCGTCGCGCTCTGCTTTGGCTGCGTCGGAACCGCCGTCGAAGAGCCCGCACGCGTCGGATCCGGACCCCCTCCACCTCCACCCCCGCCTCCACCTCCACACCGGCCTTCGCGGTGGGGGGCTACCGCGGCGCCGGGCCGGGGGGCAAGGACCCGCTGGTGTCCAAGCTGCGGACCCAGCTGGGCGTCATCCACCCGCTGCCGGCCCCGCCGCCTCTCCCCTCCCTCCCGCGCTCCGTGCTGGGCCTCTTCGCGCTCTTCTTCTTCGTGGGCGCGCCGAGCGCGAGGTCCGGGTCAACGGGTCGTGGCTGCAGGTGCCCACCTCCGGCTTCTCGCTCTTCCTGGAGGAGAAGGACCTGCAGTGATTTACTGTCACTAGACCAATGTTAGTAGGTTCATGCAGACATTCAATTTCAGACTTTCAGACTTCATGTTTTAGTTTGAAACTGATATGAATGGCTGTGAAGGCAATTCAAGAAAGTAAGTTGAAATGTGTTATTCTGTAATACAGAGTAGGTCAAATTTTGTTTTGCAAATTCCAGTTAGCTTACGGGTGTATTATTTTCATTTTCAGATAATGCAGAGCTTGCCAAGGAGGCCACTGATGTGTTCATTTGGTGCCTGACTCAGAGTCCAGAGGCCTACAAGCTGTGGGTGAGTGATATTTTGTTTTCTTTGCCTTTGTACAGATCTGTCCAATACAAGAAAGTGGCTCAGACTGATGTTTAATTTCTGTTTCCAGGACAAGCTTCATGCAGAGAATATCCAAGCCAGTGTTGCGGTCTTGCGCAAAATCACTGCAGACTGGAAGACACTCTCTCCCAAGCTCAACTCTGAAGCTCTTAAAGCAACCCTGAAGAGCCTCAAGGCTAAGGTGAGCTTATGTGCAGAACCTACTACTGGATAGACTTTTTAAATTAATTAAGTCTGCGCTTGATAGCTCCATCTTCAAATAATTCAGTTTCCTCCTTGTTACCATTTGGAGCAGAATGGGGAAATCTGTGTTTCCTTATTTATGTAAGACCTATCATCCAAAATATCTCTGCAGAATCATGATTACATACTGGTGTTGATTTTTTTTGTTGGAAAATGATATACTGGTGCAGCACTCAGGTCCCCAACCCACCCACATGTCCACTGTGACCCCCTCACCCCTCCCCTATGTTTGAAACTGAGATTTTCTAGACCTGCTTGTAAATTATTCCAGTTTGAAACTGAGATCTGCCTGTACTGTCATAATTTCCAGTTTGTATAATTCCAGTATTGAAGATGGAGTATTTTCCATTTAGATAGCTTATGAATAATACATTCAGTAAGATTGAGATCTTCTTGCAATATTTGTTTACAGCAGCACAAAGAGATTACTCCTTCTGAATCTCAATACATTTAGTAAGATGGAGTACTAGTGAACTTTTACACACAAGCATGAATTTCAGCACAAAGAAAATGGAGTACTAGTGAACTTTTACACACAAGCATGAATTTGTGTACTGTGACTATCTACTCCTTCTGAATCTCAGTTCTGAATATTACTCCACCTAGCTACTGTTCTGAATCTAGCTACAGTTTACTGCACCTAGCTACTGTTCTGAATCTCCTATGTACTGCTTCTTCCTTCTCCAAGATTATGACATGACAAGTGAACATCTTTCTCCAAGTAATTAAACTACAGATAGATTGGAGATGGATTATTGATGGAATATAATTCAACTACAAATAGTCTTGTACTCCAAATATAGGTTAGCAAGTGTTTTTAGAAGATGTACAGGGTAGCAAGTGTTTTTAGAAGTGTCACAGGGGCTAGAGCTCTCAAGAAATACACATGTACTCCAAATATCAAGAAATACAAGTGTTTTTAGAAGTGTCACAGGAGTAATCATTTGGACTAGGTTAGATCATTTGTAAGAAGAGGAGTACACTACAGTAGCTCTCCTCTTCTTGCAAGTCCTACACTAAACTACTGATACTACTGCAAGCAACCAAATTGACAGAAAATATGACAGTAACAAATTGCAAAGTAAGTTAGCACAAATTCAATTTTAATCCAAATTATTCAAATTAATCCAAATATTTTAAATTAATTCAAATAACTAAAATTAATCCAAATCAATCCAAATCAATTCAAATTCCAAATAAACCAAATTCCAATAAATTCCAACAAGGAGTTTATATACAAGGATTAGACAAGACATACACAAGGGCATGACATAAGGTCCTCTTTGTCCCCTTTTGACACAAGATTACACATGACATAAGGGCATATTTATCCCCTCTTGACACAAGATTACACAAGACATACACAAGGAGCACTTGGTATCAACAACTACCTGACTACTTCTTCACTGGCCACTTCTTCACTTACCTTCTCTTTCTTTTTCTTTCCATTGCTAATTCTTCCCTTCCCTTTACTTTTCTTTCTTTTCTCTTTTATAGCTAATTCCTTCCTTTCATTTTCTTTTCCTATTGCAATTTCCATTTCTTCTATAATGGCCCTGGTATCAACAACTACCTGACTGTCGCAAAATACTCTTATTATTTCCCTGCCAGCATTCTGAATACGATCCTTGTGCAAGTGTGGCAACTTAAACTGATTTCCTCCTTTGTCTTTCATAACTTCAAACATAACTGCTTCTAGTGTAATAAAGCTTCTGTGCAACTTGTGGGGGTCATAGTTCTCGAATTCCTCTTCCACACCCTGCACCAGTTCCTGGATGTTTGTAGGAGACCTGCAGTCAGTTAGAGACTGGAGAGAGCAATGGAAGCAGAGGTCTAAACAATTGAACTCGGGGCTATTTGGGGGCTGTTGTAGCAATCGGATGTCAAGATCAGTTTGACCCACAGCTTCTCGAAAAGCTACATCATTGGGAAGAACATGAGGCCTTGCATTATCTTGTTGGATGAATATTGTTGCTCCCTCATCATCGTCAGGCCACTTATCCTGAATTGCCGGGATAACCTTATTGATGAGATAATCTTTGCACACAGGCCTTGTTACTTTCACTGATGTCAACACTTTTGCTCCCTTTGCTCTGTTCTGACTTGTCCGCACCGCCTCAGTCTCTTCGATGAATGCCCAAGTGCCGATCTTCCCATCAAAGGTTAGCTCCCCCTCATCGTTATATCGGGGCTTGGCCACGGCTGTTAGGAACATCACCTTCCCAATGCTGTGAGTGTTTGAGAGGGTGCGCTGGGGTTCAGGCTCTCCTGGAAGTACGTAGTAACTATTCTTCACTCTCATCATGTCAAACCACTTTTCATCAATGTGAACCATGTTGGTCATTGGTTTGAACATAGCCCGAGAAGTTGAGATCGAATTGTCATCAAGCATGGACATACAGAATTTCAGTCTCGCAAGCTTGTTCTCTGGCTTGAGATGAGGCTTCACAGTGCTTGTGATGCGGTTGAGCTCATTTAACTGGAACCTCTTATGTAGGGTCGATCGAGCCACACCTAGAGACCGTGCCAGAGATCGAATTGTCCTTCTTTTATTCAATGGGATTGCTGAGGTCCTCGCTAGATCCAGCTCCTTTCTCTTTCGGCCAGATCTTCCTGGCTTCCTGCTTGAGACATCTACTTCTTTTCCCTCGGCAATTTGCTTTTTGGCGTCTTCCCAGATTCTTTCAACAGATCGTACACTTATGTCCAACAGGTTTGAGACTAGCAGCTTGTCGTCTGGTTGAACAGACCCATCTCTAAGCTCGATTACCAGCAAGGCGAAGTAGACACCATGCCTCTCCTTATCTGACAATTCTCTTCTCTTCTCTTGAAGTATCCAATTCATAACTTCATCGTCTTCCTCTTGAGCTTCATCCTCTTTCCCTTCATCTTCTTCAGGCATCCAATTCATACCATCATCGTCTTCCTCTTGAGGCATCAAGTTCAAATCCATAGCTCCATTATCTACCACTTGAGGTTCCTCCTCTTCAGGGATCCAATTCAAATTAATACCATCATCGTCTTCCTCTTGAGGCATCATGTTCAAATCCATAACTACATTCTCTGCCACTTGAGGTTCCTCCTCTTCAGGGATCCAATTCCAATTAATACCATCATCGTCTTCCTCTTGAGGCATCATGTTCAAATCCATACTCCTGCTATCAATGACAAAAGATGAGCACATCATGGTACCATAACAAGGATATACACACAATTTTTTTACTAGAATGATAGGAGCCTTGCAAGCATTACAAAAAATTTAAACTACTGACTAAGAAATGTTATGACCAAGAAATGAAGCTGCTCCTTTGTAACACCATTTCATTTCTTATGAAACTGAAGTGGAGCAGTTTCTTGGAATGTAGGTTGAGTGGAGTATGACCAAGAATGTTATGACCAGAATGATTGGAGGGAGGGATGTAGGTTGAGTGTAGTATCAATTGGCAAAAATTACTTGGATCTTATTAAGCATGCATGTTATGACCAGAATGATTGGAGGGAGGGATGTAGGTTGAATGTAAGTTTGGTTTACAACTGACAATCATTTCCAACTGCTCTGTTTTTGTGTTTTCAGTTGCCTGTTGGGTCTACATTTGAGTTAAAAAAATATGGAAAATGAATACCCCAAATAGATGAACTTCAAACTAAAATATGCAAGTGAAAAGCTTTAACAGCTAACCTACCCCAAATAGATGAACCCTGAATGTTAGTACTAGTATAACTGTCTTCATTCTCTCATAAGCTAAGAACAACAAGGTTTAATTTCCTTTCTGTCATGCATTTTCAGTAACTTAATTGGAACTTGGGCAAGAACTAAGCAACTTATTTCTTGGTCTATGCTTGTGTCTATGTGATTTGAAGATGCAGAAAGAAGTGATGCTTGACAATTATTGAGCAGGGTCACATGTGAACATAATGCAGTGGACTGTCAGCTAACAGTTTCAACATGTTATCTGAAACTGCATCTGAAATTTTGAGATAAAATTTTGTACTCCAACTTAAATTCTAAAATTTTCTTCAGTTAACATTGTTAACATCTTAAACATGTTATCTAAAACTGCATCTAAAGGAGTATGTTAACATGCTTGATCTAGTAAAAATTTCAGATAACAGGACAAACCACCAACATGTTCTTCAGTTAACAGGACAAACCACCAACATGTGCTTCAGCTAACATGTTCTTCAGCTAACTGTACCTTCTTCTTCTTGTGACAAACAGGAGCAGCAACACGGGCAGACGAGCAGCAGCAGTATGGGCAGAGGAGCTCCACCAGCGGGGGAGAAGCAGCAGCAATATGGGCAGAGGAGCTCCACCAGCGGGGGAGAAGTAGCAGCAGTATGGGCAGAGGAGCTCCACCGGCGGGGGAGAAGCAGCAGCGGCGCACACGCGGAGGAGGACGCGCTGGAGCTGGAGGAGGATGCGCGCGAGCTCGAGGAGGAGGTCCGACGGCGGAGCAGTATCTGGCGATGAAGGCGGCGGAGCAGCTCCAGAAAATTCCGGCGACTGCGACGAAGGGAGTAATTCCGGTGGCAGCTCGAGGAGGAGGACGCGCTGGAGCTCGAGGAGGATGCGCTGGAGCTTGAGGAGGACTCGCCGGAGGTCGAGGTGGATGCCCGCGAGCTCGAGGAGGACGTGGCCGGAGGTCCCGACGGCGTCCGCAGGGAATCGAGGCGGGAGGGGATTGTGGCGATGCAGGTCTGAGCGGGGGAGGTGGCGGAGCAGCTACTTGGCGACGGCAGCGGCGGAGCAGGTACGTGGCGACGGCGGCGGAGCACTTCCTGATGGGCGGCGAATCGCACAGCTGGCCGGCGCCGGCCCCTATCGACGGCGGAGGCGGAGGAAGACGACAGGGGGGCGGATGGGCTGTCTCAGACGATTTTAAAATTTTGAGGGCTTTTTTGCAAAATCGCCAATGAACTAAGCTCACGACATGTTTTTCGGGACGGAAGGAGTATATGTGTCCATGAGTTTATGCTTATGTCCCATGCAAGAAATGGGGATGAATTTCAAACACCACGGCACCGTGGCTCTCCGGCAAACGTTGATGTACTTGCTTTTGTAATTCTAGTAAATCCAAAAGTCGTCTGAAATTCATGAAACTTGGCATGCTATCATGGAGCGGCAACAACATGCCGTGGTAATTTTTTGTCCCATTTGGGGCAGGTTTGGGTATAAGATTCTCACAAACCAGAGCTTCTCACAACAAGTGTGATGGTTTTGGTAGGGAACGATTTACCTTTCTAGATGAACCGATATCCGTTGCATCTTCCTTATTTCATTTTTGTCTAGTGTCAACATAGAACAACAGGAGTGTTGTGTTAATTTTTGAAAATTTTCGGGGTTCGTTTGGACATTTTTATATATTAATTGAGTTTTCAATGCATTTATGTGCATAATTCAAATTTGAACTACATGCACATGCTCCGGTCCACCAACATGGGTTGAAAAATTATATATGTGTCCATTGGTTTATGCTTATGTCCCATGCAAGAAATGGGGATGAATTTCAAACACCATGGAACCGTGGCTCTCCGGCAAACGTTGACGTACTTGATTTTGTAATTCTAGCAAATCCAAAAGTCTTCTGAAATTCATGAAACTTGGCATGCTATCATGGAGCGGCATCAACAGGCCGTGGTAAATTTTTTGTCCCGTTTGGGGCAGGTTTGGGTATAAGCTTCTCACAAACCAGAGCTTCTCAGAACAAGTGTGATGGTTTCGGTAGGGAACGTTTCACCTTTCTAGACGAAACGATATCCATTGCCTCTTCCTTATTTCATGTTTTTCCTAGTGTTAACATAGAACAACAGGAGTGTTGTGTTAAGTTTTAGAATTTTTAGGGGTTCGTTTCGACATTTTTATACATTAATTGAGTTTTCAATGCATTTATGTGCATAATTCAAATTTGAACTACATGCACATGCTCTGGTGCACCAACATGGGCTGTAAAATTATATATGTGTCCATGGGTTTATGCTTATGTCCCATACGAGAAATGGGGATGAATTTCGAACACCATGGCACGGTGGCTCTCCGGCAAATGTTGACGTACTTGCTTCTGTAATTCAAGTAAATCCAATAGTCGTCTAAAATTCATGAAACTTGGCATGCTATTATGGAGCAGCATCAATATGACGTGGTAATTTTTTTGTCCCATTTGGGGCAGGTTTGGGTATAAGCTTCTCACAAACGAGAGCTTCTCACAACTAGCCTGATGGTTTCGGTAGAGAACGTGCCACTTTCGGGGACGAAACGTTACCCATTGCCTGTATATGTCGTTCTGTATGCAATCCCATCGCACAACACACACATCTTATTAGCAGCATATGTTATTATCGGTCTTCGCACATATTTCTAACTATAGACATGTTTGTCGTGTATCACACACATCTTCTTATATTGAACCGTTCATGTTCTCTTGTCTCAACAAAAATAGTTTATCCGAGTGAACCACATGTTGTATATCGCACACACCTTGATCTGGCTGACTGTTTTCTTTTGTGTTGCCTAATCACAAACAGTTCATCCGAGTGAACCGTATGATGTACATCGCACACGCCTTCATCTGGCAGCCCATTTCTTTTGTTCCTCCTCATCGCAAACAGTTAATTGAACTGAACCGTATGCCCATCACCGCACATGCAACCAAAATATGAACCATGTTTGATGCATCCGTCATCGCAAACGTTTTGCACTTTTTTGACAGTTTTTTTACACCACCGTTTGCGATTATTGCATCGCACATAGTTTTGTTGAAGGGTCTCTGATCGTAGTGTCGCGTTAGCAGCATCCTGCAGTAGTGAACCCAGATATGCACTATCTCATGCCCTTATAGCATTTATTTAGTTGTTCTTAATCTAATGCCCCTTGTAAAACGATGTCATGCCACTATTATAAGTCATAACTAGTGATTTTTGTGCAGTTTAACTGGAATGTCACACCGGAATTGTTGGTCGATTTCAGTGGAACTGCACAAAGGGAGATCTGTGTCCAATCCTCATCATCCAAATTGGCACCTTATCCTTCCCTTAAGTAAGAATGATGTTTAATGCATGTGTTCACCTCTATTTTGCAACTGCCATGGGAAAATAATAATATTGTTTACTACTCCCTTTGTTCCTAAATATAAGACTTTTGGAGATTCCAATATGGACTACATACAGAGCAAAATGAGTGAATCTACACTCTAAAATATGTCTATATACATATGCATGTAGTATTTATTGAAATCTCTAAAAAGACATATATTTAGGAACGAAGAGAGTAGTAGACTTGTACTCACTGACAACCAAATCTTACATTAAAGTCCATTCATGTACTTGGTTTCA
>LR738713.1:352172999-352197892 GCA_902687465.1 Secale cereale
ATGGCCCCCCGATGCCCATCTTCTCCTATATGAGGTGTTTTGACCTGAAAAAATCATAAGGAGGCTTTCGGCACCAGACGCCGCCGTATCGAGGCGGAACCGAGGCGAAAACCAATCTAGGGCTCCAGCAGAGCTGTTCTGCCGGGGATACTTCCCTCCGGGAGCTGGAAATAGTCATCGGCGTCATCACCAACAACTCTCCCATCTTGGGGAGAGCTATCTTCATCAACATCTTCACCAGCACCATCTCCTCTCAAACCCTAGTTCATCTCTTGTATCCAATCTTTGTACCCAAACCTCATATTGGTACCTGTGGGTTGCTAGTAGTGTTGATTACTCCTTGTAGTTGATGCTAGTTGGTTTATTTGGTTGAAGGTCATATGTTCACATCCATTATGCATATTAATACCCCTATGATCATGAACAATATTATGTCTTGTGAGTAGTTACTTTTGTTCCTGAGGACATGGGAGAAGTCTTGCTATAAGTAGTCATGTGAATTTGGCCTTCGTTCGATATTTTGATGAGATGTATGTTGTCTCTCCTCTAGTGGTGTCATGTGAACGTCGACTACATGAAACTTCACCATTATTTGGGCCTAGAGGAAGGCATTGGGAAGTAATAAGTAGATGATGGGTTGCTAGAGTGACAGAAGCTTAAACCCTAGTTTATGCGTTGCTTCGTAAGGGGCTGATTTGGATCCACTTGTTTCATGCTATGGTTAGGTTTACCTTAATAGTTCTTTTGTAGTTGTGGATGCTTGCATTAGAGGTTAATCATAAGTGGGAGGCTTGTCCAAGTAAGGGCAACACCCAAGCACCGGTCCACCCACATACCAAATTATCAAAGTACCGAACGCGAATCAGACGCTCGTGATGAAACTAGCTTGATGATAATTCCCATGTGTCCTCGGGAGCGCTTTCCTTCATATAAGAGTGTGTACAGGCTTGTCCTTTGCTACAAAAAGGATTGGGCCACCTTGCTGCACCTTATTTACTTTTACCTTTTGTCACTTGCTACCAATTACCTTATCACAAAACTATCTGTTATCTATAATTTAAGTGCTTACAGAAAATACCTTACTGAAAACTGCCTATCATTTCCTTCTGCTCCTCGTTGGGTTCGACACTCTTACTTATCGAAAGGACTACGATAGATCCCCTACACTTGTGGGTCATCACCGGACTATGCGGCGGGCCTCATTTTGATCATCGGGGAGTTCCTACCTTTTAAGGTAAGCTAGAAAGGGCTCTGTCGAGGGGGCTATGATAGCCATGATTTCGTGAGCCGAAGGAGTTATCTCCATGTTTGGATCTCCGATGACGTCTTGATTGAGTTCGGTTGGGGGTGTGTTCGGATCCGAATTCGTATGGCTGCTCGCATCCTGCCATGTTACAGATGGCTTAAATAGCCTTTCCACAAATGTGTTAGGCGGGACGGGGTCACGTTTAGCACCCATACGAGCGAGTACGTTAGCGGCCTGGTTATTATCTCGGGCTACGTGATGGAATTCCAACCCCTCAAATCGAACAAATATTTTCAATATAGCATTGCTGTAAGCTACCATTTTTGAATCTCTCGCATCAAAATCTCCATTAATTTTGGGGATAGCGAGGTTTGAGTCTCCGCGTACCTCGAGGCGATGTATGCCCATGGATACAGTGAGGTGGAGACCGTGTAATAGGGCCTCATACTCGGTCGCATTGTTTGAGTCCGTGTACATAATTTGGAGAACGTAAAGGGCTTTATCCCCAGTAGGAGATATCAATATTACGTCGGCCCCCAATCCGGCTAGCATTTGAGAACCGTCGAAGTACATTGTCCAGTGGGGGTATGAGCCGTACTCTTTAGGGAGTTCGGCTTCGATCCATTCTGCGACAAAGTCGGCCAACACCTGGGATTTGATAGTCCGGCGTGGCTTATAGGATATTTCGAACAGTAAGAGCTCGATGGCCCATTTGGCTATGCGTCCTATGGCATCTTTATTGTTGATAATATCATTGAGTGGTACCTAGGATGCCACTATGATTGAACACTCTTGAAAGTAGTGTCGAAGTTTCCGAGATGACATGAAGACCGCATAGGCAATTTTCTAATAGTGGGGGTACCGTGATTTGCACGGTGTTAGAACCTCGGATACATAGTATACATGTTTTTGAACAGGGAGTTTATGTCCCTCTTCGGCTCGCTCGACAATGAGCACGGCACTCACTACCTGGTGAGTGGCTGATATATACAACAACATTGGCTCTCCAACACTGGGGGCGGTTAGGATTGGGTTGCTTTCTAGTAGGGCTTTTATTTCTTCCAATCTAGCTGTGACCGCATTCGTCCATTCGAAATTGTCAGTGCGTCGTAGCAATATGTAAAGTGGCATGTTTTTTCTCCTAATCTGGAGATGAAGCGGCTTAAAACCGCTACGCAGCCTGCTAGCTTTTGCACTTGCTTGAGATCGGTTGGTATTTTGAGTTCTGACAAGGCCCGAATTTCGGCTGGGTTAGCTTCGATTCCTCTACGGGATACGATGAACCCTAATAGCTTTCCGGCTGGAACGCCGAATACATATTTTTTCGGACTGAGCCTTATGTCGTATTCTCGGAGGTTGGCAAACGTAAGGCGGAGATCCTCCACCAAAGTCTCTACGTGTTTAGTTTTTACAACTACGTCATCAACATATGCCTCCACTGTTTTGCCAATTTGCTTTTCTAAGCATGTTTGAATCATGCGTTGATATGTGGCGCCAGCGTTTTTAAGTCCAAAGGGCATAGTGTTCAAACAAAAAGGGTTGTATGGGGTGATAAATGTCGTTGCGGCCTGATCGGATTCTTCATCTTTATCTGATGGTATCCGGAATAAGCATCAAGGAAGCACAGCGAGTCGTGTTCGGCCGTTGCATCGATAATTTGATCAATGCAGGTCAAAGGAAAGGGACCCTTTGGGCAGGCCTTATGTAGGTCTGTGAAGTCGACGCAGAGGCGCCAGGATTTATCCTTCTTTGGTACCATGAGCAAGTTGGCTAGCCAATCCGGGTGTTTAATTTCTCTGATGAATCCGGCTTCTAATAGCTTGGCTATCTCTTCTCCCATTGCTTGTCTTTTGGGTTCAGAAAATCGTCGCAGTGACTACTTGACCGGTTTGAACCCTTTGATAATATTGAGGCTGTGTTCGGCCAGCCTGCCTGGGATTCCTGGCATATCTGAAGGGTGCTAGGCGAATATATCCCAATTTTCCCGAAGGAAGGCGCGTAACGCGATGTCCACCGCCGGATCCAGCTGCGCCCCAATGGATGATGTCTTATTAGGGTCCGTTGGGTGCACTTGAAATTTGATGATTTCGTCTGCTGGCTTGAAGGAGATAGACTTTGATCTTTTGGCGAGGATCACGTCATCCTTGTCTACCTTTGATTGTAGGGTAGTTAATTCTTCGGCCGCGAGGGCTTCGGATAATGCCTCTAAGGCTAAGGATGTCATCTTGTTTTTGGCGCAGAGTGCTCTATCCGGATCACTTGTTAATGTGATCACTCCATTGGGCCCTGGCATTTTAAGCTTCATGTACCCATAATGGGGTATAGCTTGAAAGCGTGAGAAAGCATTCCTTCCTAGAAGGGCGTGGTATCCCTTATGAAAGGGAACAATGTGGAAGAGTAGCTCCTCCGGTCTGTAGTTGTCGGATGTGCCGAACACTACGTCGAGCTTAATGCTTCCCGAACACCAGGCTTCGCGGCTTGGTATAATTCCTCTAAAGGTTGTTTTCGTGTGCTCAATGCGGGATTTCTTGACCTGCATTTTTGCAAGCGTTTCCTCATATATGAGGTTTAGTCCGCTTCCTTCGTCCATAAGTACTTTAGTGAGGCGGAAGCCGTCCACTATTGGGTCTAGTACAAGAGCTGCTGATGCTCGGATCGGCCGGACTCGAGGTGCGTCTTCGACAGAAAAACTGATTGTTGTGTTGCTCCATGGGCTTGCAGAGCTAATTTGGTAAACCTCGGCAAGTTCGCGATTTGTTCTCTTGCGGCGGTTATTTGAGGAGAATGTCTCAAAGACAGTGAAGACATCGATGTCCTTCTCCCTTGATACGGTGTTGGCGAGAATTGCCGTACCGCTCTTTGCTACCTGCCGGAGTACCCAACATGCTCTAAGGCAATGGTTTGGGACATTATCCGGGGTTGCGTGTATTTGGCAAGGTGTATCGAGTAGTTCGTCCAGTACGGACATGTGCCTTAAAAAGTCTTGTTCTTCTTGCCAATAGGAATGCTATCGGATGACCTAATAGGGTATGTCCGTTTAGCCTTGGTAGTGTATTGTCCGAATATGGACTGTTCAAGAGGTGTACCCTGGGCTTTCCAAGTATTTTCCATTGCGCAGTACTTCCGTACTAACTGTGATAGGTCTGTGAAACTCAGAACACGACATCGGTTGAGGGTGTTCGAGATGCCCTCATTCCTGCAGTTGCGGTAATATATGGAAACCGCTTCGTCGTCGCAGCAGTCCCTGATCTTGTTTTTAACAAGTAGGAATCTGGCCTAGAAGTGGTTGACCGTTTCCTCGGGCTGCTGTTGTATGTTCGCAAGATCAACTATGTCCGGGAGTCCGGATTTGCTTGGAGAGTTTTTCCCGGGGTGGGTGGGTGTTGGTAAATTTGAATGCCGACCCAAATTGGTATTTGGAGTTTTGACAACCTCCGATGTGGGTGATCCAGTCTTGACAGGGTCTAATCGTTCCCTAGGCCCGGCGCTAATCCCAGAGCTCATGAAACACAAAGTGCCTCCCGGAAGGGGAGTATTCGGCTCGATGGGTTCGGAGATCCAAACTGTGTCGGTCTTTGACTCGAGAGGGGGAGTCTCTTCGGCTCCATCCTCAACTGCTGCACTAGGTGAGTGATCGGGGAAGGATCGATCTCACCATGGCTGGATTTAGATTCGATGTGCTCTCCTGGCGATGAAATCCCCAGGGCGGCGATGCGATCCAGCAGCTCGTTTAGGGGAGAGAGTTCTGCTGAGGTCGCGTCATCGGGGTGTCCAAAATCGGCGTAAAGGTGATGCTCGATGGCTGCAGGGAGTGCGGCCGGCCCAGAGGCCATGCGGGCGCATACAGCGAACCCGCCGAGCTAGAGAACCTGGCCGATAGCCAAGTTGTTTCCGAGGGTGATCCCGTCTTTGATGATGAGACGAGCCATCGATCGCTCATCGCGAGCGCACATCGGAGCTCTCAATGAAAGCACCATTGTCGGTGTCAAAACTGGCAGATCTCGGGTAGGGGGGGCCAAGCTATGCGTTTAGAGGATCGATGGTAACAGGAGACTGGGGACACGATGTTTACCCATGTTCAGGCCCTCTCGATCGAGATAATACCCTACTTCCTTCTAGATTAATATGGATGAATATGAGTACAAGAGTTGATCTACCTCGAGATCGTAATGGCTAAACCCTAAAGTCTAGCCTATGGGGGTATTGCGATGATGACTCCCCCCCTACAGACTAAACCCCTCGGCTTATATACATGCCTGAGGGGACCTAAGGTTACAAGGGTGACTTGGGGAGGAAGTAATTGATACATCCAGACTCTACACTTGCCTTTCTATGTACATAAGAGTCCTAATTGAATACGGGGGAGGGTCTTCTGCTTCTTCTTTACGCGTCCCATCAGTACGGCCCAGCTTCAACGACCCGGATGCATGAGGACCCCTGAATACAGGACTCCCTCATGCATGCTCAGCGCCGCTCTGCACGCCTTAGTGGCACGCCGATTACTCATCATTCCGCAGCTTGAAATGAAGTTGCAGTTTACTAAAGAAGATGCATTTGCAGTAGCAGTTAGGTAAGGCAGCAGCAACAACAACAGCAGGAGCAGTAGCCTCATGTAAGTTCACTTATATTTGTATGCAAGTTTGGATCCTGGTTGGTGATGTTGGACTAACGTACAAATTACCTATGATGCATTTTTGTATATGATGCAACTGAGTACTATTGCATTTTAGTAACTGTCCTTTTCAGTTCAATGGGGGACTTGTTTTTGTCTCAGTTTTGGCAAAATATCTGAGTGTAAGTTAACATCCAATTTTAGCAACATCTATTGTTTGTCATATAAGATATTGTTTCGGCAAATGGTTTATGTTTCTTTGTTATTTAGGATTAATTTTTGGCACAACTATGTTTTCTATTACAGAAATTTGGGCAAAAAATGTTGGGAAATGTTTGCCATGTTGTTGTGCTGAGCATGTGAGACACCTATGGTAGGATTCTAGAGCTAAAATTCAAAGTTGGAAATAAAACTTCAGTTGGTAGTAGCATGCAAAGAAAAAGCAACCATATTTACTAAGACCTAGTCAATGTAGTACTAGGTTTCTATTAATGCATTTAGATAGAGACACATTCACACACATTCATAATTGCATAATACAAACAGAAGACGTCAATATTGCTACATGATTCATTTCCTACGTAAATTCATACTTAGTAAACATAAACTCAGTAGGTCCATTACATAACATTGTAGTTTTCTAGGTGCATTACATAACATTACCGTTTTCAGGTGCATTACATAATATCAGCATGAAGTTTCTACTTAAATAGCATCATTACAGTCACCAAAATATGCATCCATCCCCATCTTTTAAAGGCATGTTATATACGGAGGCCTTCTAGTTACTTAGGCCACTCCTAATGCATATGTGCTTAGATAAGGAGCTAAACATATTAAAAAGTTAAGCAACTAATGTCAACAATGCATAGGTGCTTCACTTGTTGGTGTTAAGCTACCCTCATTTAATGCATTAGCAACTAAAGTATTCCATGCATTGGTGAGTTTCTTTCATTTAATTGCTTTTGCCTAGGTTCACGTGCTTGGTGTTGGTTCTTCCTGGGGTCACCAAGCTCACCTCTCTCCTCTTTATTACATTGCCACATCAGATTTTTTTTCCTAAATGGCAGCCTGATGTAGGGTGGAGACGCTAAGGCCGATCTTTCATGAAATGGAGGGGATTCCCATGAAGAACACGAAGAACATGAGGGGAAACACGGGCGAAACGAGGGGAAACACTCAAGAACAAGTCCAATCACACATCCACTAGACAATCAAACACACAAGATCACAAGGTACATGAACAACAAAGGGAAATATACAAGGTAGAGTTCATCCCAAATCCAAAGGAGATGGGGGCTTGAATCCTAGAAGGATCTTCTCCATGAGGAGGTCTTGAATCCGGTGTGGATCTTCTCCGTAGAGGTCGCGGTCTCTCATTGGAGTAGAACCACAATGGATGAGCAAAGCTGTAGTCTAAAATGAGCTATCACATTTGCTAACCCTAGAAATGAGGTGGGGAAGGAGTATACATAGTCTTAGCCACAAAGGGGTAAGTGGGGAAAGGGATACATGGCCAAAAGGCCCGGCTGTGCGCAGACAGGCACTGGAAGTCCGGTCGGTGTCGGACGTCCGATGGCTCGCAGGGGTCCGGATGTCCGTCGGCTCTGGATAGGTGCAATCGTCGTCCGGTCGATATCGGTCGCCCGGGGCACTGGGACTTGTGGGACGTCCGGTGTCGTGCCAGTCTTCCGGTCGCTGTAGAGTGTCGGGCGACCGGAGGCACGTCGGTCGTCCAACCGCTGTAGACTCTACAGCTCCATCTTCTTCCCTCTTCGCTTCCACGCTTCCCTCGCGGATGGTATAGGTGTTCCTTGGCGCTTGCACTCCTTGTGGTCATCCGTGAAGCTCCGGCAATGCCTATGTGTGCATACGAGTGGAGTGTCAAGTAGTATACCATCCTCGAATGGGTCAAGCGAACACGTGTAAAGGAGAAGATTCACCTTTATGTATGAGAAGTAGAGGTCACACATGCCACTTGCCAAATGGACTCTTGACATGGTGATCTCCATAGGATGCTCCGCATCATCCCCTCCCCCTTGGGAAAGATCCGACCTCGGATCGAAAACGAAATCACCATGGGAAAGAGATGGCGTCGCCATGTAGAAGTACACGATCACCAAGTACTCATCATCTTGGAGCTCTAAATGGGCACTCTCCAATGTCGCACCGTCTAGTGATTCCTTCAAAAGGAGGAAGAACAACAAACACTTGGAAAAACAAATGTGGTCAGCATTAGTGCAAAACCAAGCATTCAAGAGGTGATTCACCCAACAAGTGTCATCATCAAGCATAGCATACGGTGTGGCAAAGGATTGTGATATGGCATGTAAGCACATAAATTGAGCACAATCAAGGTCAACATGGAAACAAGCATGTAAATGTGAGGTAGATATTGGGGAACATGGTATTTCAAAAAAATTACCTACGATCACACAAGATCTATCTAGGAGAAGCATAGCAACGAGCGGCAAAGTGTGTCCACGTACCCTCGTAGACCGAAAGCAGAAGCGTTTAGTAACGCGGTTGATGTAGTCGAATGTCTTCGCGATCAAACCGATCCAAGCACTTAATGTATGGCACCTCCGCGTTCAGCACACGTTCAGCTCGATGACGTCCCCCGAACTCTGGATCCAGTTGAGTGTCCCGAGAGAGTTTCGTCGGCACGACGGCGTGGTGACGGTGATGATGAAGTTACCGGCCTAGGGCTTCGCCTAAGCACTGCGACGATATGACCGAGGTGTGTAACTATGGAGGGGGGAACCGCACACGGCTAGGAACAATTGATGTGTGACCAAGGGGTGCCCTCCCCAAGTATATAAAGGAGGGAGAGGGATGAGGTGGCCGACCTAGGGAGAGGGGCGCGCCGAGGGGGTAGGAGTCCCCTTTCCTAGTAGGAGTAGGAGAAGGGGGAAGGGAAGGAGAGCAAGAGAAGGAAGGAGGGGGCGCCACCCCTTCCCCCTAGTCCAATTCAGACTAGGCTTGGGGGCGCGCGGCCCAACCCTAGGCAGCCCCTCTCTCTCTAGCTAAAACCCAATAAGGCCCATATACTCCCCGGGGGGTTCCGGTAACCTCCCGGTACTCCGGTGTTTATCCGGTGACCCCCGGAAGCCTTCCGGTGTCCGAATATAACCTTCCAGTATACCAATCTTTATGTATCGACCATTTCGAGACTCCTCGTCATGCCCGTGATCACATCCGGGACTATGGACTACCTTTGGTGCATCAAAACACATAAACTCATAATACCGATCGTCATCGAAGGTTAAGCGTGCGGACCCTACGGATTCGAGAACTATGTAGACATGATCGAGACTCATCTCCATTCAATAACCAATAGCGGAACCTGGATTCTCATATTGGTTCCCACATATTCTACGAAGATCTTTATCGGTCAAACCGCATGACAACATACGTCGTTCCCTTTGTCATCGATATGTTACTTGCCCGAGATTCGATCGTCGGTATCATCATACCTAGTTTAATCTCGTCACCGGCAAGTATCTTTACTCGTTCCGTAATACATCGTATTGTGACTAACTCATTAGTCGTTTGCTTGCTAGGCTTATTATGATGTGTATTACCGAGAGGGCCAAGAGATACCTCTCCGACACTCGGAGTGACAAATCTTATTCTCGATCTATGCGAACACCTCAAACACCTTCGAAGACACCTGTAGAGCATCTTTATAATCACCCAGTTACGTTGTGACGTTTGATAGCACACAAAGTGTTCCTCCGGTATTCGGGATTTGCATAATCTCATAGTCATAGGAACATGTACAAGTCATGAAGAAACAACAACAGAAAAACTAAACGATCATATTGCTAAGCTAACGGATGGGTCTTATCCATCACATAATTCTCCTAATGATGTGATCTCGTTGATCAAATGACAACTCATGTCTATGGTTAGGAAACATAACCATCTTTGATTAATGAGCTAGTCTAGTAGAGGCATACTAGGGACACTCTGTTTCGTCTATGTATTCACACATGTATCAAGTTTTCGGTTAATACAATTCTAGCATGAATAAAAGACATTTATCATGATGTATAAGGAAATATAAATAACAACTTTATTATTGCCTCTAGGGCATATTTCCTTTAGCTTCCCACTTGCACTAGTAATGATTCTAACACCCATGGAGTCTTGGTGTTGATCATGTTTTGCTCGTGGAAGAGGTTTAGTCAACGGGTCTGTGACATTCAGATCCGTATGTATCTTGCAAATTTCTATGTCTCCCTCCTTGACTTGATCGCGGGTGGAATTGAAGCGTCTCTTGATGTGCTTGGTTCTCTTGTGAAACCTGGATTCCTTCGCCAAGGCTATTGCTCCAGTGTTATCACAAAGGATTTTCATTGGACCCGATGCACTAGGTATTACACCTAGATCGGATATGAACTCCTTCATCCAGACTCCTTCATTTGCTGCTTTCGAAGCAGCTATGTACTCCGCTTTACACATAGATCCCGCCACGATGCTCTGCTTGGAACTGCACCAACTGACAGCTCCACCGTTCAACAAAAATACATATTCGGTTTGTAACTTAGAGTCATCTGGATCAGTGTCCAAGCTTGATCGACGTAACCGTTTACAACGAGCTCTTTGTCACCTCCATAAACGAGAAACATATCCTTTGTCCTTTTCAGGTACATCAGGATGTTCTTGACCGCTATCGAGTGATCCATTCCTGGATTACTTTGGTACCTCCCTGCTAAATTTATAGAAATGCGCACATCAGGTCTGGTACACAGCATTGCATACATGATAGATCCTATGGCTGAGGCATAGGGAATGAATTTCATTTTCTCTCTATCTTCTGTTGTGGTCGGGCATTGAGTCTTACTCAACTTCACACCTTGTAACACATGCAAGAACCCTTTATTTGACTGATCCATTTTGAACTTCTTCAAAACATTATCAATGTATTTGCTTTGTGAAAGTCCAATTAAGCGTCTTGATCTATCTCTATAGATCTTGATGCCCAATATATAAGCAACTTCACCGAGGTCTTTCATTGAAAAGTTCTTATTCAAGTATCCTTGTATGCCATCCAGAAATTATATATCATTTCCAATCAATAATATGTCATCCACATATAATATCCAAAATGCTACAGAGCTCCCACTCACTTTCTTGTAAATATAAGCTTCTCCAAAAGTCTGTAAAAAACCATATGCTTTGATCACCTCATCAAAGCGTATATTCCAACTCCGAGATGCTTGCACTGGTCCATAGATTGTTAGCACCTTTATGATCGACAAAACCTTCTGGTTGCATCATATACAACTCCTCTTTGAGGTATCCATTAAGGAATGCAATTTTTACATCCATTCGCCAGATTTCATAATCATAAAATGCGGCAATTGCTAACATGATTCGGACAGACTTAATCATCGCTACGGGTGAGAAATTCTCCTCGTATTCAACTCCTTGAACTTGTCGAAAACCTTTCACAACAAGTCGAGCTTTGTAGACAGTAACATTACCATCGGCATCAGTCTTCCTCTTAAAGATCCATTTATTTTCAATGGCTTGCCGATCATCGAGCAAGTCAACCAAAGTCCACACTTTGTTCTCATCCATGGATCCCATCTCAGATTTCATGGCCTCAAGCCATTTTTCGGAATCTGGGCTCGTCATCGCTTCCTCATAGTTCGTAGGTTCATCATGGTCTAGTAACATGACTTCCAAAACCGGGTTACCGTACCACTCTGGCGCGGAACGCACTCTGGTTGACCTACGAGGTTCAGTAGTAACTTGATCTGAAGTTTCATGATCATCATCATTAGCTTCCTCGATGATTGGTGTAGGAATCACTGGAACTAGTTTCTGTGATGTACTACTTTCCAATTCGGGAGAAGGTACAATTACCTCATCAAGTTCCACTTTCCTCCCACTCACTTCTTTCGAGAGAAACTCCTTCTCTAGAAAGGATCCATTCTTAGCAACAAATATCTTGCCTTCGGATCTGTGATAGAAGGTGTACCCAACAGTTTCCTTTGGGTATCCTATGAAGACACAATTCTTAGACTTGGGTTCGAGCTTATCAGTTTGAACCTTTTTCACATAAGCATCGCAGCCCCAAACTTTAAGAAACGACGACTTGGGTTTCTTTCCAAACCACAGTTCATAAGGTGTAGTCTCAACGAATTTAGATGGTACCCTATTTAACGTGAATGCAGTTGTCTCTAAAGCATAACCCCAAAACGATAGTGGTAAATCGGTAAGAGACATCATAGACCACACCATATCTAATAGAGTACGGTTACGACGTTCAGACACGCCATTAGGCTGTGGTGTTCCAGGTGGCGTGAGCTGTGAAACTGTTCCACATTGTTTCAAATGTAGACCAAACTCGTAACTCAAATATTCGCCTCCGCGATTAGATCATAGAAACTTTATTTTCTTATTACGATGATTCTCTACTTGACTCTGAAATTCTTTGAACTTTTCAAATGTTTCTGACTTGTGCTTCATCAAGTAGATATACCTATATCTGCTCAAATCATTAGTGAAGGTCAGAAAATAACGATACCCGCCGCGAGCCTCAACACTCATCGGTCCGCATACATCAGTATGTATAACTTCCAACAAATCAGTTGCTCGCTCCATTGTTCCGGAGAATGGAGTTTTAGTCATCTTGCCCATGAGGTATGGTTCGCAAGCACCAAGTGATTCATAATCAAGTGATTCCAAAAGTCCATCAGCATGGAATTTCTTCATGCGCTTTACACCAATATGACCTAAACGGCAGTGCCACAAATAAGTTGCACTATCATTATCATCTTTGCATCTTTTCGCTTCAGTATTATGAATATGTTTATCACTACAATCGAGATCCAACAAGAATAGACCACTCTTCAAGGGTGCATGACCATAAAAGATATTACTCATATAAATAGAACAACCATTATTTCATGATTTAAATGAATAACTGTCTCGCAACAAAGAACATCCAGATATAATGTTCATGCTCAACGATGGCACCAAATAACAATTATTTAGGTCTAAAACTAATCCCGAAGGTAGATGTAGAGGTAGCATGCCGACGGCTATCACATCGACTTTGGAACCATTTCCCACGCGCACCGTCCGCTCGTCCTTAGCTAATCTTCATTTAATCCGTAGCCCCTATTTCGAGTTACAAATATTAGCAACCGAACCAGTATCAAATACCTAGGTGCTACTACGAGCATTAGTAAGGTACACATCAATAACATGTATATCAAATATACCTTTGTTCACTTTTCCATCCTTCTTATCCACCAAATACTTGGGCAGTACCGCTTCCAGTGTCTAGTTCCTTTGTAGTAGAAGCACTCAGTTTCAGGCTTGGCTCCAGACTTGGGTTTCTTCGCGGGATTAGAAACTAACTTGCTATTCTTCTTGAAGTTCCCGTTCTTTCCCTTGCCCTTTTTCTTGAAACTAGTGGTCTTGTTAACCATCAACACTTGATGCTCCTTTTTGATTTCTACCTCCGCAGCTTTGAGCATAGTGAAGAGATTAAGAATTGTCTTTTGCATCCCTTGCATATTATAGTTCATCACGAAGCCTTTATAGCTCGGTGGTTGTGATTGAAGAAATCTATCAATAACACTATCTTCGTCAACTTTGCAACCAAGTGGAGTCATGTGGCTGTAGTACCCAGACATTCTGAGTAAGTGTTCACTGATAGAACTGTTCTCCTCCATCTTGCAGCTATAGAACTTATTGGAGACTTCATATCTCTCAATTCGGGTATTTGCTTGAAACATTAACTTCAACTCTTGGAACATCTCATATGCTCCATGACGTTCAAAACGTCTTCGAAGTCCCGATTCTAAGCTGTAAAGCATGGCACATTGAACTATCGAGTAGTCATCAGAACGAGCTTGCCAAATGTTCATAATGTCCGAAGTTGCTCCTGCAGCAGGCATGTCACCTAGCGGTGCTTCCAGGACATAATTCTTCTATCCAGCAATGAGGATAATCCTCAAGTTATGGACCCAGTCCGTGTAGTTGCTACCATCATCTTTCAACTTAGCTTTCTCTAGGAACGCATTAAAATTCAAGGGAACGGTAGCATGGGCCACTGATCTACAACAACATAGAAATGCAAAAACTATCAGGACTAAGTTCATGATAAATTAAATTTCAATTAATCATATTACTAAAGAACTCCCACTTAGATAGACATCCCTTTAGTCATCTAAATGATCACGTGATCCAAATCAACTAAACCATGTCATATCATCACGTGAGATGGAGTAGTTTTCAATGGTGAACATCTTATGTTGATCACATCTACTATATGATTCACGCTCGACCTTTCGGTCTCCAGTGTTCCGAGGCCATGTCTGTACATGCTAGGCTCATCAAGTTTAACCCAAGTATTATGCATGTGCAAAACTGTCTTACACCCGTTGTATTTGAACGTAGAGCTTATCATACCCAATCATCACGTGGTGTCTCGGTGCGACGAACTTTCGCAACGGTGCATACTCAGGGAGAACACATGTACCTTGAAATTTTGTAAGGGATCATCTTATAATGCTACCGCTGTACTAAGCAAAATAAGATAAAAATCACATGCAATCAAAATATGTGACATGATATGGCCATCATCATCTTGTGCTTTTGATCTCCATCTCCAAAGCATCGTCATGATCTCCATCGTCACCGGCTTGACACCATGATCTTCATCTTAGCGTTGTGGTCGTCTCGCCAACTATTGCTACTACTACTATCGCTAACTCGTAGTGATAAAGTAAAGCAATTACATGGCCTTCGCAGTTCATACATAAAGAGACAACCATAAGGCTCCTGCCGGTTGCCAATAAATTACAAAACATGATCATCTCATACAATAATGTATAACTCATCATGTCTTGACCATATCACATCACAAGATGCCCTGCAAAAACAAGTTAGACATCCTCTACTTTGTTGTTGCAAGTTTTACGTGGCTACTACGGGCTTAGCAAGAACCGTTCTAACCTACGCATAGAAAACCACAACGATTTTTCGTCAAGTGTGTTGTTTTAACCTTCACAAGGACCGTGCGTAACCACACTCGATTCAACTAAAGTGAGAGAGAGACATACACCCGCCGGTCACCTTTAATCAACGAGTGCTCGTAATGATGAAAACAGTCTCGCGTAAGCGTACGCGTAACGTCGGTCTGGACCGGTTCATCTCACAATACCGCCGAATCAAAGTATGACATGCTAGTAAGCAGTGTGACTATTATCGCCCAAAAATCATTTTGTTCTACTCGTGCATATCATCTACGCATAGACCTGGCTCAGATGCCACTGTTGGGGAACGTAGTATTTCAAAAACTTTACCTACGATCACGCAAGATCTATCTAGGAGAAGCATAGCAACGAGCGGGAGAGTGTGTCCACGTACCCTCGTAGACCGAAAGCGGAAGCGTTTAGTAACGTGGTTGATGTAGTCGAACGTCTTCGTGGTCCAACCGATCCAAGAAACAAGCGTACGGCACCTCCGTGTTCAGCACATGTTTAGCTCGATGACGTCCCACGAACTCTTGATCCAGTTGAGTGTCGTGGGAGAGTTTTGTCAGCACGACGGCGTGGTGATGGTGATGATGAAGTTACCGGCGCAGGGCTTCGCCTAAGCACTGCAACGATATGACCGAGGTGTGTAACTGCGGAGGGGGCACTACACACGGCTAGGGACAATTGATGGGTGTCCAAGTGGTGCCCTCCCCACGTATATACAGGAGGGAGAGGGAGGAGGCAGACGGCCTAGGGAGAGAGGTGCGCCAAGGGGGAGTCCTACTCCCACTAGGAGACTCTCCTTTCCTAGTAGGAGTAGGAGAAGGGGGGAGGGAAGGAGAGAAAGAGAAGGAAGGAGGGGGCGCCGCCCCTCCCCCCTAGTCCAATTCGGACTAGGCTTGGGGGCACGCGGCGCAGCCCTAGGAAGGTCCTCTCTCTCCCTAAAGCCCAATAAGGCCCATATACTCCCGAGGGGGTTCCGGTAACCTCCCAGTACTCCGGTATTTATCATGTGACCCCTGAAACCCTTCCGGTGTCCGAATATGACCTTGCAATATATCAATCTTTATGTCTCGACCATTTCGAGACTCCTCATCATGTCTGTGATCACATCCGGGACTCCGAACTACCTTCGGTGCATGAAAACACATAAACTCATAATATCGATCATCATCGAACGATAAGCATGCGGACCCTACGAGTTCGAGAACTATGTAGACATGACCGAGACTCATATCCGATCAATAACCAATAGCAGAACCTGGATGCTCATATTGGTTCCATAATACATCATCTCGTGACTAACTCATTAGTCGTTTGCTTCCAAGGGTTATTATGAGGGCCCAGAGATACCTCTCCGACACTCGGAGTGACAAATCATATTCTCGATCTATGCCAACACCTCAAACACCTTCGGAGACACCTATAGAGCATCTTTATAATCACCCAGTTACGTTGTGACGTTTGATAGCACACAAGGTGTTCCTCCGGTATTCGGGAGTTGCATAATCTCATAGTCATAGGAACATGTACAAGTCATGAAGAAAGCAATAGCAGAAAAACTAAACATATTGCTAAGCTAACGGATGGGTCTTGTCCATCACATCATTCTCCTAATGATGTGATCACGTTGATCAAATGACAACTCATGTGTATGGTTAGGAAACATAACCATCTTTGATTAACGAGCTAGTCTAGTAGAGGCATACTAGGGACACTTTGTTTCGTCTATGTATTCACACATGTATCAAGTTTCTGGTTAATACAATTCTAGCATGAATAAAAGACATTTATCATGATGTATAAGGAAATATAAATAACAACTTTATTATTGCTTCTAGGGCATATTTCCTTCAGTAGAGATGTGCATGTGTGTGACAAGAGAAGAAGCATCTGCCTCATGGTCATAGCAATCATGCATAAAGCGCTCAACGAAAGTTCCATGGTAGGCATATGAATCATTTCCAACACCAAATAAAATGAAGTGTCTAAACACATGGGTCAAGTGCAAGACAATCCAAGCATAATATGCATAGGGTGAAGTGAACATCGAGTGGCACTCAACACAATAGAAAGAGCAATTGTTCAACATGTCTGAGGCAATCAAGTTAAGCATGTGACAAGCAATGGGACATGGCATATGCGAAGAGATGACATTGTTGCAACCAAGCATATGATAGGTACAAGTAATCCACAAGTCGGATGCAACACAGAAGGCATATATATCATGAAGCATGGCAATGTGGAATGGCAAGTCGAAGAAAGATCTCTAGCATGTGTGCAAAGTGTCATGGTGCAAGCAACACAAGTAGTATGATCCACAATGTTCATGCTCATGGATTGTGGTCTCTCGAAAGAGAAGGATATCACCTCGAAAGCATGTCCTTGTGCGTCCTTCACAATGTCGAAGCACAAGCAAGTGTGTCGTGGTGGGCGCACGGCAGATGCCAAGGGATGACTAAAGATAGGAGGAGGCTCGAGGGCACTGGTGGGCTCCAAAGGCGTGGTTGGCATGAGCGAGCGTGGGACGCAAGACATACCCAGGTTCGGGGCTCTTCGGAGAGATAACACCCCTAGTCCCGCCGAGTGTAGTTGATGTGTATCAGTACAGGGTTGCTCCTTGAGCTGTATGGAGGAAGGAGGAAGACGGACCAGGGCTTAGGCTGCTTCTCCTTGTGATGTGTGTCTATGTCTCTGTCTCTCTCTCTCTCCATGTGTGTTCGCTGATCTGCTCTTGTCCGCCCGTATGAATGAGGGCTCCTGGGGGGGTTTATAGGCCAACCCCCTGGGGTTCAGTGGTAATGTTACAAGGCCGTGGGGCCAGGTTTTCATTGTCCGGGAAGCCGGCGTTGGGACCCGCTGGGTACAGGGCTCGCCGGGTTCTCCGGGCGCGGGACCCGCCGGGTATGAGGGCACAGTGGGTCGTCTTGTCGATCATTAGGGAGTGGCCGGGTTGAGTCGGGTACAGTGGCACTCCATCAGGTTGCCGTCTGCTGGCATCATTGGTGATGATGATTGCACTATTGCCATGCCTCGGCTGACCAGAGGCATGGGCGGGGCACTGTCGCCTCGGTCATCGGTAGATGGAGACTCATCCCATCGTACGGCTGGGATGGGACGGGAGTTGACCCGTGGACGGATTGGGGAACACGCCATGGGCTGAGCTGGCTTGTTGGGGAAGTCTTGACGTGCCGGGTCCGACTCCCTTGAGCTGGTCGCTGGGGCCGAGTCGAGGGATCCGGCCGGGTTGGAGAGTTTGGCCAGATTGAGCGACCCGACCAAGCGTGAGACGGATTGAGGGGCGATGCTGGCCCCGTTGTTTTTGAAAAGGATCCGGGTTCCGTTGCCTGCCTGGGGTTCATCCCCCCGACAATAGTCCCCGAAGCTGTGAAGGTCCGCCGTCTTCAGATGGGAGGGCCTTCGCAGTTTCCCTCCCTTGGAGGCGAATTTGTGGCCACCGAATTCAGCAACACCCATTGTGTGCCGGCTTCCGGAAGCCGGATCGCGGCATCCCGCCAGCGGCGAGAAACCGAGGAGTCCACTAAATCTTGGAGCGATCTTTTGGTCTTCGCGCGGGCGCCACGTGGCGCCTGGAAGCCGGAGGGGCCTGACAGGCCATGCGCACAACAGGACGAGGCGACGTGCTGGGGCCTACGGCCGCGCGCCCTTGGCCCCCGCACACGGATTTATTGCAGCGTCCGCAAGTCGGTTGCGATTCTGGAGGCAGTTATTGCACACATACGTGCGCAGTTATTGCGGGGAAGTGGGAAAGGCGAGCGCAAATGATCCCACTCCCCCACGTTTCGAACCGTGGCTTATAAGTCGGGTCGAGGAGGGGGCGGCGGAAATCATTCTCGCTCGCGCCCTGATGTCTACTACGCAACCTTCTTCTTGTAGACGTTGTTGGGCCTCCAAGTGCAGAGGTTTGTAGGACAGTAGCAAATTTCCCTCAAGTGGATGGCCTAAGGTTTATAAATCCGTGGGAGGCGTAGGATGAAGATGGTCTCTCTCAAGCAACCCTGCAACCAAATAACAAAGAGTCTCTTGTGTCCCCAACACACCCAATACAATGGTAAATTGAATAGGTGCCCTAGTTCGGCGAAGACATGGTGATACAAGTGCAATACGGATGGTAGATATTGGTTTTTGTAACAAGAAAATATAAAACCAGCAAGGTAGCAAGTGTTAAATGTGAGCATAAACGGTGTTGCAATGCGTTGAAACAAGGCCTAGGGTTGATACTTTCACTAGTTCAAGTTCTCTCAACAATAATAACATAACTGGATCATATAACTATCCCTCAACATGCAACAAAGAGTCACTCCAAAGTCACTAATAGCGGAGAACAAACGAAGAGATTATTGTAGGGTACGAAACCACCTCAAAGTTATTCTTTCTGATCGATCTATTCAAGAGTCCATAGTAAAATAACACGAAGCTATTCTTTCCGTTCAATCTATCATAGAGTTCGACCTAGAATAACACCTTAAGATACAAATCAACCAAAACCCTAATGTCCCCTAGATACTCCATTGTCACCTCAAGTATCCGTGGGCATGATTATACGATATGCATCACACAATCTCAGATGCATCTATTCAACCAACACAAAGTACTTCAGAGAGTGCCCCAAAGTTTCTACCGGAGAGTCAAGACGAAAACGTGTGCCAACCCCTATGCATAGATTCACAAGGTCACGGAAACCGGAAGTTGATCACCAAAACATACATCAAGTGAATCAATAGAATACCCCATTGTCACCACAGGTATCCCACGCAAGACATACATCAAGTGTTCTCAAATCCTTAAAGACTCAATCCGATAAGATAACTTCAAAGGGAAAACTCAATCCATTACAAGAAGATAGAGGGGGAGAAGCGTCATAAGATCCAACTATAATAGCAAAGCTCGCGATACATCAAGATCGTGCCATCTCAAGAACACAAGAGAGAGAGAGAGAGAGAGAGAGAGAGAGATCAAACACATAGCTACTGGTACATACCCTCAGCCCCGAGGGTGAACTACTCCTCCCTCGTCATGGAGAGCGCCGGGATGATGAAGATGGCCACCGGAGAGGGATTCCCCCTCCGGCAGGGTTCCAGAATGGTTCTAGATTGGTTTTCGGTGGCAACAAAGTCTTTCGGCGGTGGAACTCCCGATCTAGGTTATTTTCCGGAGGTTTCTGTATTTATAGGATTTTTTGGCATAGGGCACAAGTCAGGGGGGGTCTCCGGGCTGTCCATGAGATAGGGGGGCGCGCCCAGGGGGGTGGGCACACCACCCACCCTCGTGGGCAGCCCATGACTCTCCTGGCCCAACTCTTTTACTCCGGGGGCTTCTTTTGGTCCATAAAAAATCATCAAAAATTGGCATGTCAATTGGACTCCGTTTGATATTCCTTTTCTGTAAAACTCAAAAACAAGTAAAAAACAGAAACTGGCACTGGGCTCTGGGTTAATAGGTTAGTCCCAAAAATCATATAAAAGTGTATAATAAAGCCCATTAAACATTCAAAACAGAATATATAATAGCATGGAACAATAAAAAAATTATAGATATGTTGGAGACGTATGACGCCTGCTGCCTTTTCCTTCCTTCCTCTACTTCTCACGACCGCCGCGCACCGTGACTCCCGTTGCTTCGAGCAGAGCTCGTTGCCATCTTCTTCCTTCTCTCTTCCGCGCTTCCGTCGATGGCGCTACCGTCGGGCTCGTGGATGGGATTGACCGTCACTCCAGACGACATCACCTACCTCCGCACCACCAAGCGCCTACCGGGCAGACAGAGGTTGTCGTGCGCCTGAAGCAGGGCGAGCGGGAGCCGCGTCCCAAGGGCGCGGAACATGTGGTCTTCTTCCCGCACTTAAAGCGCGGGTTCGGGATTCCCGCGAGCACCGTATTCCGCGAGTTCCTGGATTTCTTCGGGCTCCAACACCATCATCTCGGGGCCGGCACCATCGTGCAGCTCTCGGGCTTCATCATGCTCTGCTAGGGGTACCTTGGGGTCGAGCCTTCGATTGACCTCTGGGTGCACCTCTTCTCCTTGAAGCAGCAGGGCCGAAGGCCGTGGAGATGTCCAAGTGCGGGGCCGCCATCATCTCTAGGCGGCCGAGGGCGCCCCAAGGTGCCATTGGAGGACTCTGCCAAGAAGTGGCAGAATTCTTTCTTCTATGTCTGCAATCTTGGCACGGACCGCATCAACTTGCCGCCGTTTGTCAACTCGCCTCCGTGGGCGAAGCAAAACTGGGCGTACTACCCCAAGCGCCCGTCATAGGTGGTGGTCAACCTGTGCGAGCGGGTGTCGGTGATGAAGGAGCGACAAAGGCTCACCGGCGCCGACCTCATCACCACCTTCATCGCCCGGCGAGTGCTGACGCTGTAGCAGTGCAGCCACCTCATCGATGAGATGTCCGGCCTCGAGGACCCTGACCGCATGTCGAATCTGCGGCTGAGAGTGGACCAGATCGTGCGGTAGGTCAACGACATCTCCAAGGCCAACCTGTCGGATGACTGGCATTTCGGGAAGGCCCCGTACAGCCACGCGAACCCGGCACCGTTGGTGAGTCCCTGGTCTCTGTATTTTGTTGTCGCCCATCTTCTCATCCGTCCATGCGACGTGGGAGGTGCTTCTGAACGCCATCTGGCATTCTTACGACCGAGCACAGACGTAGGTGGTGCACGCAGCCTCTGAAGAGCCTGAGGCCCACGGCGGAGGGGAGGGAGCGACCGTCGACGCGGGCGCGGAGCGTCGAGCGGGTGAGTTTGTTTTTCCTTCTTGAGTCGCCGACCAAGGGACGGCGTTGGGGGTGCTGACATGAGTTGTTGATACAGTAGCGCCGGGTGGAGGAGGCGGCGGCGCGGCCGGAGCCGGGTCGTCTCGGGGGGCGCCGGCGGCGAGCCGGCCACATGGGAAGGACAGCGTCATGCCGCGGGCCCCGACTGCAAAGCGCGCGGTGGATGCGGCCGGGGGCACGAAGCCGCCCGCCAAGAGGAGGGCGTGGCGCTCCGCAGGAGAGGGCGGTGAGGCGCGCCGTTCTAGTGTTGCCAGGGTGAGTTCCTTTCTCGCTTGAACCGAGTGGCCTAGCGGCTCTGCTTGGTTCTTGCGTATTCATTTCGTCTTGGGTTTCAGGTCGCCAATCTCGCTGGCGTTGGCGGCAGTGGATGCCGCGTCCACCAAGGGCGCCACATTCCGGAGGAGCCGGTCCGGCACCGTCGACCTGGACGAGGAGGAGGGGCGGGCGGATCCGGACCTTGGTCTGGACCTGGCCGACACTGATGGCCAGGTCTGGCGGCCCAGGGACCGGGCCGAGGCGGAGCTAGAGGCGGCGTCAACCTAGGCTTGGGTTAGTCCCATGGCGGCGTGGGGGCGAGCCGGCGAGGAGCCAGCCTGGCCGAAGATGCCGGCGGGGATGAAGGTGGCTTCGACGGCCTTCGTGCCATCGTTGGAGGGGGGCAAGGCCAAGGCGTCCGTGCAGATGTGATGGACCTCGACCGGGAGGTCGTGGTCGTCGGGGACGACACCCCGCCGCGGACCGACGCGGTCGAGCGGGCGAGGGCCGACGGAGGCAGCGGTGATGCCGTCTTGGAGAAGGCGCTGCGAACGGCGCCGTAGGGGGCGGCTCGGATGCCGTCGAGGGAGGCGCCGCTGGCGGTGGAGCTGTGGACCACTCTGCCCACCACGCTGTTGGTGATGCCGGAGAGGGCGCCGAAGAGGGTGCCGGCCACAGGGGAGGCGGCCAGCGGGGAGCACGCTCTGGTGCTCAGGTCCGGGGGTAGTCGGGTTGTTGGGTCCCAGCCGTTGCGGAGCGGCGCCAGCGAGGTCTTCTTCGGGCCTCCGACCCAGGAGGAGGCGGTGATGGCCGCCGTGACCCGGCGTCTGCAAGGGCGGGCGGACCGGGTCCAGGCCTTTGCCCAGGCTGAGTTGGAGTAGACACAGGAGCTGGAGCGCGTCGTGCTCGTGATTCTTCCTTGCTTCCTTGCTTCCTTGCTTTCTTCTTTTCTTGTTGCTTCTTCTTTGTGGGAGCGCGCCAGCGCACCCACTGGGTGTAGCCCCCAAGATTTGGGCCAACTGCGTAGCAGTTGGGTCGAATCTTAAATTGATGTCTTGTGCTGATCGTTGCCTTTTGCAGCAACTGGACTCCTATCGGGTCAGCGTCTTCAACCAGCTCTTTGAGACGCACCATCGGCTCAAGGAGCAGCTCGCCGCCAAGGAGGAGGAGCTCCGTGCCGCGGTAGGTACTTTTCTTGCGTGCTCTCTCCTTCTTTTCTTGAGAATCTTAAAGTGGTGCTTTGTTCCTGAATCATTTTTCTGCAGCCGAGGTGCTGTCCTGGAGGATCCGGCTGAACCGGGCCGGCTTCCACTACGACCGGCTCGTTGCCGACGACGATCGGCTTGGGGCCAAGGTGGAGCGGGCAAGGGCGGAGGCGGCGGGAGCCCGGCAGGCGCTCGATGAAGCTAGCCAGCTGCGGGAGCAGCTGGCGGGTGACAAGGGTCGTCTTGAAGCCGAGGTGGAACACCTCAGGGCGGAAGCCGCCAAGGTCATGGAGACGCAGGAGGCCCTTGCCGAGGCGGACGAGCAGCGCGGCAAGCTGGCCAACGACAAGGGTCAGCTCCAGGCCGACGTGGAGCGCCTGAAGGCGCTGGTGGCTGCGGCAGAGGAGACCCGGCAGGGGAAACCCGGCATCGCGAGGAGGCCGAGAAGGCGACCGAGGACAAGAATGTCGAGCTGAAGGCAGCCCTTGCCAAGGTTGTCGTACTGGAGAAGACGCTCCAGGAGCGTGACCGCACCATCGACCGGGAGCAGCGCGGTACGTTACTCAAAGCGCAGAATCAGGAAGGGTCCTTCTCCAGTAAGTGTTTTTCTTGGGTCTTTTGCCGGGCTGGCGCCCCGGCTTCTCTTAGTGACTTTCTTCTGATTTGCCTCCCTTCCTGACAGGGGCCTTCCCGGAGACGCAATAGCTGGCGGAGGAGGCGGTCCGCTTTCACCACGACCCGGAGGGCATTGTCGGCTCCGAGACTGATCCGTGGGTGGCCTGGACCTTCCCGGAGATCAGGGCCACCGCCGAGGCTCGTCTGCGAGACCTGAGCCAACAGATGGCGCGGGTCTCTAAGGCTGGCACAGCGGTGGCCCTTTGGCCGGGTTACGTCGCGCTGAACAGCTTCTCGCGGCTGGCGCGGTGGTTGGAGGCGGTGCCAGATCGACTCCATGACTGGCTCGTTTTCGCCGCTCATGCTGGCGCCGAGATGGCGCTCAGGTTCGCGATGTCTTGGCATCCTGACCTATCGCTGGACGCGTTGATGGGTCAGCGAGCCGGCTCAGAGAGCCAGCTGCAGGCAGAGACCGGCTGGATCGCTGCTCGGGCCAGCTACATCGCCGGGTTCGCCTTCCACGATGAGTTCCGGCTGGAGCGGACGGAGGATGGCGGGCTCGTTCCAGTCGACGACTACGGCCTGCTTCTGAACGACCCGGAGGGCAGCTCTGAGGAGACGGGCATCTACCCCGACATGGGCGTCGAGGAGGGAGACGCTGGCACCTCGGCTGGCCCGGAGGCCGCCGAGGAGGATCCTGTTTTTAACTTAGTAAAAATTTATATTAGGTAGAAGGTCCACCCCACCCACTGGGGGTATCTAGGTGTAATGAATTCTGGCCTTGGGCCTATTTGAATTTGAACTCGTAGTGTATAAATTTCGTGAATGTTTGCACTCTTGCTTTTTTTTGAGCTGTTTTCGTGTGTTTTTCCCCTCTCGGGCTTCCCCCCGCGAGTTTGACGGCCGAGGCTCGGGTCCGTGACAAGGGGTTTGGCCTTTGAGAGAAGCGCGTAGTACCTGAGCTGTCAAAACGTTGAGCGCGAGCGAAACACCCACTGGGCAAGCTGGCAGCAATCCGGCGGAGCCGGTTGGCGAGCAGCCGGTCGTGCGGCGGTGTTACCAGTGATGGGGCCGGGTCGATCAACTGGCGCCATGTATGAAATTCATGGATGCCTATGATTTTGCTTTTCGTCTGTTGAGCCGTTTTCTTGCGATTCCCCCC